>CM035421.1:150218040-150253040 GCA_020310875.1 Ceratopteris richardii
TCAACGCTTTATGTGATGCTTTATGCAATTATATAGGGACAAAATTGTCTCGCGTTAACTGTCACTATGCACCCATATTCCTTGTAGTGCCATGTGCAGTTTGGGTGTGTGTCACATTATTATACAGATCTCCACCATCAAATGCATAAAAAATCAAAGGGAGTACTGCAAATGGGGCTGATTTTAGCTCTACAAAGAGGTGATTCCTTGGATCATGCCTCCATCCAATAGATCATATGGAAAGGTGCCCTCACCTTTTTAGGGAGCTCTTTGAGCTTTTTGATTATGGGGGAGATCCAATGGATGAGAATGAAACTCAACCAATTCAAATTTGGGATCATATTAGCCATTGGATTAAAGTTAATATAATGATTGATAGGCTTGAGCACCTTCTTCCACTGGCTTTCTAAATGAGCCACAGGATTGATGGGGAATCCAAGGGCCAATAATAATTTCCTACTTGACTTTGGCAAAAATATATGAACCGTTTGATCGCTCAAGACATCTAAGGGTTACAATTCATTTTCTTGCACGCTCAACCCACACATGCCTAAAAAACCATGGTTCCATAGTTCTTTTGGAGGGTTCGATCACTAAGAAAAAAACAAAGCTTAGGCTTATTCTATGTGATTGAGGAACTAGAGTATGGCTACCACCCTCTTCTCATTCGTCGATTACTAATAAACTCCTTAATCTAAAAGCCCCATTATGGGTTTATTTTTCCCCTAATTTTCAAATTCAAATATATCTTCATTCATTAAATACTCTTCATAACATCTTTTTTTAACAATAAAACTTGTCTAACTATTATCAATTTTCTTCATGGATTTCTTCCATCTAACTCCCCTCTAACATAGGTTCCATTATCATGTAGTTTCAAAAAAATATGAAGTCCAAACCATCTACATGTTCATTTGTTTCATGCATCATACCAGAATGAAAGTACTATAGTAAATATAAATGTATTCACGTTCTTGTATTGTTTTTTGCGTTACTCGATGTGATCTATCAAAGTAGAATTTACTTTTGATTCTCGATTCCTTTATTTTAACAATTTCATTTTTAACAACATCGTTATCAATAAGTCATGAGTATATGAGTGTGTTGTTCCTAAGTAAATTATTCCACTGGGTATTTAGGTATGGATAGAGTGTAATGATTTTTGAGAATACATTAGAAACTGGGCATGGATCCCGCAGTATCAGCCCATATAACAAAAGTTAAGAAATCACACCATTGTTTCATGTCCCCAATACAGTCTTTAAGGTTTTCCTTCACAATATATCATTATAAATCCACTGCACTTTCATTTATTAGAAAATAGAGACTACTAATGCGGGAATGGTTTATCTCAAAAAATAAAAAAGAAAACTATCTATAATTTTAAATTCTAAGAAGAAAGCATCACTAAACATATAGGAGTCAATCACAGCTTACTATTCACTGAACCAACTGTTGTCTAAACTTAAACAATTCATAGGGAATGATAGAAAATGTTTGTGGGAAAACTCTAGAGTCAACGTCTTCGTTTCATTCCTCGACTATAAACATCTATACCTGTAACGATTGTATTGATTGTATTTGAATACATGTATGTTTGTATGCATATATATATATATATATATATATATATATATATATATATATATATAGAGAGAGAGAGAGAGAGAGAAAGATTTGTGTGTGTCTGTATGTGTATTCGTTACAATATGTTGGTATGTTTGTGTTTTTTGTGCACACTTGTGTGTTACAAGTATCTTTAACAATGTACATAAAGGAAATAAATTTAGAAAAAAATAAGGATAAAAAAGGTATTGGCTTAATAGATATGCGTGCAAAACCCTAATGTTTCAGCTAGAAATCGATAACATTCTAACCATCAGAATTGTAAAATGTGATTGACAAGTGTTAGGAAATAGAATCTATTGTGAATATTTTGATTGTAATTGGGGTAATCATAAATCATTTATAATATCGGCACTTATTCTTATTCCTAGAAGTCTATCAACATTGGAAGTAATGTCCATCGCGATTGATGGTAGCAATGTCCATCCTGAGTGCTAACTATAAGAAATCCCCCCCCCCCTTTCAGGCATCATCAAGTGCTCTTTTTGATCAACAACAAGCTTAAACCCAAGCGGGTCCCACATAAGGGTGATGAGAGAGTGATTAAACTTCTTTGTAATGCCATCTAAGCTCTGTAAAAGCTACCCCTCTTGTATGGGATTTGGGGGATTCCGTGGGCACTAGTCCCCTTTTCTTGTACTTTTCTTTTATTTAATTCAAGTGGGGGAGAGTAGGCTAAAGCTGAACTTCCTTTATTTAAAAAAAGAAATGTCCATCCCGAGCACTTATTCTGATTCGTAGAAGTCTATCAACATTGGAAGTAACATCCATTGTGATCGACCGTAGCAACGTCCATCGCCATTGAGTGGAGATATAGCAAGGTCCATCGCAATTGAGTGGAACATCGTGGTCCATCGTGATTGACTGGAGCATCTTGGTCCATGGTGATTGAGTGGAGATTTTTGCACGCCTAAATTTCATGATTGCATAGTAGTGTTCGTCATCATTGCCACAAAAATCTTGAGTGACTGCGAGCGATTGGGTGGAGTTTGTCCATCGCAATTGAGTGGAGTTGTGTCCATCGCGATGGACTAGAGATTTTTAATTTTTGGTAGCAGCTGATTGATGGTTTCTCATTTTGCTTTCAAATTTGGTTTTCAAAGCTTTTATTTTTTTAGTCTCTTATTTAAATATATATATATAAGAGAGAGAAGAGAGAAAAAACGGAAGAAAAAAAAGGAAAACAAAGCTTTTAGTTGCTTGGAAATGATCTCTTCTTAGTAATTTTGTCTCTCTAGTTTCTTGCCATTGAATCTTCTTTTGCCTAGAGAGTTCATCTTCAAGCTGTGTTAAAAGGATGGACCTTCTTCATCGTTGGCATGGGCATTGACGTGAACAAGTGGAAATCAGTAAGAACTTGGATCCATCATCATTGTTGACAAGAGAAAGATTAATGTTCATTGTGAGTACCTTGGTGGCTGGCTTTGATCGCTTCATGGGAGGTATTTTCCCCTTATTGGTAGTAAGTAATGTTTGTCCATAGTCGTAGGACAAGGCTTTTGGCAAGTCTTTAGAATTGCTCAAGGTCAAGCCTCCGGTCATCTCCATTTGCAAGGGTGATGTTTTGGAGAAGCATGAAGTTCTTAAATTAACGTATCTCATAGGACAATTGTTTGGTCCTAAGCCCCCATTGGAGTCCTTTTGCCAGTGGTTCACTAAGGAATGGTTCCCGTGCAGTTTAGTGAGCAAATATCAGATTTTATCGATGAGTCACATGCTCTTGGTGTTGGAAAATGAGGATATGGCCTTCCAAGTTTTGCAAACTTTGGCACTTGGCAGGTATGGAGGACCACATTATGCCTGTTTAAATGGTTTCCTGATTTCATCCCGAATCGATCTAAACCCTTGTGCTATCTACTTTGGATCAAGCTCCCAAACTTTCCCTTTTTCCTTTATGAATTCATAAGGGAAGTTGTCTCAGCCATTAACCGGCCTCTTGCCTCGACAAGAGACATGGGAGGCCTCATATATGAAGGTGCAAAATACTCATTCAATGCTAGGTGGCATCCAAATATTTGCATCAAAGCTAATCTAAACAAATATCTCCCCTCTAAAATCTCCATACACATTAGAGAAGACAAAACCATTGAGCAAGATATTTTCTATAAGAACTTGTCGAATGCTTGATTTTATTATGGAATGTAGGGACATAGAATTAAAGAATGTCCCCTGAGGTAGAAATTCAATAAGAAAAGACTAGAAGAAGATAGTGCTACAGGGAGCATTGTGGCTGTTGGGGCCCAAAAGGTATCAAGAGATCATCTGCAAGAGGCTGAGAAGGGCACAACACAAGTACTGGAACGAACCTTGATGGCATCACGGAAGTAAGACAAAGGAGGAGAAGAAGCACTAAAGGTATTACTAGGAAGATCCCCTCTCGCATGGCTCAAGAAACAACCTTCTTTTGCATCTTGGAAAAGGTGGTCAATGACCTGGATTACCTAGGGGGAATGAATCACAGAGACTATCGTAGCGAGGGGGAGACCCTTGAAGATTCAAATTGCAAGAAAAGCAACCAAGAAGGAAATGCCACTAGCAAAGAGGTTGGGCTCACTACCAGCAATGATGCTAGTCAGGGTAGTGAAAGCTCAATAATTGGTTCTACGATCTCGAAAAGGATAATATACTAGTTTTCAAATAAGGCTATTCAAAAAGGAAAACAATCAACCAAGATACTTTTGAAGACTCCCTTTAGGGTAAACTCCTATGTAACGATCCCTCTACCTTGAAGAAAAAAGTCGAGGACAAAAACAAGAAAAAGATGGACAAGGACCCTCTTTGCAAAGATCTCAACCTTTGATAATGATTACCATGTCTTTCAATGTTATAGGGCTATCGGACCCCTCGAGAGCGATCATGATGGGCTAATCCATCTGTGATAAAAGCATAAACCCAAACTTCATCTATCTTCATGAGATCAAGATCGACGATGACGAACTACAAATGAGACTTAAGAGTATTTCCTCATCCCGTGTTTGGCTATCCACCACACACCCTAGGGGGAATGTTGGCAAATCTATCATCATGAGTATAAGTTGGCACTCTAGAATTGCGGATTCCCTTAATGAACAAAGCCATCGGTGGGTTGGTGCTTCTTTTGGGGGTCCTCTACCATTTTCTATCATCTCCTTGTACGCTCCTAATATTGATTTGGAAAGAATTTCCACTTGGCACTCTTTGGATTCTCTTCCCTTCAACATGGTTATTTGTGGGAACTTTAATATGGTGGAGGTCTTATCTAAGAGGTGGGGGAGGAAGGGACGGGTGATTGATGGGCAAGAGAAGGAAGTTTCGGACCAAGTGAAGTTACACCTTGATCTCGTGGAGATCAAGAATGTTGTTGGTTTCTCTTGTAAAACCTCGAAGATGGTGCTGACTTGTGAAGAGGGAGGCTTGATAGGAGCTATATATCACAGAACAACATCATCAATTGGGGCCTCCCTTCACTCTCCCAAAGTGTGGACTTGGTCATCTTTGATCACTACCCAATTGTGATTACCTTCAAGCGAATCATTAGTCTCAAGAAAGCCTCTTGGTTTCATGCCAATCTCACCACTTTATATCTCCTCATGGTCTAGCACAAGATTACCGAGGCTTGGAAAAGGGCCTTTGCCTCTTTCATGTCCCCGACCAGGTGTTGGAGGAGGGTGGTCGTGCAGATTCATTACATACTCGCAAGGGCTCATAAGAATCTTCAAGCCATTTGACGTGCTAGAAGGGAGAATATTTATTGGAGGCTGAGTTGTTTGGAGGTAGAAGTTAACAAAGACCACTTGCAATACCAGAGGAAGTTAACAAAGACCACTCACAATACCAGACTAGACTTCAAAAAATGAGAAGCATGATGAGATACAAAGAAGAAATTAAAAGAAAGAATCTACAATTATACCTTAAAGATTGGCGAGAAGATAGGGTGGACAAGCCTACTAAAGAGATGTGCATCCTACGCAAGAAGAAGCAATCCAAGGAAGATATTCCATTCTTGATCGATGCTGATGGGGTTGAATGCAAAATGGATAAAGAAAATAGTACATTGATTGTCAACCACTTTATCCAACTCTGGGGGTTTCCATGCTTCTTTCTTTTCACAGGCATGCGTGTATGATGCCATCTCGTGTGTTAGATCCAAAAAAATCCCACAAAACCTTAAAGCTCTTTGTGAAGCTTCCATCATGGATGCTGAGATTCTAAAGGTAATTGATTCCCTTTCTAATGGGAAGTGCCCAAGGTAAGATGGCCTTACCAATGAGTTCTTTTAGACCTTCAAGCATGTGGTGGCCACTCCTTTATGTTTGGTGTGGCAAGAGGCAATTTTTTTTAGCGCTCTTCCCATTGTCTTAATGACGATATTATCAAGCTCATTCACAAAAAAATAGCAAAAATAGAATTGAAAATTGGCGGTCAATTAGGATGTTGCAAATCGGTTACAAGATCCTAGAAAAGGTGATTGCAAATTGTATTACCTATCACCCTCAAGATTGGATTAGTGAGGATCAAAAGGGTTCATTAAGGGGAGGTCCATTGTTGAGGCTATCATTGATGTTTGGGAAGGTTTGGTTTCTAGTGAGGAATCAATGCAAGATGTCCTTTTCCTTAAGATTGACTTCAACAAAGTTATGATGGACTCGAGTGGGACTTCATTCTCCAACCGTTGAAAGACTTGGGCTATGGCCAAAAGTTTAGTAGGATGAACTCTACTCTACTTAGAAATGCAACTGCTCAGATAAACATCAAATGGTCAAATCTCTCAAGTGATTAGATTAAAACATTCTATCAGACAAGAGTTCCCATTGGCCCCTCTTCTCTTTGCTATCATGGTCGATGGTCTCAACTACCTTGTAAACCATCAAGCTTACCTAGGTCATATTCGGGGCCTCAATCTACCTCTCAATCAAGATCAGATGATCATGAGACTTTTTGCGAATGATACCAATGTATTTGTGCATAATGATACATTAAGCATTGATACTTTTTGGAGTTTTCTAGATACTTTTTGCAAGGCATCCGAATCCAAACTTAATCATTGTAAAATGGCTTTCAAGGCAGTTTTTGGGCATCCGTCACAATCACTTATTGAACATGGTTATCAATTGATTTCTAGTGGTCAAACATTTTGCTTCTTAGGTATATTGATGAGATTCAAGGTTTTGATCAGGAAATGATAGAATTAGGATCTCTCTAAACACGAGAGCAAGCTAACATACTGGAAAGGTATGCATATTAATTTGGTTGGACGTGCCATGGTGATTAAGACATTCCTTGTCTCTTCGATGCTTAACTTTCTCTCCTACTAGAGGCCAAATGACCAAGAGATCTTCAAGCTGAAGAGAATTCGTAGGAACTTCCTATGGACAAGTGACACTAATACATGGTGTATCCCCAAATTTAAATGGACTACTTGCATTAGCCAAAAGAATCAAGGCGGTTTGCGCATTCTAGACATCAAAGGAATGGCCAATAAGTTAGAGGAAAAATGGTTAAGTAAAGCATGGGGAAATAGTGATGCCTCTTGGCCCAAACTTAATTTTTAGAAACATGAGTGCTCTTAACCTTGTGGTCCTCCCGAGGTGGAAGGGTCTCCGCTTTCTGATGCTATTGTTGTCCTCCTCGATAAAGAATGTGAACGGCAGTATGCACGGCTTTTGCCCAGAACTTGTAGGATAGATCCTTGTTATGAAGCATTGTTTGTGCCATTTCCATCACACTGTGTATCTTCCTTTCAGCTACTCCATTCTGGGATGGAGTATGAGGCTGAGTGACTTGTGTTTTGATCCCTTTCTGGTTGATAAAGTTATCTAAGTCATGATTGATAAGCTTACCACCTCCATTTGATCTGATGGTTTTAACTTTACTTGAAGCTTCATTCTCAACTTCCTTGATCCAAGTTTGAAACTTAGAGAATGTGTCTGCCTTTGACTTCAAAAAGTACACCCAAATATAGCGAGAGTGGTCATCTACTAGAAGATAAAAGTAGAGGGATCCACTCAGGGATGGGGTATTCATAGGTCCACATAAGTCCATGTGGATAAGGGCTAGTGGGTTCCTCACTCGCGTGGAAGCTTCCTTGGGGACTGGGGTCATGTGTTGCTTGCCTTGGGTGCAAGCTTGGCAGACATCAGTAAGTTGCCCTATCTTTGGAAATCCCTTCACAAGTTGGGATGAAGAGATTTTAGATAAGTCTGAAGTGTGGCCAAATCTCTGGGGCCACAAACTTGAGGTTGATTCTTTGGATACAAAGCAAGATAGCTTGTAGAGGCCCTTTTCTTCAATTCCTTGAGCAATGACATCCTTTGTATGGGGATCAGTTACCTTAACTAAGGTGTTATCAAACCATAATTGTTTGTCCTGATCTATAATGGCCTTAACAGAAAGTAGATTCATACATAAATTTGGAACAAAAAGAATATTGCACAAAGACTTGCATTCCCCCTGATGGTTGGAAATTTGAACTTTCCCTTTTCTGTCGATGGGTAAACTTTTTTTGTTGCCAAGATAGACTTCCCCCATATGCTCTTCGAGTTCCTGAAAGGAGTCCTTGTCTTTGCACATATGGGAGGTAGCTCCGCTATCAAAGATCCACTCATGCGGGGAGCTAGAAGTAACTAGTGCATTGGCTTCTTTGGAGATGAAGAGTTCCTCACTTGAGTAGTGGGATTTATGTTGGGATCCTTTGGATGCTTGCCTAGATGTAGAAGCCTTCGATGATTGTTTCTTTTTATAGCAAAACTTTTCTAAGTGTCTTGATTTTCCACAAAAATTACAAGTGAACTTTTTCGATGAGTTTTGCGATCCTTGCTTAGAGCCATTGCTAACATGATGACTTGTGGTTTTTCCCTTATTGAATGGGCCTTTGGCCTTCATGGCTGACTCTTGTGAGGAATTTGCGTTGGCTCGCGAGTCATGAAGAAGCAATAGTCGACGAACCTCTTCCCAAGATAAGACTTGGCCGCGATTATACAAAGTTGTGACAAATGTCTCGTATGACTTAGGTAACTTCTTAAGAAGTCTAATGGCCATGTCTTCACTAGAGATCTGCCTACCACATAGTGCTAATTTACGATGGTAGTCCTCGAATTGCGCTATGACCTTGGTAATTGTGTCGTGTGGCCTAATGGTCAAATTATGAAACTCGGCTTCTAATGCATATATCTTCGAAGGAGTCTTGTCTTCGTAGAAAGTGGCTAACGTATCCCAAGCATCCTTGGATGTCTTGCAGGCAGTGATATGTCCTTTTGTCAATTCGTCACAGGCAAGTAAGAGCTGACCTAAAGCTCTTTTGTCCTTGACATTCCACACATGCCAATTGTCTAAGTTGGTATCCCTATTGGGTTCGGGATCTGACCCATCTACTATCTCATGCAAGAGATTCGTGTAGAGATATGCGTGCATGAGATCTTTCCATACATTGTAATTTTGTCCATTGAGGCATTCATCCTTAGGCATAAAAATAGGGGTGAAAGAGGGTACGAAGTTAGCCATAGATGATAAGTTGCCTTCACTTTTGGTCATTACAAAGCTTTTGAGGATAAAGTGTCTAGAAACACTATCAAAGATACTTGCGCGTCAAAATTTTTGCAAAGCTTGAACTAAACGACTCGATTCCAGACTGAAAAACTCCTTGGGGGAGGGAGGGGGGGTAAGAGTAGCCCTTCACTTGTACATAGAGAGACACTAGGGAGTGGGGAGAGTCGATGCTCAAAGAGAACTTGTGGGTGGGCTTAGACTAGCCTCCAATCCCACAATCAAGCACACACAATACTTTTCTTTTATTGCTTGATTTTACAAGAGAGGGCACTTAGTGCCAATTGGTGTTGAGAGAGAAAACTTTTATATGACAATGAGATGTAAACCAAAATTTTACATGCCCCAAACATTCAGAATTAATCGATATGCTTTTAAGAGGTGTGAGTAAGTCAAATTCCCATGGATTAATTGATCCAAGCGTGAACGAGTCCCTTTGACATAAGGGATGATATCACTTGTCCACTTGATTTCTACGCTCCACTAAAAATACATAGAAAAAGCCACGTCCTTGGCCTCCTAGTCTCAACATACGCTTATTGACATCATAGATAATGGCATCATCAATCGAAAACACAAGCCCTTATGAGTCCAACAGCTAGAGGATGTAAGTCATTTATCAATGATACCTTCACGTGTTAGTCTTGAATATGAGAGAAAAAGACAAGTCAGCTAATCATTCTTGCAAATTCCTAAGGATCAGAGATTAGTGCACACACTTTCAAGCCTTCAGAGAATTCACGTGATCCTGCATGGGCTAATGCATTGTATCAAGTTTTTTTTTTAGTAACTTCTCAGTGCTATCTGCGCAAAAATGAATACTATTATCGCTGCTAAAAGTAATGAGGCATCCCAAAATGGGTAACGCCCACGAGGCGTGTCTCCTATTTCTCTCTCTTCTCTCCTCTGATATGGAGGCCCAAGTGGTGACTGCCAATTAATCAAATGGGCAGAGCCATGGCCACATGATTGAGGCATCAGGGATTCCTCAAGTGGCCGAGGTAGGCGCTGCTTGGGTGATAAGGTGCGCTCTGGTCTGACAAGGTGGCTCGCAGAGAGACCTTAGAGACCATGCATGCTCAGAGAGCCATTCTTGCTCGTGCTCTAGGTGATAGAACAAGAGTGATTGTAGACGATGAATGGACGAGTCGAATGGTGTGGGTGTCAGGTTGGTGGAGGATAGCACTTCTATCGCTCTTTCTCTCTCTCAGTCATGAGATAAGTGAGGACATCACCTCTGTCACACTTTCTCTCTCTGGGTCCGGCATCAACTAATAATCAGTCAACAAACTCTTTCGATCTTTCTGAGTTTGAATAATGTGTTGTCTATGTGTTGCTTTATAGCGTTCCTGCTCACTCCCGTTCTCTGTTGAGCTGTTGACATATGAGTTGCAGAGTCCACTTGCTGCGATCCAGACTAACACATTCATGGTGGTGCGCTCTTTAGTGTAGGCAGTCGGCTCTGTGTTCAATCAATTGAGGGTTTGTTGCTCAGGGCACAGCCGAAATTCACTCCTCTTCCATGAATTCTGCCCTAGGAATTCAGGTTCCAATGCGCTCTCGTCGGTTCTTTCCTCCCTGAGTATCGTCGTAGCAGCATCAGGTGCAAACTTCACAGAGGGGCTCACATAGGCAGCAAAAGATGGGGTGTTCTCCTTCAGCCCGTCGCCCATCCCGCCTGGAATTTCACTCTTGAGATGGGTGCGGGGAAAGCATTCAGCTTTGATGGCTATCGATCCTCTATGCTGGTCCTCACTTTCATAGCCTACACACTGTACCATGCATCCAGGAAGCCTGCAACCATCATCAAAGACGTCCTGCAATCAGACGACCAAGGCCTGCATAACCATTTGCTTCCTCTATCGCTCTAGTTTTCAGCTTTAGAACGTCTCTTCCATATGATTCACAGATACAATGGTCTTCGTGGCAGACATGGAAACAAACCAAGGGTAACTCACATGGCAACACAAGAAGACAAGTGTTTATGACCACTTCACAACGTTGAGATGCATTAAAAGGAAGAAATGGCAAGGGAAGTGTTGAAAAACACGTCACACTCTTGAGATGAACTATCAATTGCTTCAAAACGACCACCAATATGAATGTGCAAGAGTGCTTATAAGCACTATAAATGTGTGAAACACATCACCAAACGAAAAAGAACAAGAGGGGGGAGGTTGGGAAACGAGGTACAAAATAATGAAGAAGGGTGGGAGGGTGGGCAAATGGGCAAAATGAGACCCCAAAGAGTGAACTGATGGCAAAATGCTTCTCCAAAGTGAGTGGAGAGCTACACCACTAAACTCAAGCACGACCACCAAAACGACCACCAAATGCACCACCAAGACCTCCACCTAGCGCTCTCATACCATGTAGAGAGTACGCACACGGAAGCAAAATGAAAAGTAAAGTACTCTCACAAAACAAAGAATGTGTGAGACATAAAATGAGTAGACCATGAAATGGGTAAACTCATGTGGATTAGAAATGAGCTTGCCAAGAGCATGGAGTAGGCTCCTCAAGCTTCTAACCAAGTAAAAATGAGGGGAGAGGCCCTCCTTATATAGATTTGGGAGGGGCTCTCAAAAGCACATCATATGTGGGATAAGTCTCCTGAAAGGAGAATGAATACAACTGGTAGAAGCACATGGCAAGGTACCCAAATACAAAGGAAATACAATATAAAATGGAAATAGACTAGAAATGGAGTGCCTCCTGGATACAAAATGGAGAAGCACTCATGCGGATACAAATGTAGATGAAGTAGGAGCAATCATGGCGTCAACAATACATACATACATACATACATACATACACACACATGCACATATCCACAGACACAAACACATACATGCATACACACACATGCACATATCCACATACATACACACATATACATGCATACATACATACAAAATACATGCACACTTAAACATATATACATACACACATACACTTATACATACAAACGTACACACACATAGACAAACAAATACCCACACACATACATACATGCAAGCTTATACACATAGGTACATGCATACATATACACATATACATACATATATAAACACGCATATACATATCCACATATATACATACACACATACTCATGCATGCATATACACACATTCATACAAAATACATGCATTTATCCCACAAGAATGTGTATTTGTGTATTTGTGAATATGTGTGTGTGCGTGTGTTTAAATGTGTATATGTGAATGTTTGTGTATGTAAATAATCAGATTATTAATATCTAATACCATTATTTGCAAATCCCGATCAATGAGATGGAACTGCACCACCATCTCCTAATCCTGCAAGGACTACATACTAACAGCATATCAAGCTTTTAATTTTAAATATATTTGATAGATTCATAATAGATATATGTTTTTGTATTGCTATAATTAAATTTTGATCAATCAGAGGGCACTCCATCACCTCCTACCCATGCAACAACTTCACATGTGTCCTCTGATAGGAATTATGAGGAAATTAACTATCGAGAGCATATTATATGTGGTTGTAAGTTTTGCTATGGCACGTATCAAAGACCACGATTGGAATGTATTTAACATGACACAGAATACGGTACTTTTGAGTGTGCACCACCACCTCATCAACGTGATAATGCTTGGGTATGTTATCTTTCTAAAAATTAATGTCATTATCTTTCTTTCTATAAATTAATGTCAACGTGATAATGCTTGGGTATGGTATCGTTCTATATAATCTTTCATTTTCTGCACGTGTAATCCCTCTACTAGTAAGGGATGCTGCATTCAAGCATATTCCATAAATCCTCATCCTTTGAACATAACACAAAAGTCGATGCCAATCTCCCCATCCATATATAGGACCACAAAAGGACATAATAGTGACTTCAGAATCTAGAGGCACATACAAATCCTCTACAGGTGTGACAACCCGTGGGCAAGAGCCCCCCCCCCCCCTGTATTTCTATCTAGGCCTTTTTGGTGCTTGTATGGTTTGCCGACCGGCGCCAAATAGTTGCGCACAATTTGGCGCCGGTCGGCAAACCATACAAGCACCAAAAAGGCCTAGATAGAAATACAGGGGGGGGGGGGGGGGCTCTTGCCCACGGGTTGTCACAACAGGTAAAGAGACCAGGACCGGCACTAGTAATAGTGGAGTGTTTGATATGTGTGTGTATGTGTGTCTACATGTGTGTGCGTGGTGAGGGGGCGATGCGTTAACATATCCAATGAAAACCCCACTTCTTAATGTAACAAAACCCCATGCACTGGGACCAAAAAGCAAAAGACCAATCATGCTTAATTACATGAATATCATATTCAAAGCTTATACATCACAACAAAAAGATGTCATATAAAAAGCATTCAGACCTTAGTCCTTGCAAATAAAAAGAGGGTGCAACACTAGGACTTCTCAGGAGGTCACCCCTCCCAGTACTCTTCTAGCCCAAGCATGCTGAACTATGAAGTTCTGATGTGATCTGGTGTATTGTCCATATCTTCTTCTATCATATATTTATACTAGAGAACAATAACAAGCTCGCAATGGATAATCTCCAACCATTTCAATCTCGAAACCAGGAGGTAAAGGATTTCTAGAAACCTTTTCTTGTAATTGATGAATAGCAAGTCCATAATGTGTACAAGGTATATTAGGATTATGAGTATGAGAATTATTATCATCGTCATCATCATCGAGCAAATATTCATGTATATCAACAATAATTTGATTTGGTATAGAAAGATGTCATGAATCACCATACATGAGTAGAGATGTAGCAAGAGATGTTGTCCTCAAGATTTTCTCTCCTCTCCAATTCATGAAGGCCTACAGGAAACACATTCGGTGAAGGTAGCCAGATTGCGATCACCTCCACATTTGAATCCGACGTGAAATGCTTCGTGGCATTTGCAACTGGTCTTGTTGGGAGGTTGTGATCCATATTTTTTGTTTCATATTTTTCATCCTCATCATATCATCATCATCAGTCTTGAGTGTTGCATTGGATTTCTCACAATATCATGCATATCTTCGTCATGAAGTAAGTGCATTTGTGAGAGATTTAGAAGATCGTGCATCAATTGCTTATTCACATAAGATGGAGGAAGGATTCAAATCCCTTATTGTTGACAAACAAGGCCAAATAATAGTCTCTTCTATGTTGAGAGAGAAGAGAAAATTCAATGGCATCAACATTACAAGCTACTTAGATTTGTTTCAAGAGCAAGCTATGATTTTTGGTATTCTCAAAGATCTCTTGATATCATTCTTTGAACGAATTGTTGATAGCTCTATCATAAACTGTGTCACTCAATATGAGAGTCTTGCTTGGTGTGATTTTAGAAAGGAGATGCTCAAAGAATTCTATCTTGAAGATTATAGCCAACATAATCAAGATGGATTCTTATGATGGGTCAATTCCCCAAAGCCTAGTAGCTCTATTACTCACTTACAAAATGAGTATATTAGAAGCTATGAACAACTTCCTGATGAGGATAAGATAACTTTGGAACCTGATCTTGTGATCAATTTTCTTAAGCTTCTTCATCCTGAAACTCATAGGGAAGTTGAACGAAAATTAGAAGACTCGGATAAGCGCTATGGTCTTACTGAAAATTGGCAGAAAGTGCGTAAAGTAGTAGAGGTTGTAGCCCATAGACATCAAAGACAATCCATGCTTTATGAGCAAACTAGTCTTCCTCAAGGTAGCCTTCCACAAACTAAGGATCAAGTTAGAGAACAATCCCATGCTATGCTTTTTGACTCTACTCCTATCCCTAAAATGATGGAGCCCACTGAAGGTTCTAAAGTAGAGCCAAATAAAAGTTTATTTGAACAATCTCAAGTGGAAATTCTCACTAAGCAAATGGAAATTCTTATTGCTACACAATCCAATTTGGCCAAGACTATAAATGCTTTACAATCTAATTACACAAAAACTTTCCAAAATCAAATGAACCCAATGTCTTTTCAAGAGTTTAATCAACATGTTATAGCTCCCAATCAAAATCCACAAGTAGCTCCTACTCAAGAATATCAAGTTCCTCCAATGCATAATCCTTCAATGCAAAATCATCATCCTCATGTGCAAAATTCTCAAATGTATCAAAACATGTATCCTCAAGCTTCTCAAAAAGCTTTTCAAAATCCTCAAAATCAAAATTTTCAAAATCATCAACCATGTACTATGGAAGCTCCTCTTGCACCTCATGTACCACATGTTGCTCCCCAAGCTCCTCAAATACATTGATTGCCTTATCAAAATTCTAATTATCATGTTCAAGCAATACCTTATCAACAAAATCCTCAATTTCAGAATTTCCCACCACAAGTTAATCAAAATGGTTTTTTGTGTGGACCTCGTAGGTGTCCTTGGTGTGATTCGTTAGAGCACTTTTTGAGAGATAGTGAACTATTGAAGGCAGCTAAGGAGAAACGACTAGTAATAGACATAAACAAGAAAATTTGTGACTATCGATCTACGCTCCCTTTGCAAGGGAATTATGGTAAGGGAGGAATGAAAAAACACTATGAAAATATAACCATAATGGATGTAGGAAATAGAGGAGTGAAACTAGAAGCTCTTGATGAACAACAAGTAGAATCAAATAAACCCACAAAGGAAGTTGACTTTTTCATAGAGGCTTTAGTAAGAGCACGAGATGAGATCAGGATAATAACGGCTTGGGAGTCATTGATAGAAGATCAATCTCTTATTTCTCACATATCTAATGTAGAAGAAAAAAGAAAAAGAGATGAAGATGAGCCTAGTGAAAGAAGAGTGACTCGAAAATAAACCTAAGAGGGAATATAAATAATCATAAAGCAAGGAGAAACATCACAATCCAAAGATAAGAAACAAGAATCACAACCCAATGAACAAAAACAAGAGGAGAAACAAAAAGGGAAGAAGACAAAGCAAATAAAAACAAAACCAAAGCCTTTAGATAAACAAGAACAATAAAAAAAACTAAAGACCAAACACGAGAACTGTTGGAGTTAGAAATCTGCGGAAGCGCGTGAACAACACAAGGAAGAAGAAGAAGCTTTGAGCACAACACACAATACTGAATGTATTACTAGAGAATGTACAAAGATAAGTTACTGTAGCCCATTAGGGCAATAGGCGTATATACAAGCCGGGGGAAAAAACCTCCTAAAGAGGGAAAAAAGTGCCACGGCGGTCCTAGAGTGTTCACACACATCACTACCTAAATATATCAACAAATCCACCCTAGGAGTGATGCGGTGAACAAGTAGTTGGCACTCATGTATAAGGAAGTGCCAAGCTATGTGGAAATCACTCCACAAAAGGAAGTAAGCCCAAAGTTTTGAGGAAAGCTTCAAACTTCTCCCTAGGCAGAGCCTTCGTGAAAAGGTCTGCAATGTTCTCCTGCGTGGGCCCATATGCGAAGCTGATCTCCCCAACAGAGAACCTCTCCCTGACATAATGATAATGCACCTCAATGTGCTTAGTGCGAGCATGGAACACAGGGTTCCTCGCAACTGCCAATGCGCTCTGACTGTCAGTGAAGATGGTGGTGGTAGAAGACTGACCAACACCCAAATCAGCCATAAGGCATCTAAGCCACACACACTCAACAGTAGCTATGAAAGCTGCCCTATACTCAGCCGCACAACTGGAAGTGGCCACAGTAGGCTGCTTCTTGCTCAACCAAGATATACAAGAGCTACCAAGCATGAAGCAAAAGCCACTAGTGGACACATGAGTGTCATAGCAACCAGCCCAGTCTGAGTCAGAAAAAGCATGCAAATCTGGCGGTAGTGATCCTTCCTTGGGATAAAACAACCCAAGTAGCCAAGTACCACTCAAGTAGCGAAAGATGCGCTTAACCGCCTACCAATGCTTGACACCTCGGTAATGCATAAAACTGCTCATCTGTGAGACAGCAAACTGAATGTTTGGCCTAGTAATGCATAAGTCAATCAGGTATCCAATAGCTTGTTGATAGAGGACAACATCAAATGCATCTCCAGCATCATGAACACTCAATCGAAAACCTGTCTCCATAGGAGTGGCAATAGGCTTACAGTCTTGAAGGCCAAAATGCTGCAATAATGTGTCAATATATTTTGTTTGACACAAAGCCATTCCACCATCAACTTGCATAAACTGAATGCCCAAATAGTGATGCAAATGCCCCAAATTAGACATCTCAAATGAGGCATGCAAATCAGCAATATGCTTCTCAATAGGACCGTGAGCAGCATGTCATCAACATAGACAACAATGATCAGAAGCACGTCATTAGCACGCTTAACATATAAGGTGCTTTCAGTTGGAATATTCTAAAAACCATGTGCAATCAGATAGGCATGTATCTTCTCATACCAAGCATGTGGTGCTTGCTTTAAACCATATAATGCCTTCTTTAACTTGCACACCTGGTTTTCATGCCCTTTCTGCACAAAGCTAGGGGGCTAAAAACATACACTTCTTCATGTAAGTCACCATTCAGAAATGTTGTTTTAATTTCCAACTGGTGTACATTCCAACCATGATGAGATGCAAGTGCACAGATGCTTCGAACAGTAATCATACGGCATGAGGTACAAAGGTCTTATCAAAATCAACGCCTCTTTCCTGTGCATAACCCTTTGCAACAAGCCTAGCCTGATACCTATCAATTGTACCATCCAGTTTACGCTTCAGCTTGTATACCCACTTAATGCCAATGGCCTTCTTGCCTAGAGGCAAGTCACATAAAGACCAAGTATCATTCTTCATTATAGCATCATATTCAGATTGCATAGCAGCCATCCAATTTTCTCAATTTTGTGCTTCATCAAACGAAACAGGCTCATTCTCATCATAGAGACTACATGCAGCCATAGCATAGCAATCTGATGCAAAAGAGGCACTATGAGAGCCTGAACGAGTACGATATGACAGAGGTTCATCTAATTTGCTATTATGCAAAGTCTACACTAGCCATTTTGGCATAGTTTTTGCCTGCTCAATATCAGCTCTCTCATCAACTAGTGCATCATGTAAATCTGCATCAGAAATGGAATGATCTACATCATCACATGAAACCTGCAAAGGCTAAGAAGTTGCCTCATTGGGACCAACACTAGACTGTCCACCTCTAAAAAGAGGCAGCAAAGTATCATACATGTCTTTGGAGCTAACAGATGTCTCCTTAATACATGAAAGCAATGGCTGAATAGCATCTTCCACAAAAACAACATCATGACTAACCATAATGCGTTTAGTCTGTGGATGATATAGACAATAGCCTTTACTTTCAGAAATGTACCCAACAAAAATACATTTTACTACTTTATCATCCAATTTTATGCAATGTTGTTCAGGCACTAATGCATATGCCAAACAACCAAAAACATGCAAATGAGCAACAGATGGCTTGCGGAAATGCCAAGCCTCATATGGAGTGATAGACTGCAGTGCTTTAGTGGGACACCTGTTCAGTACATATACTACACACATGACAGCCTCAAGCTAGAAACTATGTGGTAAAGTCTGACTCTTGACCATACACCTCGCCATCTCCATGAGTGACCTGTTCTTTCATTCAGCAAATCCATTCTGTTGAGGTGTATATGACACTCTACATTGGTGTTTTATCCCACGTTCAGCCAAAAATGCATTAAAATCAGAAGACATACATTCCCCCGCTCGATTGGAACGGAGGGTGCCCATTTTACATGCTGACAGATTTTCAGCCAAAACCAAAAACTGTTTGAAGCACATGAACACTTCAAACTTTGCCTGCAATGGATATACACATGCATGCCTGGAAAAATCATCAATGAAAGTCATGAAGTAAAGATAATTTCCAAAAGAAGGTGTCTGCATAGGACCACAAACATCACTATGTACAAGCCAATTTTTGAGTAGCCGGAACTAAACCATCTTTTGGAAAGGAAGAATACTGCATTTTGCCCATAATAGAGCCTTCAGAAACATATTTTCCAGGTGCCTCAAGTTTGGGCAAAGAGGACACCATTTCAGATTTCTGCAGGCATAACAAACTAGCAAAATTCAGATGACCAAAGCGTGCATGCCAAAGCTTTGCATCTAACATAGCCTGAGAATCATGTACTGCACATGCTGAATCACTTACAGATCTTTCATAGTCCATAAGCTTATATAGCCCACGACATAAAATGCCAAAAGAATCACATCGCCATTTGAGAGATCATGAACTCTAAACTTATCATCATTAAATTTTACAACCAAGCCAATCAGGTTCTTCTTGATAACATTGGTACAAATAAAGCATCTAATGCAGAAACTGATAACAGGTTCTTCTTGATCATTGGTACAAATAAAGCATCTGACAAAGTGAAAGAACTGCCATCAGCAGTAGTCAAAATGATCTTACCAACTCCCATAACAGGATAAGAGGGGTTGTTGGCACATGTAACAGTATTCCCTATAGGGGCAGGCTCAAGTGAAGAGAAGAAACTGCGCTGCGAGGTAATATGTTTGGTCGTCCCACTGTCAAAGTATCAAACATCTGAGTCTACTGCAGACATGCACTGCTCATGAGAAGATGGGTCAAAGCTGCAAACAGTCGTAAACGCCCATTCTTCTTCATACACAAGATTAGCAGACTCTATTTTTGGTGTAGAGGCTTCTACAACAACCATTCCAGCCTCTTTCTTCCTTGCCTCTTTTGCAGCCAATTTTGGAGAGTTCTTTATGATATGATCATTCTCTTTATAGTACTTACAAAACAATTTTTGCTTTTCTGATTTTTTCTCATCTTTGTCTTGGTTCTTCGAATGTGCAGCATTTGCAGATTTCTGCTTACTAGTAGAAGAGCTCCATTTTCCTTTGCACTCTTGATGTGCAACACGCATAATGGACCTGTTCTGCTTGGACTGATCTTCCTGCAACATAACAAAGACTAACTCCTCAAATGACAAGGCATTTGGATTGCCTTTCATCATCAACCGAAGAGTAGAAGCAAAACTCTGATATGAATCAGGAAGACCATTCAGAACGATCTGCACAAGTGAGCTATCTGGTATAACCTCATCAGTAGAAATCAACTGTTCCTTCAAGTCTTTGATCTTCGTTAGGAAAGTGTCCATAGAATCACCTTCATTCTTGTCCTCACTCTCCAACTGTTTTCGGAGGTAAGCAACACGAGCCTCATTCCTAGCTTGGTACAATGTGGTAAGTGTATCCCAAGCATCTTTAGATGTTTTGTAAGAGCGAATGTGAGTAATAATGGCACGTTTGATAGACAAAGCTATCAATGCATGTGCCTGGGCATCTCTGCCATCCCAACAAATCTGCTCTGCAGTAGGTGCAGCACAAACCGCAGCATGAATAGGAATATGCAGAATATCATCATCTTCGACAACTTCTACATCAGCTTCAGTACCTGCAGTTGTAACAATTGCAGGTGTGATAGGACGTTTTTCGACACCCTCCATAATGTTCCATAGTCCTTTTGCAACCAACACATGTCGCATCATATAAGCCCATAACGGGTAGCTAGTACCATCCAAATTATCCTCAATAACCAACATATGGAACACATCACTGCTTTCAGCCATGGCCGGTGACTAAAATACCTTGATACAGAAAATTGATTGTATCTCAAAAAGTTGAACAGAACTGCCTAGACGAATTCCGCTTTACCTGTAGCAGACTTCGAGACGCTTATACTGGCAAACAGAAACTGGTATATACCTTTGGCACAAAAAGACAAAATAGCCTGCACAAGCACGGTGATAGTGTGTTCGGAGGCCGAAACGAGCTCAGATCGCGATTTCGGCACGACAGAACGAAGCTGTTTTGATCTTGAAAACACGCTAAGTATGCTCACCAAAATTCATGCAATTCTGGGACTCCAACGGAGGAGTGTCGATGACGCGCTAGATGAAGCGACGACTTGCTCTGATACCAATTATTGGAGTTAGGCGTCTGCAGAAGCACGCAGACAGCACAAGGAAGAAGAAGAAACTTGGAGCACAACACACAATACTGAATGTATTACTAGAGAATGTACAAAGATAAGTAGTTCATTAGGGCAATAGGCGTATACACAAGCCGGGGGAAAAAAACCTCCTAAAGAGGGAAAAAAGTGCCCCGATGTTCACACACATCACTACCTAAATATATCAACAAGAACATGGACAAAAACAAGATCCTGAGCAAAAACAAAAGAAACCAAAGAGAAAACCTAAAGCCATCTTGAGTTCAAAAATTGAGAGAAAAATAGATCCTATGGAGATTTTAGATGACATTTTGCTTAAGAGTCGAGTGACTATGTCTTTAGAACAAGTTTTCTCTATTGCAAAGCCTGTTTTTAAAGATAACTTTATCGGCCTAATTAAAAAGAAGAGGTTTTCACTTAATCTAGATACAGAGATACAAGATTCTCTAGATCAAGATCAAGCTATGAATGAAGCCTTAAACCTTGATGAATCTAATGAAGAGGACTTTGATGATGATGAAGTAAATGTTAATAAAAATTTCTTAGAACCTATTCAACTTGACCATGAAAATCATGAAAACAATCCTAAAAGTCACTTTAAAAGAAAATTTTGGTATAGAGGTACATCAAAGATGCATGTTAAAATAGGAAATGATAAGAATGCTATCACTATAAATGCATTAGTAGATTACGGCTCCAAAATCAATGTGATTTCAAGAGAAGTCTATGATAAGTTTCCATGGCCCATAGATAAAAATTGTGGATGGTGTATGAGAACTACAGATAATGATGTAGGTACCCTGTATGGAGCTTGTTCTAGTGTGCCCATATCCATAGGAGGAATCACATAAGAGTTTCACTTTTTTCGTCAAGATAATTGCTCCTATGAAGTTATCTTAGGTCAACCCTTTATTTGTGAGAGTCGTATGGAAACTAATGCCATGGATGATGGGTCTACCTATGCTAGAATTAAGTCTAAGGATGGAATGCAATCACTTCAAGTCATGACGGTAGGAGTGAATCATCCTAGAAATCAATTGTCAATTAGAAAGACACATGTTTGGAGCTACATATGATCAAAATTTCGGTAGAATCCATTGTTGAGCGGGACAATAGTGGAGATTGTTTTGACATCTCCCATCCAACCAACATCTACAATAGTTTGTCACTTTGTTTTCCACATTCTAGATTAGATTTTCTTCATAAGGGTCAATTGTCCAAGTCTTTTATCCAGAAAACCCAAAAAAATTATAAAAACAACAAAATCATGGAACATGATGAGAACATTGAGCATGTGATTGAAACATCTCATTGTTTCTCTACTCTTGAGGAGTTAGAGTTATGTCTTCAACAAAATTTTAATTCCCAAATTATTCTTCTTTCTTCCCTTGATGAGTATGCTCTTATCCAGAAATACGCTCTCAATATTGACAAGTGCTCAAAATTTAACTGAACACATGAATGCCTTAGTTGAAACAAAGTACAAAATTGTAGATAAAAAAATCAAACCCATAGCTCAACCATTACCCCAAGCAGGTAATGAAAAAATTCTTGATGTGAAAAACGATCCAATTCTTCGGGATAAGAAAAACATAGGACATACATTCATTGATGAGACAATCAAACATGTGAAAATTGGTACAGATGATGACTTTTTGTTGCCAGTAGAGAGAGATAAATTTGAGAGAGTCATACGTAGCCATGGAAAATCCTTTACTATGTATCCTCATGAGATTGGTTGCGTAGATCCTAAGGTAGTTGCACCCATGATAATGTTCACTATTCCACATATTCCATGGAATCTTTGCCCTATACCAGTTCCAAAGGCTCACTTACCTGAGCTAATGAAACTACTTAAGGAGAAGATAAAGATGAGAATTTTAGAGTCATGTTTTGCACCTTACTCAAATTGATGGTTCATTGTGCATAAAAAGAATGGGAAACTATATTTTATTCAAGATCTCCAACCTATCAATAAAGTCACCATAAGGAATGTAGGAAGAAGACCCATTGTAGATGAGTTTGTTGAATCATTTTCAACACATTCTATTTATTCAATGGGTGATTTATATTTTGGATATGACCAATTCCAATTAACAATTGATAGTTGTGATGTAACCACAATGAAAACTCCTTTAGGCTTAGTGTGAATGTGTACTTTACCTCAAGGAGTGACTAATTATGTGGCTCATATAATGAGTGCTATGAATATGGTCTTACATGATTTTATCCCTCATATAACTATGCCATTCATTGATGATATTCCAATTAAAGGGAGTGAGGAACGTGTAAAGGACATTACTTTAGATTCATCTGGATGTCATAAATTTGTTCTTGACCATATCTCTGATTGTGAAAGAATATTTCAACGATTTGAAGAGGTAGGTCTCACATTTTCCATAGAAAAAGTTGATGCCATTAGCAAGATTTTTGAAACATGTGACAAGGTGAGTGAGGTACATAGATTTCTTGGTGCTTGCATCTTTTATGTTATTTGGTTCCCACACTTTGCTCATGTTGCTGATTGTCTCTATGACTTGTTGAGGAAGAAACAAAAATTTATTTGGACTCACAGACAAACTCAAGCTATGCGTAAATTGAAGAAAGTATTGCTTGAAGCTCACATCCTTAAGCGTGTAGATTATTTTTCTAACAAACCTATTATATTGACTATTGATACTAGTCCTATTGGTATAGGTTGGGTCATAAGTCAAAATTATAGTGAAGGGAATAGATATGCAATTAGGTTTGGTGCCAAAATTTTACATGAAACACAACGAAAATATCCATAGATCAAACGAGAACTATGGGGTATGGTAACAACTTTAAAAATAGACAAAGAATATTTCATTGGTGCAAATGTCAAAGTTGAGACTGATTGTTTGCCTCTCATTGGAATGATAGCGAATTGTTCATCTCCTAATATAGCCATGCTTAGATGGATCTCATATATTAAGTTCATAAATCCTGAGTTAGTTCATATTTCACGTAAGTCAAACTCAGTTGCTGATATGTTATCGAGAGCTAGATTTGATGATTATCTTGAAAGTGACCTAATAAAGAATGTGAGCTTAGTTAACTATGTTCCACATATATACGAGTATGAGAAATTTTATGATTCTGAGTACAAAATGAATGGAGAGACATAGGAAAGTATCCTAGTACACTACAACCATTACCTAGTTGGACTACGAATAGATTCCATAACATTATGAAACGAGCTTATAACTTTTTCATATGTAACAGTTATCTTTGGAGACATTGTTATCAGGACCTTCAGTGCACGCACACACAGAGGCAGAAAGAAGAAGAAATAGGAATCAGAAACAGAGAAACAATCGATGCGATATTGGGTGCAATCTCCCCCCGTGTACTCTGATGAACGAGTCTCTTAGAGTACACATATTTATAGGTTTATTTCTATTACATCCTGAAAATAGAAATTACATGAGGGCCGTCACTTTTAGAAGCGTCTTTTTAGGTAAAATTACTTTATTTACAAAAAGTGTCACTTTCTAAAGTGAACCACTACTTTTACAACAAGATAAACCTAAATATAACTATTATAGAAGTCTTTGATTTAGTCTTCGAATTTATTTATTTATGCGCATCCACTTGTATCCATGCCCTCATGCTTCTTCACCTACTAGATCAAACACAACCACATTAAAACCTTCTAGACATTTAAAACATTAAATATCCATTTAACCTTCCATGATTGCATAATATACAACAGACATGCTAAGGGTAAGGTTAAGAATCCACAACGAGTCCTAGGAAAATGAGGTCTTCAGTTGCAAGTAATGAAGGAAATGCATGAGACATTATGGTTAGGTAATAAAGGATTTTTTGGAACATATGAAAAAATTAGAAGTACCTATTATTGGCCTAGGATGTATGTTGACATAAGTAGTTATGTTTCTACATCTTCTACTTGTCAACTTCATTCATTATTCAAACATAGAGATCCATTGCATCCTACTTATCCACCCTGTATGCACTAAAAGTGGGTAGTAGATCTTGTAACTATGCCTAAAGGTATTGACAAAATGCGTTACATTGTACTTGCAAGAGAAGACTTAACTAATCATGTAGAGGGACATGCACTACGATCCAAGACCACTTAAAATGTTTGCAAATTCTTGCTTGAAGATGTCATAAGTTGTTTTGGGTACATAGAGAAAGTAGTTGCCGATTGTGGAGAGTTAAATGCAAGAGAAGCTTGAGAGTTCTTTGAACATCATGGTATTCGTTTGTCTCTCACTACTAGATATAATCCAAAGGCCAACGGTAAAACAGAGAGAGGGCATCCACCTATTGTGAAAGCCATATCTAAAGCATGTAATGGTGACATCAGACAATGGCCTAGATTCTTACGTTTTGCACTTTTGGGCAGATAGAATGGCATACACATGTATTACTGGGTATATGCCTACTGAATTCATGTACTATCAAAAACCATTGTTCCCAATTCAGTCTCATATTTTTGCATGGTCAAATTTTCATTGGTCTTAAAACATGTCTATTGATGATTTTTTGAGTTTGCGCATTAAGCTATTAGAACAAGGCAAATTAAGACTTGATGATGCAGTTGAAAATTTAAGAAAATCTAGAATGAAGAACAAGCATTATTTTGATAAAACTCATCGATTGCATCCTAAGCCAATTGAAGTAGGAGATTGGGTGCTCATTTATGATAGTACATTTGAATCTCAATATGATGCATGCAAAAAGCTCACTCAACGGTGGTTTGGACCATACATTGTATCAAAAGTCAACAACAATGGTACGTATGCTCTTTGTGAATTAAATGGTGTTGCACTAAAAACTTTGATTGCAGGTAAAAGAATAAAGTTATTCAAGAAACGTGATAATGACGAGTACATTTTGGATGAGTACATTGGAGAAGATGACAACAATGAGACCGATTCATAAACAAGAGTATCCATGTTATAAAAATAAAAAAATATAAAAAAAATAAAAAACATAAAAAATATAATTAATTTTTCAAGTTCATGTTGCTTTTTTTTTCAAGTTCATTCTACTTTTTTTACATTCTTGTTTCATGAATGTTTGTTTTTAGTCTTTGCATTGCATTGCATATCCACATCACTTGAGTCAAAAAGGACAAATGATGGTTTCTTTACTTATCTAAAATTGTATCTTAAGTAGTAATTTATCTAGTAAGAAATCGATTATAATTTAGGATTATGGAAAGATAGGGCATGTAAATTTGGAGGTTTATTTTGGTGACATAACTTTCATATATAAACATGCATATGTATCTTGTATCGAAAGCATAACTGTTGAAGTCCTAGCTCCTGCTACTGCATGTTTCTACATCCTTGGTCCACCTCACAACACTTGTATTAGAGTTTAAACGATTGTTCTCTGTCATCAAAAATGGTTGTACCTTGTATCGGGGTTTAATTTTTCCCCTTCATCGAAAAACAAAACTGCTACATGTTATTAGGAAGTTTACACTTTCTTCCACACCAAAAAACTGATCGTAACCATGAAGTCATCGAATCATCATCAAAGAAAAAAGGAAAAGAAAAAGAGCAAGCCAAAGGAAGCTAAGGAGGCATAATAGAATAAATCACATGCTATATAGGCAGATTTATGCATTAGTGGAGTTTAGTTAGATCTCCTTGCATGTTATGAGAGAAAGAGCATATTCATATTTATGTAGCAAAGAGCTTGATCTAAAATAAGCTAAAGATGAAAAATGTCATTCGAAAATCCTAAATCCTTATAATCGTATTTAAGGTATATTGCTTTATGAAAAAGGTACAAATTTTTCTTCAAGATGAGAGGAATCGATGCCTAAAATGACTCAATACATCCACTTCCACTTCATATTGATTCTTGTTTGTTTTCGTTCTTTACATTTTCTCAATGTTGCGTGTTCATTTTCATATATGTTGCCTATTTGTTCATGCATATTCATGTTGCGTGTTTCAATTCTTTCTTTCATGCAAATTTTGCTTCATGAGACGTTCCCTACTCATTCATGCATATGATCAATTTTCTCTTCCATATTTCTTATGTTTCCTGTAAAAGAATTTGATGTCTGGAACATTTTGTTTTTCACAGATACTAGAGTGGCGCTTCCGGAGGAATCGCAGGTTTAGTGGGGGCGAATGTCGTCGAGATTTTCTCTCCTCTCTCATTCATGAAGGCCTACAGGAAACATATTGGGTGAAGGTAGCCAGAACTCCCTGAGAAGTCTAAGATGCATCAAGGATGTCAAAGGGAGTTCACATGCAAACTTTGGAAGAAATCAAGCAAATCTAGGATAGCGGTCAAAGCTAGTCAAACTTTGGACATTAGGGCAAAAACTTCAATGTCTCCAAATCACACGAAAATTCATATAATTTTAAAGCGTATCAAAGGCAGTCTATAGCCCGAATTTCACATGAATATGGATTTTCTAGCACATTGATATGCCATGTGCATTTTGTAAAAAATGTACATTTTTCACGTAGATCCTACAAAATCTTGTATAGGAATTTTTGTTAGCCATATGGTTTGGCATGTATAAAGACCATATGAGGCTATATATTTGTACAAAGTTTCAAGGCTATCAGAGCTTCCTAGACACCTTAATGCCACCTTGCAAGCTTCCAAATGTAGTCACACTTGTACAAGCGAGATTCAAATGGGAGTTTTTTTCTTGCATATTCCTAAAGGAGACCTTTCAAAACATAGCGCTACAAATTTTTATCTTCATCAAAGGATATTTGAAGGGTCAAAGAGCACAAAATCAATTTTTCAAGGTCACTGTAGTTTCCTAGAATAAGAAAATTGAAGGTTTGAAGGGCTGCCACATGGCAAGCAATGATTGAACTATGTTGTACGATCAAGATGAGCTCATACTCAAGGGTGGAGATGCACTAAAGCATAAAGCAAGGAGGATCCATGATTTTTTTCACCGAATAAGCCTTTTTTGATGATCAAAAGATTAATAATGCATAGTTTGTCCAAAAATAGTAGCTTATCTTATCCAAATTGATGTCACCATTGATCCAAAGGTCCAGAATAGCCCGAGATTTAATGGTGGAGAATGAAGGAAACTATTTTCCTCCCCTTTGCCCTAGATATCATATAAAGAACCAATCCTAACCATCCATTTGATAAATCCAATGGTTGTAATCAAAAGAAGTTGATCTCAGGGTTGAGAGTTCATTTCTTTAGATCCAAGGGCCCAAATTCATTCAAAAAACTATATAAATCCCCCTCCAAAATCCTAGAGCATCATTGTTAGGCATCCATAGGGCCCTTGCTAGCACATGGTTTCCTTGAGATGATCACGCTCAGTTGAGCGTGTGCGGATCCAAGGTAGGCTAGTAAGAGCATAGTTCCTAGATTCAATTTTTAGACTTCCTCTCTAGGACAGGCTCATAAACCCAATTTCTCTTTCTTTGCTCACGCTTAGTGGAGCATGTGAGTGAGTTTGAGCTAGTTTTAAGTGTCCTAGACTTCTATAGAAACACGTTACAATCTTAGAGAAACATAGGGTCAATGAAGTGGGACCTATCCTCTTACGTGTGACATTTGGTTGAACTGTCATGGTGAGAGGGTCATGCGGACCACCTTTGACTACTAGAATGCTGAGCTTGACGTTTCACAACATTCATGTATATGTTTTTCATAACAATATCTTCTAATTCATGTCTCATGTCTCTTATCTCTTTGTCTGTTATATGTTTTTACATGTCACTATCTATCTCTTTCTATGTGCGAGAAGGCTCTGCAGTATTGTGTTGAACTAGTGAGGATGATCCATTAAGGTTGAGAGAATAATTTTCTATTTATTTTTGCATCATGATCCACGCATTCATACCACCCACAAAAACCCATGCTTATGAATTGATTTTTGAAAGTGTATAAGAAGCTCCATTCGTGGACCATTCTTCCTTTCTAAAGTTGATTCATGTGTGTGGTTTTCTTTTTGTTCTCATCATGCATACATCGGCAAGAATCCATGCTAATAAATTGATTTTCCAAAGTGTATAAGAAGCTCCATTCGTGGACCATTCTTCCTTTCAAAAGTTGATTCGTATGTGGTTTTCTTTTTGTTGTCATCCACAACGTAGTTGTCAATGCCAGTACTTCATTACATGCTCCGGGATGACAGTGCTGTCGGCATGGCTATGGGAGAGAGGTTGAAATTGGAGTTGCTTGTGCGTAGTGATGCGTAGAGATAGAAGGAGAGAAATTCTTGGATTGTTGCTTGTGCGCCATGACTTTGTAGAAAGTGCTTGGCTGTCGACGTAGATGAGAGAGAGAAAGATGCACTGTGTAGCGATATGAGAGAGAGAGAGATGCACGCATGATGCTTAGAATCACGTGAAGAGACACATAAATCGCTAATGTTTGACCCGTGTGTGTAAATCGCTAATGTTTGACCCATAAACCCCTAGGGTTGACCCTTAGAAACCCTTGAAAACGTCACTTTACCCCATGAAAACCAGACTTGAACCCTTGGAAAACCTTGGAGTTTTGACCAAAATTATAAATAGACCATTGGATTAACATGCTTGAGATTAATTGCAAGAAAGTCCTAATTTTTCCGACCAAAAACCCTAGTTTAGACACTTGGAATTGATGTTTACCCTAGGTCAACCTTCAAACATAATTAATTGATGTATATATAGTGTGAAACCAAAACCTTATATTAGGAAAAATAAAGAGTAGAAAAATAAAAAATAGAAATAAGAGGTGTGATTTCTCAAAAATAGAAAATGAACATTCAAGGTGATCTAGAATTAGAAAGTTGAGTAAGGAGGTTAGAAGCTCCTAGAGAATAGTCCCAAGGGGAGAAGGGAGGGGAAACCTATAAATAGAAGACCTAGCCTCATTTGTTTCTCCCCGTGGACATTTCTGTGGAACTTCTTTCCAGGTATGCTCCTTGTCCTTTTATGTTCATTCATGTCCCTTCTCATACTTTTCATTACCATACCCATGAGAGAGAGACGAACAGGGAAGCATTTTCACTTGCCATAGCTATAAGAAGGTCCATTTCTTTTGTGTGTGACTGTTCCCTTCCACGAGTATTGTAGTTCCAATTTTTTATTGTTTCACTAAAGGGATTAAGATGAAGTTAGCTTTGGAATAATCAAATTCAAAGCCATGAGAGGATATAGGTAGGCGTGCTCTCTGTTATGGAGAGAGAGAGAGAGAGAAAGAGATCAATCAGTGCATGGCACATGAATAGCAAAGATCGATGTGCGTAGTAGGATTTCGAGGTAGCTGAGACTCGTAGAGAGAGAAAGAGTGAGAGAGATGAGATTGGCCACGTAGCAGCGACAGAAAAATCGCGGGGTCCGCTGTAGGACTCGATTTTGGTGAGAGAAAGAGATTCTGTTGAAGGCGGATTCTATGTTGTGGATAACGGGCAGAGAAAGACTTGTGAGATTCGGGATGATAGCACTGTCCTCGTCGCTATGGGAGAGAGGTAGAAATTGGAGTTACTTGCGCGTAGTGATGCGTAGAGACAGAAGGAGAGAAATGCATGGTCCACTGCTTGTGCGCCACGGCTGTGTAGAAAGTGCTTGGCTGTCGACGTAGATGAGAGAGAGAAAGATGCTTTGTGTAGCGATATGAGAGAGAGAGGCGCACGCACGGTGCTTAGAATCACGTGAAGAGACACATGCTGCAACGTGACTGACAGAGATAGAGAAGTCGGCGACAAACTGAAAAGCGGCAGATAAAATCGGAGAGAGAGAGTACATCAGACATTTGACTGCTGGTGCTGGCCGCTTCCGCAATGGCTCTTGCGACGTCAGAAGAGAGAGAGAGGCACAGGCGGGCTTGAATCCCTGATGGCGGCGGCAGATATGGCAGTTGTCGCTCTAGAGAAGGATGTCGAGAGAGAGAGAGATGCTACGTGGCTACAACATGTGAAGAGAGAAGAGCGAGGAATTGGCGCACGCACAGAGAAAGATATGATAATCGTTGAATGACAAAAGCAGAGAGAAGAGAGAGAGAGGCTCGGTTTGACGGCGCTGCGCAGGTAAAAACGGATGAGAGAGAGAAAGAGAGAGAGAGAGATATTTTTTTTTTGAAAGAACAAGGAAAATTTATAATAATGGTGGCCCTATACAAAGTGCCTTGGGCAGGAGACACCTACTCCAAGGGCTTAATTACAGGTCATAATATATGCCAAATCTTTTACAAGAGTACTGAGCAGCTAGGAGATTCTTCCAACTGGATGGCAAATTTTCAGCCAGAACCTTGTACACATCATCACTATTACATGGGGCATATTTGATTTTCCTAATACAAGCCAAGGAGGCCTTTTTCAGTTTTTCAGGAAGGGAAATGAGGTAGTTTCTCCTTCTTTTGCCAAACATAGCTTCATTCCTATTGAGCGAGATGTACCAAAGAATGTGACCCCTCCAGATATTCCACAGCAGAATGTCCAGATTCCTGCAGCAACCAAGAATCACCTCCATTTTGCTCAGTTGGGGGAAATTATTACCTTGTAAATATTTTTCCACAGGAGTCCAGAATTTTTTGGCATGTTGACATTCAAAAAAGAGGTGTGAAACATCCTCAAGGCCACAAAATATACAGGTCCCACCATTAGTAAAAACTTTCCTAACTTTGTGACCTATCCATAGGCCATGGTGTAGCATCAGCCATTGGAGAAAGGAATGTTTGCTGCAGTTATTCAAAATTTGAGCAACAGATCCTTTGTCCTTCTTGAAATGTTTGAAAATGACAGCAGCAATATACAACAAGGCCACCTTTTTCCTATGCCAACTGTCAATCTTTTCCAGCAGAAGGTTTCTGTGATTGTGAACCACCTGTAAGCAAGACATAAATAAGTCAGTGACAGAAATGACATCTTGAGCATTCCTTACTCTTCCACCACACATAAAATTGTTCCACGTGGTGATTCCAGATTTGTGGCATTTGTGCTGCTTGATAGCCACACTTTTTTTGTTACAGATGGCTAACCAACCCAACCAGGGAGATTCCTGCATATAAAAATGAAGAGAACAGGAAAATTCTTTAGGGGAGTTAAAAGATTGCTTAGCTTTGAACGAGGCCTGCCACATCCTGCACACCAAGGGGCTACCAATAGGGGTGATAGGATGAGGAGAAATTAAAATGTCCCATAAGTTGATATTCTTCCAAGCTCTGTAATTAGACAGACAGAATCTAGTAATATTCCTTTTAAGGAGACAAGCCCACACATCATTACAATTAATACATCTCAAGATCCATTTAGCAGCCAAATTATCAGCCATTTTCACAAGATTTATAATACCCAATCCACCTTGATATTTAGGAAGACAACAGATTTTCTAGGCCACCTTAGGGACTTTTTTTTTGTCAGACTTGCTTCCCCATAAGAAGTTCCTGGCCAGACAGATAACCTGTTCAAGTTGTTTGTTAGAAGGATACCAACAAGCCAAGAAATAAACCAACTTAGGAAGGACGTAGTGATTAAGAACAAAAGTTCTATGGGGGAGGGAGCTGTAATCATCATACCAGAAAAGCAGGTGTTTTTTAAACCTTTCAACCACCCAATCCCACCTTTGAGTAAAAGTAATCTGAAAACCCATGGGAATCCCCAACAATCTAAAGATCTCCCCATCCTTGATGATGTTGCAGCCAAGTCTAGTAACACAGTCAGGAATAACATCATTAGAAGCTTTAAATCCAGTTTTGGTGTGGTTAACTTTGGATCCACTAGCAAGACAAAAGGTCTCTAAACATTCCAAAAATTTATTCACAGAGAGGTCATCAGCATTAAGAATAACATTAGTATCATCAGCAAACATTTGTGGCCCAAGAGGGGAAGGGGAGTTATGCACATTAATACCTTTTATTAAGCCACTGTTCATAGCATCTTTCACAAGCCACCCCAAAGCATCACTAGCAATGGCAAATAACAAAGGAGCAAGAGGGCAACCCTGTCTAATGGATCTGCTGAGAGTAAAAGGGTCAGAAATATGCCCATTGATGGCAACCCTAGAACAAGCATTGCCAAAAAGAGTACTAATATTTTTTATAAGTCTTTTGCCAGCTCCCAAATCTTGAAGCGGTTAAAGAATAAATTCCCACTCAATTCTGTCATAAGTGTTATCCAAGTCAATCTTTAAAAATAAAAGTTTTGGTCCAATTCCTTAGCATTGTCCATTCCTTCCCAAAGAGAAATAATAGCATCAAGGATGTATCTACCTTTGATGAATCCCTTTTGCTCAGGGAGTATAAAAACTTTCATCATGGGACTAAGTCACTGGCTATGGTAGAAGCTATAATTTTGTAGATGGTGTTGAGACAAGTGATAGGTCTCCAGTTGTTAAGGTCATCTTTGCTACCCCTTTTGTGAATAAGTCTAATAACCCCAGTGTTAATGTGATAAGGGAGAAATCCTTTGCTAGAAGCCTCTTCCCACACCAAGAGAATATAAGGAGTGAGAAATTCACAAAGCATCATGAAGAATTCATTGGGCAAACCATCAATTCCCGGAGACTTACAGGGTTTTCAATTTATAAATGGTTTCTTTGATCTCACCGGCAGTGAGGGGCCGGTCCAGAATGGGAACCAAGCTTTCAGGAATCATTTTTTTCCTTTTCAAAGCAATAGTAGCCCTGGCCCTCTGGATATCCAGTTGGAGAGAGAAAGAGAGAGACAGAATCATGATCAGTTGGAGAGAGAAAGAGAGAGACAGAGAGGGGAGAAAAGGTGGAGGCTCATTAAGGAGGCACATGATAGAAATAAAGAGATCGGATTAGCGAAGCTATGTCAGAGCAATGAATGTAAAAAGAGCCCCATCATTATTTTGATTATCGAAATGAAAATATGTTCACGTGGATTTATAGTTATGTATGGCATCCGTACTAAATTCAAAGGTTCTAGAATAAATATGAGGCGAAATGCTTATGGAGTATGAAGAAATTGGTTACAAACATTTCCATTGCATAACTATGGTGAATTCAAGAAGATAAGGTATTATGAGCATATATGGAGGGTTTCACATTATGTCATGATTACCATCTTTTCATGGAGATTGAGAAAATCCATTAAAGCTTGAATTCATTCTAGCAAATCTGATTGTCACACTAGTAGACATGCAAATTTAACATGGGAAACCCATTATCCGAGTTGTTGCAAACTTATAAATGCTCAGAGGCAAAGAGATTTTGTTTTGAGTACTATTGTTTTGTTAATCAATTTCATAAGAAGAACATTAAGGAGATGAATTTGTTCTAAATGAACTAACATGATTTTTTGCCCTTCCCCCCGTGGACGTTTTTGTGGAACTTCTTTCCAAGTTTTCTGTGGATTATTGAGGTAAAGAGAAGAGAAGCTATTGCCGAGGGTACTTGAAGAAAAGAAAGGACCGAAGTAAAGTGAAGATAAGGAAGGCTGACTGACGATCGAAGCTGAGTCCCATGGGTGCCTTCTCACACTGTAGCTAGAGGCCTACCTTATATTTGACCGATTCGCACTGTAGCAGCGGTATATATTTGTATTCACGTGTTCTGCACTGTAGCGGATTTCCGTATGACTGACCCGCACGGTAGCGGGAATCATTGTATTACTGAGATTTTATTGGACAACTTCAGCTGCATTTCCATTGTATGATTGAGCTTTGTCTGTGCATCGATCCGATGACTTCTGTGTTTTAGAGCGGTATTTGGATTCTCTCGCTCCAGATGCCTACGGTCTCACACGTACGCACGTTTGCTTGTCTCTTCCGAGAGGGTAGGGGCCTTACGACGATCGCCACACCGGCGAGGCGCCCAGCGTGCAGACGCCGCTCGCTAAACAGTGGGAACAGTGCACACACGGGGCCTGATCCAACCCCGCGCCGACTCTTCCCATCCACCTGACCTTCTTCTTCTCCGACATCGGACTCCTATAGGATATGGAACATCTTTCTAGAAC
>CM035421.1:150260540-150270540 GCA_020310875.1 Ceratopteris richardii
CTGTTGCACCTACTATAGAGCAAATTCATTGGGATGGCAGAGATGCCTAGACATATGGATTGATAGCTTTGTCTATCAAATGTGCCATTATTCCTCACATTCGCTCTTGCAGAACAACTAAGGATGCTTGGGATACACTTACCACATTGTACCAAGCTAGGAATGAGGCTCGTGCTGCTTACCTCCGAAAATAGTTGGAGAGTGAGCACATGAATGAAGGTGATTCTATAGATAGTTTTCTAACAAAGATCAAAGACTTGAAGGAATAGTTGATTTCTGTTGATGAGGTTATACCAGATAGCTCACCTGTGCAGACCATTTTGAATGGTCTTCCTGATTCATATGAGAGTTTTTCTTCCACTCTTCGGTTGATGATGAAAGGCAATCCCAATGCCTTGTCATTTGAGGAGTTAGTCTCTGTTCTCTTGCAAGAGGATCAGTCGAGACAGAATAGGTCCATTATGCATGTTGTAGATCAAGCTTTCCTGGCTAGTCAGAAGGGCAAAGGAAAATGGAGCTCTTCAATTAGTAACTAGAGATCTGCTAATTTTGCACAATCGAAGAGGAAATACAGAGATGAAAAGAAAGCAGAAAAGTAGAAATCCTTTTGCAAGTAGAGTAAAGGAAATGATCATATCATAAAGAACTATCCACAACTGGCTACTAAAGAGGCAAAGAAGAAAAAGGCTAGAATGGTTGTTCCAGAGGCCTCTACACCAAAAAGAGAGTCTGCTAATCTTCTGCAAGAAGAAGAATGGGTGTTTACTACTGTTTGCAGTTTTGACCCATCTTCTCATGAGCAGTGCATGTCTGAAGTAGACTCAGATGTTTGGTACTTTGATAGTGGGTGACCAAACATAGTACCTTGGAGCGCATTTTCTTCTCTTCACTTGAGCGTGCCCCTACAGGGAATATTGTTACATGCGCCAACAACACTTCTTATCCTGTTATGGGAGTTGGTAAGATCATTTTGACTATTGTTGATGGTAGTTCTTTCACTTTGTCAGATGGTTTGTTTGTGCTAGGGATCAAGAAAAATATGTTATCCGTTTTTGCGTTAGCCAAGATTGGCTTGGTTGTGAAATTTGTTGATGATAGATGTATAGTTCATGATCTGTCAAATGGCAATGTGATTATTGTTTCTGGCATTTTATGTCGTGAGCTGTATAAGCTCATAGATTATGAAAGAACTCTAAATGATTGGGCATGTCTAGTACATGATTCTCAGGCTATGTCAGATGCAAAGCTTTGGCATTCATGCTTTGGTCATCTGAATTTTGCTAGTCTGCTATGCCTGCAAAAATCTTAAATAGTGTCCTCTTTGCCCAAACTTGACGCACCTCGAAAAAATGTTTGTGAAGGCTATATTTTGGGCAAAATGCATCGTTCCTCCTTTCCAAAAGAGGGTTAAGTTCGGTCTACTCAAAAATTACAGCTTGTACATACTGATGTCTGTGGTCCTATTTAGACACCTTCTTTTGGAAATTATCTTTACTTTGTGACTTTCACTGATGATTTTTCCAGGCATGCATGGGTATATCCATTGAAGGCAAAGTCCGAAGTGTTCATGTGCTTTTGGTTTTGGCTGAAAATTTGTTAGCTTGTAAAATGGGCACCCTCCGTTCTGATCGAGGGGGGGAATATATGTCTTCTGATTTTAATGCATTTTGGTTGATCGTGGGATAAAACACCAGTGTATACTGTCGTATACACCTCAATATAATGGAGTTGCTGAACAAAAGAACAGGTCACTCATGGAGATGGGGAGGTGTATGGTCAAATGCTTTACCACATAGTTTCTGGCTTGAGGCTGTCATGTGTGCAGCATATGTACTTAACAGGTGTCCCACGAAAGCGCTGTAATATATCACTCCATATGAGGCTTGGCATGATCACAATCCATCTGTTGCTCATCTGTGTGTTTTTGGTTGTTTGGCATATGCATTAGTGTCTGAACAACATCGCAGAAAATTGGATGATAAAGCAATAAAATGTATTTTTATTGGATACAATTCTAAAAGTAAAGGCTATCGTCTGTATCATCCACATACTAAATGCATTCTGGTTATCTGTGATGTTGTTTTTGTGGAAGATGCTATTTAGCCATTGCTTTCATGTACTAAGGAGACATCTATTAGCTCTAAAGACATGGATGATACTTTGCTGCCTCTTTTTACAGGTGGACAATATAGTGTTGGTCCTAATGAGGCAACTTCTCAGCCTTTGCAGGTTTCATGTGATGATGTAGATCATTCCATTTCTGATGTAGATTTACATGATGCACTTGTTGATGAGAGAGCTGATATCGAGCACAGAAAAACTATGCCAAAATGGCTGGTGAAGACTTTGCGTGATAGCAAATTAGATGCACCTTTGTCATATCGTACTCATTCAGGCTCTCATAGTGCCTCTTTTGCATCAGATTGTTATGTTATGGCTGCATCTAGTCTTTGTGATGAGAATGAGCCTATTTCGTTTGATGAAGCAAAAAATTCAGAATATTGGATGACTACTATGTAATTTGAATATGATGCTATAATGAAGAATGGTACTTTGTCTTTATGTGACTTGCCTCCTCGCAAGAAGGCAATTGTGAGTAAGTGGGTATACAAACTGAAGTGTAAGCCTGATGGTACAGTTGACAGGTATAAGGCTAGGCTTGTTGCAAAGGGTTATGCGTAGGAAAGAGGCATTGATTTTGATGAGAACTTTGCACCTACTTGCCGAATGACTACTCTTCCTAGCATTTCTGCACTTGCAACTCATCATGGTTGGAATGTACATCAACTGGATATCAAAAAAACATTATTGAATAGCGACTTACATGAAGAAGTGTATGTTTTTCAGCCCCGTGGCTTTGTGCAGAACGGGCATGAAAATCAGGTGTGCAGGTTAAAGAATGCATTATATGGCTTAAAGCAATCACCATGTGCTTGGTATGAAAAGATAGATGCCTATGTGATTGCACATGGTTTTGAGAACAGTCCAACTGAAAGCACCTTATATGTTAAGCGTGCTAGTGATGTACTTCTGATCATTTTGGTTTATGTTGATGACATGCTGCTCACTGCTACTCATGAGAGGCATATTGCTGATTTTAAAGCTGATTTACATGCCTCATTTGAGATGTCTAATTTGGGGCATTGGCATCACTATTTGGGCATTCATTTTATGCACGTTGATGGTGGAATGGATTTGTGTGAATGGAAATATATTGACACATTATTGTAGCATTTTGGCCTTGAAGACTGTAAGCCTATTGCCACTCCTATGGAGACAGGTTTACGATTGAGTCTTCGGGATGCTGGAGATCCATTTGATGTTGTTCTCTATCTGCAAGCTATTGGATGCTTGATTTACTTATGCATTACTCGATCAGATATTCAGTTTGTTGTCTCACAGATAAGCAAGTTTATGCATTGCCCAAGTGTCGAGCATTGGTAGGTGGTTAAGCGCATCTTTCGCTACTTGAGTGATACTTAGCTACTTGGGTTGTTTGATCCCAAGGGGGGATTACTACCACCAGATTTGCATGCTTTTTCTAACTCTGACTGGGCTGGTTGCTATGACACTCGTGTGTCCACTAGTGAATTTTGCTTCATGCTTGGTAGCTCATGTATATCTTGGTTGACAAAGAAGCAGCCTACTGTGGCCACTTCCAGTTGTGACGCTAGGCATACGCCAGCTTTCACAGCTACTGTTGAGTGTGTGTGGCACAGACGCCTTATGGCTGATTTGGGTGTTGGTTAGTCTTCTGCCACCACCGTTTTCATTAATAGTTAGAGTGCATTGGCAGTTGCGAGGAACCCTGTGTCCCATGTTGGCACTAAGCACATTGAGGTGCATTATCATTATGTCAGGGAGAGGTTCTCTGCTGGGGAGATCATCTTGGCATATGTGCCCATGCAGGAGAACATTGTAGACCTTTTCACAAAGGCTCTACCTAGGGAGAAGTTTGAAGTTTTCCGCAAAGCTTTGGGATTACTTCCTTTTGTGGATTGATTCCACATAGATTGGCACTTCCTTACACATGAGTGCCAGCTCCTTGTTCACCGCATCACTCCCAGGGGGGATTTGCTGATATATTTAGGTAGTGATGTGTGTGAACACACTAGGGCGGCTAGGGCACTTTTTTCCCTCTTTAGGAGGTTTTCTTCCCCCGGATTGTATATACACCTATTTCCCTAATGTGCTACTTATCGTTGTACATTCTCTAGTAATACATTCAGTATTGTGTGTTGTGCTCCAAGCTTCTTCTTCTTCCTTGTGCTATTTGTGTGCTTCCGCAGACGCCTAACTCTAATAATACATACATACATACATACATACATACATACATACATACATACATACATACACACATACACACACACACACACATATATATATATATATATATATATATATATATATATATATATATATATATATATATATATATATATATATATATATATATATATATATGTATGTGTGTGTGTGTATGTGTGTTTGAGCGAATTCCAATTTCTATTAACAGATAACATTCTTCTTATCTTCAAAAGAAAGGAGTTGGCCTTTCAAGCCTTCTACAACAATGTGGAAAGTCCAAATAACCATAACGTGCCTCTTCAAATGGCTCCTAGAGAACATTAGAAACATTAAAAATCCTTCCAAATTCACCTTGTCAATTCAATTACCCAACTCCCCTCTCTTGCTATAGTAATTCATAACTGTGATTGTGATCCAAATTGAAAGACCAAAGGTGATAAAAGTTACGTGAATGGTCCTATTGTTTAGGGTTCTTCTCACTCCTTGAACACTAGATGACATCCATAGATATGCATAGAGGTGGACCTAATCTAGGATCTACCAATTTTGATTTACATAGATATGGGGGATGATCACAATCTTTCATAAAGAGTCAACCTTAAAAATCTCCCCAGTTTAGGATTTGATAATTCTCAAGGACATAGATTCAAGGACCACCATTGAGGAAGGACATTCAAAAGCAAACATCATTAGAGATGATCGATACCCATCTATTGTTTTAGACTCTAGAATTGAGCCTTTGCTTAAAAAATCCTAGTGTGGAGTAGATGATCATTGAAAAAATGCTAATAGAGAGTATATGTTACCATTAGTGTCCATGTGAAAGGCCAAATGGCCTATGGACACTTTTTATATGTTCTTTAATAAAACATAGTGGCTTGGTCAGCCACATTATGTAAGTTTGGTTGCATTTCTATGACCTAAGAAATCTGTGTTTGTGGTTTGTGTATTCTGTGTTTTCTACGTATTATGCAGCCTCTATGTAGAGTATTGTGTGTGAGGTCTCAAAAATCATTTTTCTACTTTGAGGGTATCATCATGGAGCCCTCTAGAAGGATATCCATTGTGGTATGCCACCATTGGAATATTTCATTGGTATCAGAGCATTTTGATGCAATAGGTTTGTTCCTTTTGTGCAAGTGAAGCGAGCACTACCCACCCACCCACCCAAGGCTTACGACTAAGGAGGCAACCTTGGCATATATTGTCATGCAAGTCACTAAATTCACCATTGGTTGCATGTAATGGAGGACCTCAATGATCAATGTAGAGAATGTTAGAGGTACTTTCTGAGAGGTCAATCATCCCAATTTGTACCCCCAAGAACTCGCTTAATTGAGAATCTCTTGCGGCTAACGTACACTTTTGTGATGCTTAAGAAATGGGAGATACTAAGGTTCACATTACCTTGAACATGTTTTGGGCTCTCAAAGCTTCATTCCTTGCTTTCAAAGCTTGTTCTAAAGCATTTTTTTGGGGTGATTTTTGGAGCCTTTTTTGAGTACCTTTGTGCATAGTTCTCATTACATAAGTGCAAAAAGATGAAGAAGAGTGGTTCTTTTTCCTTCTTTGACAATGGTTATTTGTCTTTGGGGTTGTGTTTTCAGCACACTAGTAAATCTACATGTTTTTTGAAAGGTTTTGAGTTGTGGTGGGAGTAGCCAGTACAATTCTATCCAACTTTTTTGAGCCTAAAGAACAGAGTTGAAAAACACTTACAAGGAAGTAAAGGAAGTTTCTCATCCCAATTACTTGGATTATCTAAAGAATAACAACATAATAGATCCAAAATAGTATTGTTCATAGCTTGTCTTATGAATGAGGTACCTAGAATGATGGTGGTTTAGAAACATATACCTCCTCCTTGAGATATGAATTCAAAAATAGTACTTTAACATCCATCTAGAATATATAGCTTTTATGTGCATCAAATGAAAGTACTTGTGAGAAAGCCATAAAATCCATATAAACAATATGATGGGATTCTCTTTGTTGCTGCTCAATCTTCTTCAATCTATGAAAGCCACATTGTGAAGATGAATCTAGAACATCAACTTGAGGGTTATGATCATAAAAGAGGTATTGTACTGACTTTAGTACTAGCTTACACTCTGTGGCAACAACAATTGTCTTTTTGGTGAAGGACTATCATTATCTAATGTCTCCTCCTCATTGATCTTGACCTATCTATGGGAAGGCACAAGGTGAGTTATTACTTAAGTTGATTAGATAGTGGTTTAACTTTGCCATCCACTAGGTGTGCTCTGTCATCAAATACCAAATCATGACTGACAAAGATTTTCTTTGCCTCTCACTCCAGAGTATCTCCCAGGCCATAGTCACATAAGAATTCAAGGAGATTGGGACCGCTCACAGTTCAAAAGATGTTCCTATTTTTTCCATGATTGTAGCCTATAGTGCTTATGCAAGTTGTTTCTAGTAACTTGAGATTGGTACTTCTTCAATAAATCTACTTATATACTTGCATTTCGGATCTCGACGGTAGAAAGTTGAGGAGGGGAATTCAGTTGCCTCTTCTAATTTAATTTGATCACCCGATTGTATCTACCGTGAAGGAGATGTTATGAATAGGGAATAGACACGCAAGGTCGAATCATGTCATAGGTTTCAAAAGAAAAAAATATGGTCGAAATTCCTTACAAAGAACCTTTTTCTTTCTAAAACATGAATTGGATTGCATATGTTATGGTAAGGACATGTTTGTCCAGATACCACAATGAAGAATTTGCCATAAGAGGACATACTTTTTTATTTCTTTGAGAGGGTGCCAAATAGCCATGAATTTCATGTCCCATCGATGTCGTGTCCACAACAAGCACCACTTCTTATTAAGGTTAACCTGATAATCAATGGTTTCTTTGATGTTGGGGATTTTTGTTTGGCAATTGCCATTGTGCCATTTGAGACCAAGCGGGCTCGACGCGTCTTGCCCCATGAGAAGGCGAACTTTAGAGCATTCCCAGGCAAGACATATACTTTGCACTATATTCCATTCTTCGTAGGTAATGTTGACGCTAGGGTCAATATCTTTAAAGTTGTTCCACTAGTTGGTGTCTTGTTTCTAGAGATGTTTCCTTATTTTGAAGCCTTTTTTCCATAGCCTTTTTTGAATGTTCCAAGATTCCACATTCCGGATGCCATGGATCTAAAACCAAATAGAGTCGTTCTGTCTGATATCGGCCCCCCACTTCCAATCTAGACTAATTCTTGTGAAGCTTTAATTAACTTTATTCCAACTCTTCCATAGGGAGCACACAAGCTTCGAGCCTTTTGGGAAGACAGAGATCGAGGAAAACAAAAGGGTTAGAATGTCAATATTCCTCCCATTCCAGAATCCCACGAAAGTCAATGCTTTCTTGTTTCTGAAGATCAACTTGGCCCACGAGGCCTCCCCATTGTACCATGCCTTAATCATCCATTTTTCCGCAAGTTTTTTAGCCATGCATCCAATGTCCACAATGCCAAGGCCCCCATTATCTCTTTGCCTAGAGCACATGGACCACTTGATTTTGGGCACTCCCCTCCTATTGTGGTCGCTCATCCAAAGGAATTTTTTGAAAATACTTTCCAGTTTGGAGAGCTCTTGCTCTTTCAGTCTCCAACAAGAGAGGAAGTAAATGGTAGACGAAATGAGGACCGTGTTGATAACGATTGCACGACCAGCAAGATTGATTTGCATACCTCTCCAAAATTTTAACTTGCTTTCAAGTCTCGCTAGGGCCCAATTCCAACGCTGCTCCAACGAGATACCAAAGCCCAAGGGAATCCCAAGAAGCCGGAAAATTTGGCCTAGAGGAATACTTTGATAGCCATGAACAAAGAGAAACGCGAGTTGCATCTTGACAATAGCTCTGAAGGCGGTCTTAAAGTGGTTGATTTTGGAACGAGAGGCTTTGCATAAATTGTCTAAGTAGCTCCAAAACATCTCCAAGATAGTACTATCGTTGTGGATAAACGCATTCATATCATCAGCAAAAAGTCTCATGGTGATCTGGTCATGATTACACGACAATCAAAGGCCTTTGATATTACCAGCTTCCACCTGTTGTTCCACAAGCCGGCTAAGCCCTTTCGTGGCAATGGCAAAGAGAAGGGGAGCAAATGGGCACCCTTGTCTAATCGATCTTTTTAGTTTGATCGCCATTACCAAAGAAAGAGGTGGTGCTAATATCCTGAAGCCATTGGCTGATGATGGTCACTCTTGAGGGGTCGATCAACCCCCTAGCATTTAACAAGATGATGATCATTGCCATACGTTGCCCTCTTTGCAAGAGGGGGGCTAGTTATCCTTTTTCCTCTTGGATTCATCTTTCTTTTTTGCTGGGAAGGGGTCGCGACTTAGCAACTTGTTCCTAAGGGGGCTTTTCCAGTGTATCTCAATAGGTTGTTTACCCTTGTGGGAGGCCTATTATTGTAATGGGTAGAGAACGGTTTCTAGAATGGTTGATCCAATGATGGAGCTTTCACTATCCATATTGTCTTTCACTATCCATATTGTCTTCAGTACTAGTGGTAAAGTCATCTTCTTTACTTGTAGTGTAGCCCTCCTGATTGATTTCTTTGTTGTCGTGAATCTCTAGGGCCTTGTTGCTGGTGTCCACCTCAAATTGGCTCCTACGTGGGTAATCAAGCTCATTAATCGCCTTTTCCATATTGCAATACAATTTTCTTGGGGGTATCTACAATGTGGTTCCTCTCAATGATCGCCCTAGGGCTTCTTTTCCTTCTTCTTCTAACTTTCGTGAGCCCATCTAAGTTTGTTTCTGGGTTTCTGGAGGCCTTAACTTCCTCTCCTATCGCGTGATTCAGAGACCCATTAATTTCTTGAGTTTTTCTGGGTGCTGCTTATCTTTGATTACTTTTTTGTCTTAGTGGGCAGTCTTTAATCCTATGGCCTTGTTGGCCACAACGCAAACACGTGTTAGGTAGGTTTTTGTAACTAACGTCTTATTCCCAAACGTCACCTTTGCCCAAGTCCACTTTGATCTTTGTTGGAAGCGGCATGCTGAGGTCAGCCTCAACACAGATTTGAGGGTGCCACCGAGCATTGAAAGAGTGTCTGCCACCTTCATAGATGAGACTGCCAACATCCTCCCGTGTAGCCAACGGCTTGCCGATTGCAGATACAATGTCCCACATGAAGTTGTACATGAAATATGGCAGATTCGTGAGCTCTATCTAGAGGGGGTAACAGAGAGATTTGGATTGGCCGGGGGTAAAATCGCGCAACCATTGGAACAGGGACAATGTTGCGCACCCAAGTTGCTAGGTTCCAAGACTAAGGGCTTGGAAAGCATCTCTTCATTCTCAAAAACTAACAACATATGACTAGCTAGTAAGAACTAACACTTGCTGACAATCAAACCGTAGTGGAACCACTCTTTACGAGGCCACCAGCACAAGGAATCGAGTGGGAATCTAGGGCCAAACACTTGACCAACGAGGCAAACTTTCTTGATCTCTTCTTACTTTGATAGAACTGTCACTCTGCTAAGAGAGACCAAAGGAGGTTCAATTCCTTAGATGCCCCATGAGTAGCACAAGATCCCCCCTCCAAAATAGGGCCCATGTCACCTATCACCCCTTGGGACGGTGTCATGTTGCAAATCACAAGGGAGTGGGCCACCGTAGCCATGGCTCAGTCCCAGACACCTCTATTAAAGAGGCC
>CM035421.1:150275540-150283040 GCA_020310875.1 Ceratopteris richardii
AGATATACATAACAACATTTATGTATGTATACTATATATGTTGTTTGAGTCAAAAGGGTCAAATTTCAGCCAGTACCAACTTTGTGCATCTTTGTCTACATCTACGCGAGCTCATGTTGGTAGAGTGTATGCATATGCGTGAGCCCTGGCATAGGTCCTTGACCTTCACTAGAGTTTTTAGTTCACTCGTAACTCTGTTTGAAAGCCACGACTGGTGAAACAGGAGGCATAGGAGGACATTAGAGCACTTGTGCAAAAATTGCCAGTTGCATTACTTTGAGAAGTTCCAATTCTCACATGGAAGTTGCATGAAGTGAATTATATTCACAACCTAATACACTACTCATTTGTCTATGGGAAGCCACCTTTATCTTGTGAAATGAAGTCCTCAATTCAAAGTTACATCGATTCCGATTTGTATCATGCTGTATATATTAGAGGCTCAAACTTAAGTTTGAGCCTTTAAATATGATATGAGGCTTGAACTTACGTTCGAGCCTCTGAATTTTTATTTTGTTGTGTCACATAATATGAGGCTTGAATGTAAGTTGGAGCTTTTGAATCATATCAATTAGTCTTTCGAGTTGCATGATACGAACTTAAGTTTGAGCCTCTTAGCTTTTTCAGCAAAAAGAAGAGTATGTTTAACTCAAATCTATTTTGAAATTTGAACAAAAGATGCACAAACTTAAGTTCGAGCTTATTAAGTTGAGCACTCTCTTCACATGATATGAGGTTCGAACTTAAGTTCGAGCCTCTGAATATGATGAGGCTTGAAATTAAGTTCAAGCCTCTAAATATGATATGAGGCTCGAACTTAAGTTCAAGCCTCTGAATTTTGAGTTTGTTGTGTCACATAATATGAAGCACAAACTTAAGTTCAAGCTTTTGAATCATATCAAGTCTCATTCTATTGAGGTACATGATATGAGGCTTGAATTTAAATTTGAGCCTCTCAGTTTTTCCAGGGAAAAGAAGAGTATTTTTAACTCAAATCTATTTTGAAATTTGAACAAAAGACGCTTGAACTTAAGTTCAAGCCTGTTAAGTTGAATAATCTCCTCTATTCAAGTTGGAATCTAAGAATCTTGAACTTAACTTTGAGCCTCTAATCAAGTTCAAATTCAAGAAGCGGAAACTTAAATTTGAGATTCTGAGAAGATTGAACTTGAGTTTGAGTTTCACTTTCACTTGGAAATAGATAGAGTTGGAGCCTGTATTCAATTTGGAGTCCAAATTAAGTTTGAGTCTCTATTCAACTTTGAGTAACATAAGTTCAAATTTAAAGTGCAACCTCTGTTCAATGTAAAGTTAGTGAAGCTATAACGTTTGTGTCTACTATACACACAAAAATACATACACACTAAGATATACATAGCAACATTTATATATGTATACTTTATATGTGGTTTGAGCCTGAAGGGTCAAATTTTAGTTTGAGCCTCTATTTAACTTTGGGGTTTGAGCCTTTATACAATTTGGAGTCGCACTTAAGTTTGAGCCTCTATTCAATTTTGATTAAGGTAAGTTCAAATTTATAGTTAAACCTCTATTCAACTTCAAGTTAGTGAAGCTGGAACTTAAGTTTGGATGTCGATTCAAGTTGGAGTTTAAGATTCTATTGAACTTGGAATCGAAGAGGCTCAAACTTAAGTTTGAGTCTCTATTCAATGTGCAAATTGAAAGGCTCGAATTTAATTTTGAGCCTCTATTTAATTCGGATTTAGAGAAGCTTGAACTTAAGTTCCAGTCTTTATTCAACTAAGAGTGACAGAGGCTAAAACTTAAGTTCGAGCCTATTAAGTTCAACACTCTCTTGGATCCAAAAGAACTAACAGATTCGAACTCAAGTTCAAGCCTCTGAGTCATATCAAGTTTGGGATTGTTGGGTCACATGATATGAGGCTTCAACTTAAGTTCAAGCCTCTCAATTTCTCTAGCAAAAACACTAATATTTTTAACTCAAATCTTCTTGCATGTACACAAGCTAATCCTCTGAATCATATAAGTTGAGTTATGAAGCTCAAACTTTTTCAACTTTTCCAATAGTTGCTAGAACCTAAGTTTGAGCCTCTTTACTCATGAATCCAAAAGCGCTAAGAGGCTCAAACTTAAGTTCACACCTTGAGAATCATATCAAGTTTGAGTCTTCACATGATACGAGGCTCAAACTTAACTTCGAGCCCATGAATTTTGAGTTGTGTCACACAATATGAGGCTCAATCTTCTTTGAATCATATCAAGTCTTAGTCTGTTTAGTTACATATGAGGCTCAGACTTAAGTTTGAGCCTCTAAGCTTTTTGAGGAAAAAGGATAGTACTTTTAACTCAAATCTATTTTGAAATTTTAACAAACAATGCTCGAACTTAAGTTTGAGCCTATTACCTTGAATACTCTCTTACATCCAAAAGAACTAAGTGAAGGTGGAACTTAGGTTTGGATGTCGATTCAAGTTGGAGTTTAAAATTGAACGTCTGTTGAATGTAGAGTTGGAGAGGCTCAAACTTAAGTTTGAACCTATATTCAATGTGTAGTTTGAAAGGGTCGAACTTAATTTTGATCCTCTATTCAAGTTGGAATCTAAGAAGCTCGAACTTAATTTTGAGAATCACAGAGGATTGAACTTCAGTTTGACAAACCCAAACTTAAGTTTGAGAATCACACAATTCGAGCCTTTGAATAACAAGATGATCAAAAGCTGAACAAAAGTTTGAGCCTCTGAAAGATGAGCAAAAGATGCTCGATCTTAAGTTTGATCCTGTTAACTCTTGCAAGTGATATCCAGGTCGAACTTAACTTCGAGCCTTTGAATCATATCAAGTTTGTCTTCACATGATGAGGCTCAAACTTAAGTTTGAGCCCATGAGTTTTGAGTCTGTTGTGTCACATAATATGAGGTTCGAACTTAAGTTCGACCCTTTGAATCATATCAAGTTTCAGTCTAAGTTCGAGCCTTCTTAGCTTCCCCATCAATAAGAATATTTTTAGCTCAAATCTATTGCGAAATTTGAACAAAAAACGTTTAAACTTAAGTTTGGGCCTATTAAGTTGAACACTCTCTTATATCCAAAAGAACGAAGTGAAGGTGGAACTTAAGTTTGGATGTCAATTCAAGTTGGAGTTTAATATTCAATCTCTGTTTAACTTGGAGTCGGAGAGGCTATAACTAAAATTTGAGCCTCTATTCAATGTGCAATTTGAAAGGTTCGAGTTTAGGTTTGAGCCTCTATTCAATTTGCAACTAGAGAGGCTTGAACTTAAGTTCCATTCTTTATTCAACTTATATTGAAAGACGCTAAAACTTAAGTTTGAGTTTGTAATATTTGAATTGGAATCAAAGAGGCTACAAATTCAATTTGCATTTACTTTCGAATTTTATAGGCGAAAAGTAACGTTCCAGAGTCAGACGGACAAGAATTTAAGTTTGGGATTTAGAGTGGCTTGAATCTAAGTTTTTGTTCCCATTTAACATAGATTTAGAATCAAACTTAAGTTTGAGACTCTATTCAACTTTGACTTAGATAATTTCCGATTTATAGCGGAACCTCTATTCAACTTCAAGTCAGTGAAGCAGAAATGTAAGTTGAGTTTAAAATTGAATCTCTGTTGAACTTAGAGTTGGAGAGGCTCAAACTCAAGTTTGAACCTCTGTTCAATGTGCAGTTTGAAAGGCTCGAACTTAAGTTTGAAGCTCTATTCAATGTGCGATTTCAGAGGCTCAAACTTAAGTTTGAGCCTCTATTCAAGTTGGAATTCGAGAAGCTCAAACTTAAGTTTGAGAATCAAAGAGGATTCAACTTGAGTTTGAGTTTCAATTCAACTTGGAGATAGAGAGAGTTTGAACTTGTATTCAATTTGGAGTTGAACTTAAGTGAGCCTCTATGCAACTTTGAGTAATATAAGTTCAAACTTAAAGTGGAACATCTATTCAACTGAAGTCAGTACTCGACACACAAAAATACACACACACAAAGACATACATAGCAGCATTTCAGGGTCAAATTTTAGTTTGAGCCTCTATTTAACTTGGACTTTGAGCCTCTATTCAATTTGGAGTCGAACTTAAGTTTGAGCTTCTATTCAACTTTGAAAAAGATAATTTCAAATTTATAGTGGAACCTCTATTCAACTTCAAGTCACTGAAGCTGGAACTTAAGTTTGGATGTCGATTCAAGTTGGAGTTTAAGATTCAATCTCTGTTGAAGTGGGAGAGCCTCAAAGTTAAGTGTGATCCTCTACTCAATGTGCAATTTGAAAGGCTCGTATTTAAGTTTGAGTCTTAATTCAATTAGGAGTTAGAGATGTTTGAACTTAAGTTCCATTCTTTATTCAACTTTGAGTGAGAGAGGCTAAAACTTAGGTTCAAGTAAGTTCGAGTCTATAATATTCAAGTTGGAATCAAAGAGGCTAGAAACAAAGTTTGAGCTTGCATTTACATCCGAATCTTACAAGTGAAAATTTACATTTGAGATTCAGATATGCTTGAATTTAAGTCCAGGAGTCAGAATAGTTTGAACCTAAGTTTTAGTTCCCATTTAGCTTAGATTTAAAGTCAAACTTATAGTAGGATGTTGATTCAAGTTGGAGTTTAAGATTCAATCTTTGTCAAACTTAGAGTCAGAGAGCCTATACCCAAAGTGTAATCAAAGAATCTTGAATTTAAGTATTCAATTTAGACTTAGACAAAATCAAACTTAAATAAAGATCTTTTATCAAATTAGAATTAAATAGGTTCAAACTAAAGTTTGAGTCTCTACTCAACTTGGAGTCAAAGAATCTTGAACTTAAATTTGAGCCCCTTTTCAAGTTTTACTTAAGGTGGAACCTTTATTCAACTTGAATTTAGTTAGGGTCAAATATAAGTTTGAAAGGCTATTCAAATTGGAGTAAAAAAAGGGTTGAACTTAGGTTTCAACCTCTAATAAACTTCGAATCAAAGATGGTTTGAGTGCCTCTTAGCATGCTAGCATCAAAATGAAGTTCAAGATTTTTATTCTTGTAGTTTCTTTGATTTTTGACTAGAATCAAAGTAAAGCCCAATTACTGAATGTCTATACATGCAAATATGGATATTATTTTGCAAGGTTTTAAAATTTGTAAGAGTTTTTTTTTAATCATATAGAACTAGTGTGTCCACATATGCAAATATGGATTATTTTTTGTGGAAATGATGTTTGTGTTCTAGATTTAATTCAATTGATTATTTTGACAATTATTATTGAAAGAATGATCAATTGAATAGCATTGTTAACTTATCATTTATTCTTTTTGTAGGAAAAATCAAGATGGCAACAAAGCAAACTATATCTGGTCAACTTGAAGAAAGAGAAAAGTGGAGCAGAAAGAGAGTCATTTTGTTGGATCATGAAAACCATGAAAGATATTTAACTACTATTGTTTTATTGGTAAATCCATGGGATGCTATAAATTGCAAAGAGTTGGGAGAAAGTTGCCTAGGTGTTATTATGGATGAAAGTGTGGATCCATCAACTTTGGATTCAATTTTGAAATTGGTGACTTGTCCTATACTCCAAATCATTACAAAAGATGGTGAGCCTATGATACAAAAATTAAGCTTTAACTTATTGTATGGCATTGAAGATGATCATTGCAATGGTATTGAGGATGTGGATCTTGAAGCTGGAGAGAATCAAAATTTTTGCTTCACGTCATCATACACCATTGACAATGATAATTGCAATGGTATTGAGGATGTAGATGTTGAGAAGAAGTATTCTCATGCTATTGATATTCAACATTGTTTTGATTATATACAAGTTGTTTCTCCTCTTCCAATAGAATCAGATCAACAAGAGGATTCTCATGTGCAAAATAGTAACTATGGATATTCTGAAGTGAACAAGAAAAAAAGAAGTTACATCCACAAGGTTAGAAAAGGAACTACATTGAATCCTAATAAGAAATTCTCATTTGAGAAGATTCAGATGGTTTCAATGCATGATTGTTGTGAACAGAGATGTTGTCAAGTAGCTAGTAGGGCTAAAATAATGGATGCAAGGTTAAACTTTTGGGGACAGTGCTATTCAAATAGATGCAAATATGTATTGGATTGCATGAATATGGTCTACAAAGGTGACTGTGTGACTCAAGTCATTGCTTGAGTTTTAATTTCATGTTTGATGCAAAAGAATTATGTACCTAGGCATGGTATTTAATTCATGGTATTGGAAAGAGCTCATTTTATAGGCTACAAGAAAAGTTTTTACTTGGTCAAAAGGTATCCATTCATGGGAATAATGGAATACTTAGAAAAAGTATCAAACATGTAGAAATAGAAACAGCTTTGATACATGATTTCATTGATAATAATGCAGATCAAATGCCACACAAGTTGATAACATGTACACATGGTTCTCATGAAACACAAAGAGTGCTTCCATCACATTACAAACAAGTGGATATTCTTCCAGAGGTGAATATGACATTAGAGAGTTTGGGGTATAATAAATTATCTCAACCAACATTTTGGAGAATGTGGAATATAGAATTTAGAAGAGTTTCTTTATCAAAGTCAAGTACCTTTTCCAAATGTGACTTTGGTACAGGAATAAAAGCAAAATTACAATCTACAAAAAACCATGAAGAACGTGCAAGATATTTAGCACAAAGAAGATCTCATATGATACGTCAAATGAGTTGTAGAAATCTATACTATGCTTGGAGAGTTTCCTGAGAATTATTTCCAGATAAATATTTATGCATTATTCATTATAAAATGGATCAAAGTAAAACAACTATACCACAGATTAGACTAGTTCCAAAATCTCTTAATGGCATTGAGAGATTACCAATATCTTTAACAAGAATGCTTACTCATGGACATCCACAATGTGCTTATGGTCATTTTGCTTTAGGATTATGGTTTGGTGATCCAAATTTCACAATTGCATCTATTTCAATGTGTTTAAGAAACTTAGAAAAAAAAAGATAGTAAGTTGTAAAGTAATTCATTCAAGGAATTACCTAGAACATTATTTTTCCAACTTGATAATTGTGGTTCAAAAAATAAGAATCGCTATGTCTTTGCATACTTGTCTTTGTTAGTTGCTAATGGGATATTTGATATGGTGCAACTTGGATTCCTTATGGTTGGACATACACATGAGGATATTGACGCTTTATTTAGTTACTTTTCAGAAAAGTTCAGAAAACAATCCATTTTAAGTTTTCCACATCTTATGGGAGCTTTTGATGAATGTTGCAACATGCATCCGACACCTTTTCTTATACAAAAAGTACAATATCTCAAAAATTTTGTCATAGGGTACTTAAGTGATGGAACAGATACTCTTATTGGGCATTCAAAACCATTGCAGTTAAGATTCTACATGAGTCAAGGGGTACCCTTGATGCAATATAAATTGCATCCAAAAAATATTGATTGGCTACCTACAAATTGTATAGAGCTATGGAAGAAAAATGAAGATGGCATATCGAAGTTTCCTCAAGGCATTCCAAAATTATTGCCACCTAGTGAG
>CM035421.1:150288040-150333040 GCA_020310875.1 Ceratopteris richardii
ACCAGTATGCGACGACACTGAGGAGTGCAAGAGGTGCCAAGAGGAAGGTGTGCAAAGAAGGCGGATTGGATCCCAAGAGTCCCAAGGGTCTATTGTGTGTGTGCGCCGAGATACCAATTCCTTAGCTTGGTAGAAGCTTAGTGCAAGGTGTGCACAAGGGAAGCGGGAAGCAAGTGAAGGATTGGTGCAGGAGAGGCCACTGCAAGAGGACTTGAGAGAATTGGTCTTCAGTAATTGACATTCTCTGAAGTTGTATTTAGCCATTGATTAGACTGTGTGCAGTCATTGTAATTGTTGCAAGATAATCAATATTCAAGGTTCCAAGGGTATTCCTTTGCAGAAGTTCTCACGGTTATTCCATTTTCATCATCTCCTTTTTCTCCTACAAACCCTCAAACTCCTTCTTGTCCACGAAACCCCAACAAATTTGGCACGCCCGGTGGGACATCAAAGGAGATTTGAGCATAGGAGACTATATATTGCCATTGGAGAGCAATACTCCAGTGTCGACAACACTACTCCAGTGGGCCAAAAGGTACATACTTTTATCAAGTGTCTCAATTTAAGTGGACCATGAATAGCTCATGACCGCGACCCGGTCACAAACCTTGAGGATCAAGTGCAAGCAGACAAGAAGAAAGACGAACAGAAGATCATCGAGTCCACTTTCATCGACTTCATCGGTAGGAAGCATGGCAGGACAGGTGGACCTAGAAATCTTGCTCTCCAGATTAAACATAAAATTTCCCTCCTTCAGAGGTTTAGCCCAGGAGGACCCAGATGAGCACATTCGAAGATTTCTTGCATTATGTAAGACTAGAGGGCTAATGGGTAGGGAAGACGCTTTCTTGATACTCTTCCCCGCCACATTGGAAGGTCTGGCAGACAAGTGGTTTAGCCAGTTTGCTGAAAATCACTTTACCTCTTGGGATTTGATGAAAGAGGCTTTTAAAAATCAATTTCAGCATGGCAACACGGCTGAGATCATTATAGAAGAATTGGAAAACTTGAAATTGGGTCCAGGAGAAAAGTTCCCAGAGTTCGTGACCAGGTCCAAAGCACTAATGGCTAAACTACCAGATCCACCACACGACTTCTTTGTCAAGAAGTGGTTAGCCAAACCTCTACCTGTGGTCACCCAATGCAAAATAAAAGAGTTAGTGCTACCTACTGCCTCTGTTGAGGAGTTCATCAACACGGCCACACGCTTGGAACAGATAAGGCACCAGTATGGTACAACTTCCTCCCAACCATCATATGGTACAGAACTGGAGGACCCAGTGAGCCAGTCAAGAAGGGAATTGGAGGGCTTGAAAAGGAACAAGCCCTACACAGAGGAGGAGACTACGGTAGCTCAGTTGAGAAAAGAGATTGAAGCCCTCAAGCTCCAAAAGGAAGAGGAAGCCCAAGCAGAAGAACTAGCTCAGCTGAGACAGGAGTTGCAAGAACTCAAAGGAGGCGGCATTAAGAACGGACTCTGGTGCTCCATGTGCAGCAAGCAAGGGCACATAGTAAGTGAATGCCCTTTGCTAAATATGACTTGTCAATTATGCAGGAAGATTGGGCATGAGGCCCATGAATGCCAAGTAAGGGGAATGCCGACAACGACATACTGGACACAAGGAGGACTTTTGCCACCAGCAAATGTAATGGCAGCAGCAGCAAACCGAGGTATCAACTATAATCCTAGACCGAGAACTAACTTTGCAAATGGGCCTAGAAGGCCAATTATTTGCTTCAGATGTGGAGAATGTGGGCACTACCAATCTAGGTGCACCCTCCCAGAAAATGCACCTCCTTGCAGGAACTGTCCAGAGGCCAGGGATCACTATACAAACTGTTGTCCTAAGAATCAAGCCTCTACTTCTGGACCCCATCTCCAAATGATCTCTGTATTCAAGGAGGAAACACCCCCTGAGGTGAATGAACCCTCACCATCTACTAGAGTGGTACAATTAGAAGAACTCGAATCTTTTGCAGTACAGACAAGAAACAAGGGAACGGCAAAAGTGGTAGAAAATCAAGAATTGATAATTAAGGAATTGAACAAAGACAGAGCTGCAATTGAAGACAAAGATGCTACAAGTGCAGCCACAAACCACAATGAATGTCTCATAGGCACCAGTGATGCCATTGGTTATGCCTTCAACAGGGCTCAAGAAGAGTTTGGCAAAGCAAATGAAGCTCACTCTCTTAAAGAGTCAGAGGCTTCAAAACTACTCAAGTCAATAAAGAAGGAGGTTAGTATTTTTTATTTAATAAAGATGGATGGGAAATTCAGGTCAGAATTATTGCAGATAATTGATGAGGCTTCTACTACAAGCTTAGTGGCCAAGACTGCTATTTTACATAAAGGGATAATTAAGGGGGAAGCACCCCTTACAGATTATAAAAGTCCTCGGCTTACAATATCAATCAAAGGTCATGAATTTCAAGGTGTTATTGTAGATGGTGGTTCTGGCATTAACTTGATGCCTAAACATACCATGAAAAGGATTGGACTCCACCCTTCAAGACCTGCAAATTTCACGGTTACTTTGGCAGATCAGAGAAAAGTAAGGCCCTTAGGGGTAATCCCAAAAGTTCCACTTGAAGTACAAGGTAATCTATTCATTCTGGATTTTGTGGTTTTAAGATTGCCCCAGGTTGAAGGAGGATTTCCTCTCTTAATTGGAAGACCTTGGCTGAGGCATGCCAGTGTCATTCATGATTGGGGTAAGGACACTATGTGGGTACAAAAGAAAGGGCAGGAGCTGACACAAATTCATTTAGAAGAAGGCCCAGACATTCAAGGAAGCACTAGTATGATGCAAACAGTGAGCATTTGCATGGAAACAGAAGCGGAGGATCAACCCCAAATAGATTTTGAGGCAGAAGAGGATATTCTAAGTTGGCTCCAAGCAGGCAACTCTTCTTCTTGTTTTGGAATTTTTCTTGATAATCCTGGCACGACTGAAGAGTATGATGAAAACAAGGAAAAGGTCCAGGTTGATGGGTTAGGAGAGCCCATCACTGACCACAGAAGAGGCAAGAAGATACCCCTCAAATACATATTGGAGGAGGATGTACCAACAACAGATAACGAAGTTTCTAAAGCCAAAAACAAGATAAAAAATTCTGAGGTTGAATGTTCTTTCCCAATTCAAGAAATCCCTGCAGGATGGATGCAGGACAAGGAGGAACACATCGAAGTCCAAAATACACCTGCTTATGAAGCAATGCACGAAAAGCTAGTAAAAGAAGACAAGGAAGCAGATGCACAAGGAGATAATATGGTAACAAGAAATCCGGTCCAAGAAATACACTTAGACACTCAAAACAAGATTCAACCAGTTCTTGTGGCCACTTGGTTGTGGAGCCACCCAGAGCTCCTAGAAAAGGTAAAATCATTCTTGACCCAGTATGCAGATGTTTTTGCCTGGCATTATAAAGACTTAGAAGGAGTGCCTGCATCTTATGGAGAGCACAGAATCCCACTGGTTGATGGAGCCAGACCCATAAGAGGAAGGAGCTATAGACTCAATCCAAAGTATGTCGAAGCCGTCTATGTGGAAATCCAAAAGATGGAGGATGCAGGGATCATCATTCCTGTGGAGCACTCAGAGTGGCTTTCACCTATGGTTATAGTACCGAAGAAGAATACAAATAAAATCAGAATTTGTGTTGACTTTAGAGCTCTCAACAAGGTGACCATTCCAGATGGGTTCCCTATGCCTTTTGCAGAACAGGTCATTGAAGAAGTGGCTGGGCATGCCTTATATAGTTTTATGGATGGATTCAGTGGCTATAATCAAATCTCAATACATCCAGAGGATCGGGAAAAGACGGCTTTCATCACACCTTGGGGAACATATGTGTATGTAAAAATGCCATTTGGGCTCAGAAATGCTCCAGCCACCTTTAACAGAACGGTCAATCTCATTTTTGGCCCACTATTACTGGAATCACTTAGAATCTTCATGGATGACTTCTCTTCGTTTTCAGGAGCTCACAAGGAAACTCCTCTAGATTGTTTGGACCACCACTTGAGGCAGCTGCAGAATGTTTTCAAAAGATGTAGGGAGACTAAGTTAAAGCTCAATCCAAACAAATGTCATTTCCTTGTGACAGAAGGAACCCTCTTAGGACATGTGGTGTCGGCTAAAGGTATGGCCCCAGATCCTGACAAAATCATTTCTATATTAAAGTTGCCTAAACCTAAATCCCCTAAAGAGATCCAGAGTTTCTTGGGGCATACTGGTTATCATAGAAGGTCATAAAAATGTATGCAGAGATAGCTAGACCTCTGACTAGACTTACAGGTAAGGAAGTACCTTTCAAATGGGAAGAAGAGGAGGAAAAGGCATATCAGACATTACGGTCAAGGTTAGTGTGTGCTCCTATCTTGGTCACACCTGAGTGGTCAAAAATCTTTCATATACATGTCGATGCCAGTGCATATGCAGTAGGGGCAGTTTTGACCCAACCCAGTGATGAATTTAAAGTGGACAGGCCAATTCAATATGCAAGTAGAATCTTGACCAAGGCGGAGAGGAATTACAGTACTACTGAAAGGGAAGCCCTAGCAATGGTCTTTGCTGTCCAAAAATTCCGTCATTACTTACTGGGGGTAAAATTTATTATTATATCAGATCACCAACCACTAAAATACCTACTCAACAAACCCCAGGCCACCGGTAGAATATGGAGGTGGTTATTGTTGTTCCAAGAATTTGATTTTTCTGTAGTCCATAAACCAGGGAAAGACAATGTTATAGCGGATCACCTATCCAGAATAAATATGATGAATCAATCTAGTGGAATCAATGATGACTTTCCAGATGCACATCTGTTTGCTGTAAAAGCTCAAGGTTGGTATTACGACATTAAAAATTTCATTAAAACTGGATTGTATCCAGAAAAGGCTAGTGCTGTACAAAAGAAGAGCCTGCTAATCAAGAGTAGACCATATACCTTCATCCAAGATAAATTGTACAGACAAGGCAAAGATGATCGGTTTAGGAAGTGTTTGGAAGAAGAAGAAGTGAGGGAAGTCCTTCACTCTGCACATGAAGGAACAGGTGGTGGGCACCTCCCAGGACATATTATGAGTCAGAGGATACTGGATGCGGGTCTATGGTGGCCTACACTTTTCAGGGATGCAGATGAATGGGGTAAGGCATGTGATATTTGCCAAAGGTGTGGACCTAAGCCAACAAAGCAGAGACATAACCCCTTGGTTATCTCCACCTCCTGGCAACCATTTGAGAAGTGGGGGTTAGATTTTGTAGGGCCAATCTACCCTCCCGCGTTTCCAAAAAGAGAAAAATATCTCCTGATAGCTACTGATTATGCCACAAAGTGGGCTGAAGCTATTGCCTCCTCCGATTGCACTGCCCAAACTGTTGCTGATTTCATTTATAGTAACATCATTTGCAGGTTTGGTTGTCCACTTGAAATTTGTACCGATCAAGGTACCCATTTTGTCAATAAAGTCCTGCAAGAAATCTTCAACCGGTATAGAATTCTTCATAGGACCTCTTGTGCTTACTATCCACGAGCAAATGCACAGGCTGAGTCGACAAATAAGGTTTTAATTGCAATGTTAAGAAAGGAGTGTATGTTGCAACCCACTTCATGGGGCATTGCGTACCTAGGAACACTTTGGGCATACAGGCTAGCCTACAAAGAGGCCACTGGCTATTCCCCATTCCAACTGGTCTATGGCATCTTACCTATCGAGCCCTTTGAATTTTTACATGGATCCCCTAAGATAGCATTTATGCAGGGGAAGAAGGACTGTGATATCTCTCAGAGGCTAGGAGTACGACATAAAGTGGAGGAGATTCGTCTACTTGCAACCAAACAATTGATAGAGACTCAGATAAAAAGGAAGGAGGTTCATGACCGAAATTTATGGCAGAACAACTTGAAGCCCGGTGATTTAGCTCTATTACACAGACCACAATTGTCTAATCAAACCAAAGGGAAATGGATCCCTCACTGGGAAGGCCCTTTTCGCATTACAAAAATGCTGCAGTGGGGTGCTGTGCAATTGGAAACACTGGATGGCGACACCCTACCCTTGGTCAACCTTTCCAGACTCAAGGTTTATCATAAAATGTCATAACCATTGTATTTTCAATTATTTTGTTTCCTAATTATTTTGGATTGTTTTAATATGTAGTAATCAACATTTTTTTTTGGCGCAAATCAGGCGCCTTTTTTTTTTTTTTTTTTTTGGATGGCTCGTAATTCATCGAAATAACTTTCAATCATGCTCTCTCCTTTTGTTATACTCTTGAATGGATGAGCTTAGATCTTGCATCTCCTCTCTTTTGAGCTCTCTTTTGGGTTGAACCCTCCATTCCTGTGAGGTAATCTTTCATTCCTCCTTGCTATATAATGTGCTTTCTCCTTCATTCTTGATCCCCTCAGCATCAGTACGGTTATCATCATCGGTTTCCGCTGTCTATTACTCAGCAAGATCGAAGTTCGACGTCAATTAAATCTATTCACCCTTGCCGCCCACCCCCCTCCATCCTCATCATCCCACCACCCTCTTCCATCTCGAAGGCGGCCACCCCCTCCACCCTCCTCATCCCACCCCCTCGGAAGCGAACACCCTCCTCCCACCTCCCACAACCTCCTCCAAAAACCTCCCCGTCTCCACAAACCTCTCTTCCTCTCGGCGACCCCCCTCTCCATCCTTCCCCACGATCCTCCCTCTCCGCCCCCTCGGCCCAACCCTCTCCTCTCCGCCCCTCTCCGCCCTCCTCCATCCTCCCTGCCACATCCTTCCTATCACCCCCGCATCCTCCTCCGACTCCTCCACAGCTCCCCCTTTCCACCGCCACGCCTGCCCCAACTACCCCCTTCCAACCCTCCAGCCAACCCTACCCCTTCCCACCCTCCAGCCACCCGCCGGCGCCCCTCGGTCCTCTCCCTTCCGCACACTCTCCCCTCCGCACACACAGCCGCCGCTCCGCACCCTCCGCCCGCCGCTCCGGGCCGCTGCTCCTCCGCCCATCCGCCGCCCTCCGCTGTCGCTGCTCCTCCGCCGCCTGCGACCCGCCCCTACGCCACTTCCTCCGCCCTCCTCCAACCACCCGCACCGCCGCCGCCACGCCACCGAAGCCCGTCCGCCGCCCCGCCATAGCCACCGCACGGCCCGCCGATTCCCTCTTCCACCAATACTCCGCAGCCGCTCTGCCGTCGGTTCTCCGCAACCCGTCCACCCCTCCTCCGCGGCCGCTCCGCCGTCGGTCCTCCGCAACACGTCCGCCGCCCCGGTCCTCCGCCACCCGTCCGCCGCCCCGCCATAGCCACCGCACGGCCCGCCGATTCCGTCCGCGCCGCCGCTCCGCCGGTCCTCCGCAACCCGCCGAAGCCCGCCCAACCACCCATCCTCCACCACAACTACCCTTCCCACCCTCCAGCCAACCCTACCCCCTTCCCACCCTCCAGCCACCCGCCGGCACCCCCCCTCCCCTCTGTCCTCCGTCCTCCCTCCCCTCCGCAAGCCCCCGCAGCGCCCGCAAGCCTCCGTAGCGCCCTCCCCTCCGCCTGCCTCCGTAGCCCCTCCGCCCGCCCGCCTCCGCCGTTCTCCTCCGCGCCTCCTCCGCAGCCGCCGGCGTCCGCCCCCTCCGCCGCATGAATTCGGCCTCCCCGCCGTGCCTCCGCCCCAGCCGCCGCCCTTCCTCCGCCGCGCTCCGAAGCCTCCGCACATATCCCCCCTCCATCTTCCACCCATCTCCCCCGCAGCTGACCCCTCTGCACCCCTTCCGCACATCCCCTTCCGCACATCCCCCTCCGCTGCTCCGCCGACCGCAGCCCGCTCCCCTCCGCTGCCTCCCCTCCGTAGCCTCCCTCCGCTCCTCCGCCAGTGCCCCGCCCCGCCTCCAACCCCCCTTCCACCACCCCCGCACGCGACTCCCCGCTCTTCCCCTCCTCCGCTCCGCTCCCCTCGCTCCAGCCGCCCGCCCAACCCTCCATTCCTCCCATCCCTCCCCATCCTTCCGCCGACCGCCCCGCCACGCAACCCTCCTCCTCCAACATCAAGGCTAACCACCTTCCTCCTCCTCCATGCCCCCTACACCCACCGTCAGCCACCCTCCTCCTCCCCCACGTCTTCCGCCTCCGACTACACCCACATCCCCAAAGCCGTAGCCCAATTCTCAGCCCCTTCAACCTCGCAGGCAAACCCACTCCTCCTCCACACTCCAACACGACCACTCCTTCTCACTCCCACACAACCAGGGACATCATCCTCCACCCACCATCTTCTCCATCTCCTCCAACCATCCGCCATATCTAATTCCACTTATCACGCACAACATTCTCATAACTCCAAGGCCCTTCCACGACATCCACTAATTCCAAGGAATTCCTCCTTTTCTCGGCATTCTCCAATTCCTCTATGGCTAATACACCCCCCCAGGACGATACTGCGGCCTTCACACCTCCGACGGTCCCAACAACCAATCTTCATTATCCTCCTTCAGAGTCTGCTCACCCATCGCATACCCAAGCCCTTCCCAACCTCATCCACCCGGTTCAGTCAGTGCCCGCCTCTCTGACCCCACAGATTCCACCATCCGCCATCACCAACTCTCCTATCGCATCTGCATCGCCTTCCGCTCTTCATCCTCCCATTATTAATATTCCTACTTACTCAATTCCATCAGAATCCACCGACTCTTATTCTCCCCCTTCGCTACCTCGCCCCCCTTCCCCTTCTCCCTCTCCTTCTGCTTCCCATAATTCGATCCCTACAGGCGATTATATGAGCCTTTTCCTCCCACCTGATCTACCTATCCAAATAAAAATTCATTTATCTCCACCTCCAATTGACCTCCGCAATCTCTTCTCGACAGAAAATCTTCGGTATGCAGGTCTTGTAGGCTTGGCGGACGTTCTGTTGCAGGACCCTTCCAACCTTACTGATGTCTACGAAGCTCTTCGGCTGTTCCCCCAATTTCGTACCGGCACTCTTACCATCCCGGACATTGCCAACCGTATAGGATCCTCCCTCATCGACTTCATCAGTCCTCCACTCTTATATTCGGGAGTGTCACCCGCGGAAACCATTGCTTTTTGTAAAGAGCGATTTGCTAACCAAGCCCGTTTTTCCATCCGCATGCAAGCCATTCTGACTTCATTTATCTTCTTCTTTTTACTTAGAAGCCCCACCGCTGCGCTTCCCCTCTCAGACATTCGTATTGCAGACCCACTTTACTGCTTCCTCACTAGCCGCCCCTACCCTTACGCCGCCCTCCTCTATAGTTCCTTGAGTGTGCGCTCCCGTAGACTCCGTGAGGCGGTCCCTCGCCGCTCTCGTACCTTTAACATATATTCTGCTCCCCTCCTAGCTTGGGTCTATCAAATCCCTGCACAATTGGCTAACACTTCCACTATTTCCCCATGCCCTCAATTCCCTGTTAGCAACCCGCCCAGCGATCCCCCTATCCCTTCCATATCCCGGCCTCCCCCCTCCCCTTCTCTCTCCACTGGCTCAACATCCGCTTCCACCCCACCCTCTGCATCCCCGGATATCCCTCCAATTAATCCACGGTATCCTTCCCCTATTCTCACCACATCTCCTGCCACGGCCCCCATTCATCCTCCTACTCCTGTTCCCCCACCTAGCTCTTCTTCATTCCGCCCACTCATTCAAACCCAGCTGAACCCGCTCAACCCTACCTGTACTCCCCCACGTCCCCCTGTTCCACCATTTCCAACTCCCAGTAATGCACCACCCACCCAACCCCATCCTCCCAATCTTCATTCCACATCCGGTCCCTCTACCATTCCGTCCAATTCTCAAACTCCGCCTGTAGAACCTGTTCCTCCATCTGATACCCAGACTGAACCCTCCTTTTTCCTATTACTTCGCGAAGCCAGTAACATTGCTCAGGGAAGTGCTGACGCTTCCAAGTTGTCCATGGATTCCATTTCAGCTGCAGCCAGCATTCATCAACAATATATTTCGACTATAGAAAACATAAATCGCATGGCCACCTCACAGTGGCAATCTCTCACTGAATCCGCCCGCTTGCTCAAGGAGGAGCGAGATAGGTATCGCGACATTGCGGATTCTGCGCTCCAAACTTTAGAGGATCTTCAAACTCGTTTACAGTTAGGTTTATGTGATAATGCAGCATGTCGGCGTATCAAGCGCGAACGGGACCATCTTCGCAATTGCCTTAGTTCTGTCCAACACCTTATTGAGCAAGCTTCCGTTCCCCTCCCATCTTCACCTCAGCCAACTCCGCAATAATATCAGTCCCAGTTTTAATAATGAGCTGGCCACTTTTCAATAATTACATGGCTTCAGCCTTAGTTCTAGCTTCCCATAATTGTATCATCCTTCTGCTTATGCCAATCAGAATTCAATAATCATCGGATACTATTCTTCCTTTCTTTACTAATCAATAAGTGTACACTTTCTCTCTTTTCGGCTTTAATTTCTCTTTGTTCCTATACATGTTCAATTTGGTTCTTCAGCAGTTCTTGTATCCAGTGTGTTGTCTCTCCGGGTCGGAGAGTCCTTTAGGTGGTGGGCATCTGTTGAGCCCATAAAAGTCATGATGGTCAAAGTCAACAAGGTCAAGGTCAAGCCAACAGGTGCAAAGTCAAAGTGCCCGCAAAGGGTAAATTGGAGAAGCGGGTTGCGTATTTGAGTGTGTTTTAAAGTATTTGGGAAGGTTTAGGTGAATCCCCTTTTAGTACACAAAGGAAGAATTAAAAGGGAATGTGAAGGTATGTGAAGCGGAAAAGTGTACGCACAAGTGAAAATATGACCCCATTAAATTTTTTTTATTTTTTTTTGGTTTTACACTAAAGTCACTACAGGACAAAGGGCAATTCGTTGGCCGCCAACTAAAAAGAGAATCTTGGGACATCAAAGGAAGCCCAAGAGTCTATGGCAGTTAGAAGTCACCGGACCCGCGGGTTCAAGAGGAAGGACAAAGGCTATTCTTGGACACATTGAAAGTAAGGAGCAAGAGAGAGCTCAAGGGAAGCAAGAAAGAAAAGGAAGAGCCACCAGTATGCGACGACACTGAGGAGTGCAAGAGGTGCCAAGAGGAAGGTGTGCAAAGAAGGCGGATTGGATCCCACGAGTCCCAAGGGTCTATTGTGTGTGTGCGCCGAGATACCAATTCCTTAGCTTGGTAGAAGCTTAGTGCAAGGTGTGCACAAGGGAAGCGGGAAGCAAGTGAAGGATTGGTGCAGGAGAGGCCACTGCAAGAGGACTTGAGAGAATTGGTCTTCAGTAATTGACATTCTCTGAAGTTGTATTTAGCCATTGATTAGACTGTGTGCAGTCATTGTAATTGTTGCAAGATAATCAATATTCAAGGTTCCAAGGGTATTCCTTTGCAGAAGTTCTCACGGTTATTCCATTTTCATCATCTCCTTTTTCTCCTACAAACCCTCAAACTCCTTCTTGTCCACGAAACCCCAACAGTGTGTATGTGTGTGTATGTGTGTGGGTGTGTGTGTGTCTATGTGTGTCTATGTCTATGTATGTATGTGTGTGTCTATGTGTCTATATATGTGTGTATGTCTATGTATGTGTGTGTATGCATGTGTATGTGTGTGTGTAAATGTGTGTGTATGTGTCGGTGTGTCTATGTGTCTATGTATGTGTCTATGTGTGTGTCTATGTGTGTATATACATGTGTATGTGTATATATGTGGATGTGTATCTATGTGTAGGTGTAAATGTCTGTAGATGTGTGTGTGTATGTATGTGTATATCTCTATGTGTATATGTGTGTGTATGTGTGTATGTATGTGTGTGTATGTGTGTGTATGTCTTTGTGTCTATGAGTGAACGTTTGGGTGTCTATGTATGTATGTGTGTGTCTATGTGTCTATATATGTGTGTGTGTATGCATGTGTATGTGTGTGTGTATAAATGTTCGTGTATGTGTGTGTGTACCTATCTTTTCTCTCCCTCTCTGTCTTGCTTGCTTGTGGATGTGTTTGCATGTGCGCTCTCTCTTCCCCCCTCTCTCTCTCTCTCTCTCTCTCTCCTCAATTCTGACACAAATGTGCTGGGAAAAATCAAATTTTTTTTAATGAATGGAGAGCATCGTTTCGGGACACTTTAGTGCCACAAGCACTTTGCCGACATTGCTAATAGCATTGTTAATTAGCAATGGTCATAATAGCATCACATAAGGGATGCTAGCCATCGGTTATACGATGCTACATTTTTTTTAATAAATATGTGATTCCTCACTTATGTGATGCTCTAGGAAATCAGCATTGCATAAGCAATGGAACCTGTTTTTTTTAATGGGGAGTGTTGCTATGTTCCCCCCCCACTCGTTTCTAGTAGTGTGGTGTCCCCACTCCTATGAGAATCCATTGTCTCAATGGATCTAAAAGATCCAATGGCTAGAATGTGTTTTTGGTTGTCCATTCGGATAGCAAGATGCATGAAATGTAGTCTTATTTAGGAATACCACTAGCATCTTGTGATACCATGCTGCCGCATCTCACTACTGGCAATATCGGTCAGGATTCTACTACATTCATTACGAAACATATCCCAATCCTCAGCATCTAACCATACAAGCTTTGATAAGTGTGCTCTAAAAGCATCACAAGCCTCGGATCATCGATTGGATATAACCTCACATGGCATGTGTTGAATCCACTCTTAGCTGACAATAGGATGCCCATGCGTTGATCAGTAATCCTCATAGATCGTCCTTGTGATATAATTTTATGATCTTTATCATGCTCACTCCATTTCAACATGATAGAGTGTCCAAAATGTATGGAGCAAAGTTGCCTTATATGCTCATGCATGGCCTTTCTAACTGCATCCATCACTAGAGCTCCATCACGTATACTATACACCTTGGAGTCCTCATGGTCATGAGCATCCTAAAGTGTATGTGGTGTACCATGTGGCATACTTACATACTCGCTCTCGAAGTAGAGGTGTGAGACACAATGTCTGTTGCACTACCTTCACAACATCCAACTCCTCTAGAGCCACCTATAGATCCACTCCTAGAACCTCCTCCTCTAGAGTCTGACCTTGATCCATGAGATGGACTAGCACATGTATCACGTTGAGGTGGCGAATGCATACTTCGACTGCTAGAGCCACTAGGGGATGGATAAGAAGGTGCATGTGGTGGATTCATAAAGCAACAAGACATACCTTTGGTAGGATTAGCCCCGTCCACATGAGTGATGCAAACAGGAGTGACATAGGTGGGAGTGATGTTGGTAGGATTGAGTTCGACAAGAGTGAGGCTAGCAAGAGTGAGGCTAGGGATAGTGCTACCACAAGTGATCCAATACTATGATCTGGTGACCATATATGCAGGAGGTACGTGAGATATAAACTCTAAGAACTCCTTCTCTCTCATGGAATGCGGAGTCACCGGAAGAATATCTCCCATCATGCTCTGCAAGAAAAGAAAACTCAAATATCTAGCATACGATAATAATGCGGAGTCACCTGAGGACAGTCTCCCATCATGTTGTCTGAAAGCTGCATCCATTTTTCTTTCCATCCCTTTACCTTGAGGTTCATCGCCTATGAGATGAACATCATCATCGCTCCATAAGTGAGGCATTTTTGGGTCCGACATGCATAGAAACTTTGTTATGAATACAAGAGGCTCTTGTATGATCCATCCCTCTGCCACGCTACATTTTGGAGGTGCTCTCTATCAAACAAACCCTTTTAATGTCTTGATGAAGTGCTCTAAGAAAAACATCCATCGACTATGGACAATTCTCGCTATTGCAACTTCATCAACCACATGAACCAGTAAATGAAGCTAAATTGTGAGAATACTTGTGGGAAAGTATTTCTCTACCATACAGATAACCTTTATAAAATTGAGTTTTGCACTCTCTATGCTATCTCTCTTTATCTATTTGGAAGAGATTCACCGTACCAAGGAACTAATTTTATAAATGGTTGTTTGCACATCCTCCAAAGGCAATATTTTAAATCCACAAGGAGCAAAAACTATAAAAACTTGTGCCAATCATGATACTTGAGCCCTCTGAGATGGTTGTTTCATGGAAGGAAGGCTTTAGACACCTCATGCACCTAGTAGGTGTGCCAAACTCTGAAATCACCTTCTTCACTTGCTTTTCTCCCATCTTGCAAATCATGCAAGGAGCTCTTAGTAGCGACACCATTCCGTTGGGCCTAGTAAATTCCCACACCTCTTGCATATGGCCTCACTCTTCAAAGTTCTCCCTTTCTGCTTTGCTTTCTTTCTTTCCCATCAAAGTCTTCCAGAGAATCTTTCTCACATTCTTGAAAATATGCATCGGGTCTAACAAATGATTGATCAAAAACTCACTCCAATAAGGGAGCTCCTGAAAGATCGACAACTATTTTATGCCAATGATTAGTGTTTCTGAATCCCACAATTGCCTCCAACCGCTTGCTTTCATTTGGCATTGCACTTGTCAGCCAATTTTCCCTTCACATAAAACATGCCCATTAGGCAAATATCTATGATGTCCTTCATAGAAAATTTTCCAATGTGCTTTGGAGTAGCGTGCTTCAAGTTGTGGTCTGCATAGGGGATAAGCATGGTAACCTAAAATTGATAAACCTTATTATTCACCATAACTCGGCCAATCATGCATCATCCATAAAAGTATGCCTTGCACTCGCATGTCTCGTCTTCTTATAGGTTGAGACTTTTGGTGCACAGTAATCCCATCCCATAAAGTGTGTAGCTCTTCTAGAAGTGATGTAAGGTATACATCCATGTTTTTTACCTTATACTTACCTGACACAATAAGAGATAATAATAAGTTAACCATTTTTATGGCCAACCATGGTGGGATGCTATAGTTGATCAAACATATAGGCCATGTGCTCCATCAAGAGCTGTGTAAACCAAATGGATTTACTCCATCCATAGCTAGGCCTAGAGGATGGTTTCGAGACTCACTAGCAAACTATGGCCACTTACTATCTATGTGTTTCCAAGCATCAAATTCAACAGGCATTTGCATTACACCATCTTTAGACTTGCTCTTTACATGCCATGACATTAACTCAGCTTGGATTTTCATTTGAACATGCTCTTAATTCTTGGAATGATAGGAAAGTGGTGAACAACCTTCTGTGGGGACTGCTTCCCCCACAACGTCTTCTCTAAATGCTCTCCACTTTGGACATATGTGGAGATGCTTATACTTGTTCCAAAAGAGAATGCAATCATTTTGACAAGCATGAATCTTTGTGTAGTCCATTCCAATGGATTGTAAAAGTTTTTCTGATCTCCATGTGTTGGAGGCATGTCATTCCCATTTGATAGAAACTGATCTTTAAGAATCTTGCAATAAGCAGTCAGAACGATGTAAGTAAATAAAGTTCTTTTGATACAACGATGAAAATTTATTTCAAATCCACATACCTGAACAAATAAGAGACACTACTATCTGACTATCCATAAATGGATTGAAGATTGAGCATCTTGAGTGATGCACGTAGTATAGATATCTTTGCCCTAGTGTATAGTGGTAAACGGGCTAGTCTTTGCATGTTCTCATACCCTTCATTGGCTTCTCATCATGGAAATTCTCTTGTGTCCATGGAACCTATGATATCTTCTCCAACATCGTGATCTTCATCAATCTCATAAAAGCTTCAAGCATTTCTTCCATTTGTTCATTATGTCTAATGCTACAAGTACCTTGTACTTCTACCTCCCTCTTTGCTCGCTTCTGTCCATGAGAGGTTACCGGTGCAATGTCGTTTGGGTCCACCTACTCACCAAGGGGACCATGAGAATGGTAGCATAGGTTTTGTAGTCGATTTTTATCAAAAGATCCATATTCTCTAACATGTAATGTACAAATCTATCCTTTCTGATAAATTTGATACTTTCACTGTGTGCAAGGACATGTCATTCTCTCCTCTAGATCCAAAGATGTCATGTGATACCATGTGAACATGTTAACATAGATATATATATATGTAATTTATATTTTTAAAACCTTAGCTCTTTTCTTTTTCTCTTAATTTTTTATTTGTATATATTTTTCTCTTTTTTTCCTATTTCTATAAATATATGACTATATAGGTTAATATTAAACATTAAACTCTATTTTTATATATTTAATTATATATATTTAATTTTAAAAAACCCTAAGATCAAATCTTCATATTTTGAATTATATGTATTTAATTTATAAATTTAAAACTCTAGCTCTTTTCATATTTGTATATCTATACTAAAATCCTATTTTATATATACATATATATATATATATATATATATATATATATATATATTTATTTATTTATTTATTTATTTATTTATTTATTTATTTATTTATTTATTTATTTATTTATTTATTTATCTATTTATATATTTTCATTTTTTTCTTAATTTTTTTATATATATTTATTCTAATTAAAAACTCTAAAACTCCTAAGGACCTAATTTTTATAAACTTAATTATATATAGTTATTTTTATTGTATGTATGTATAAAAACCTAAAATCCTAATTCCAAAGATCTAGACCTAAAACATGTACATGTGCATATGGATGTGTATATACATGTGTATGTGTATATGTATTATATGTGTATATGTTTATACATGTGTAAAAACCCTAAAACCCTAACCGTGATGACCTAGGCCTAAAACATGTATATGTGTGTATGCATGTGTGTGTGTGTATATATATATATATATATATATATATATATATATATATATATATATATATATATATATATATATATATATATATATATATATATATATATATATATATATATATATATATATATATATGTATGTCTATATGTATTATGTGTGTATATGTGTATACGTATGTATGCATGTGTAAATAGCCTAAAAACCCTAATCCTAAAGACCTAAACCTACAACATGTATATGTGTGTATGCATGTGTATATACATGTGTATGTGTATATGTATTATGTGTGCATATGAGTATCTGTGTGTATGCATGTGTAAAAAGCGTAAAACACTAATCCTAGAGACCTAGATCTAAAACATGTACATGTGTGTATGCATGTGTATATATATGTGTATGTGTATATGTATTATGTGTGTATATGTGTAGATAAGTATATGTGTGTATGCATGTGTAAACAGCCGAAAAACCTTATTCCTATTATATATATATATATATATATATATATATATATATATATATATATATATATATATATATATATATATATATATATATATATATATATATATATATATATATATATATATATATATATATATAGTGTAATTTTTTCCTAATGTGTATAAATATATGAATATACATGTTAATATTAAACCTAAAACTCTATTTTTTACATATTTCATTTAATAAAAAACCCTAAAATACTATTTTTATATATTTAGCTATATATAGTTTATGTATATATTTAAAACACTATCTCCTTTCATATTTATTTATCTATACTAAAATCTTATTTTTCATATATATATATTTATATATTCTAATTTTCTTTCTTAATTTTTTTCTTATATATATTTAATTTAATAAAAAACCCTAAGACTCTATTTTTTTTATATATTTGATTATATATATGTAAAAAATCTAAAAATCCTAAAGACCTATTTTTTATATATTTATTTATATATATTTAGTTTTATTGTATGTATGTGTAAAACCTAAAGCCCTAATCCTAAAGATCTAGACCTAAAACATGTATATGTGTGTATGCATGTGTATATACATGTGTATGTGTATATTTATTATATGTGTATATGTGTATATCTATGTATGCATGTGTAAAAACCCTAACGCCCTAATCCTAACGACATAGACTTAAAACATGTATAGGTGTGTATGCATGTGTATATATATGTGTTGTAAGGATTTTAGCAATCTCAAGTGTGTGAACGCATGCTAAGTTGAAGTGCCACATCAATCACACCTTTTGGTAGGATATACAACCATGTTTTTATAAGTTCTCTACTCTTTACTCACCTAATTGATGGAAAAAAGTCGGGATCATTTGGAGGGAATTTTTTAATCCAAATTTACAACTACCTTTTTGAGCATTATATAAGCAACCACATGGAGCAAAGTCCTGGCCATCTTCCTCTACCATTTGAGCACTTGTAGGCTCTCATTAGGAGTGTTTACTACAGGTCTAAGCTAGCCCCTAGTTAAGCAAGCCCCTTCCTTGCTAGAATTTTCTCATAGGAAGTGATCTTTAATCACCCATATCTCTTTGTGTACTAGTCTGATTCATTCCCAAGTTAGCTCATTTTTTTCTTATGATTGTAACCTTTCTTTTCGATATAATATTCATATCAAATGTTGATTCTTTTAGTATATTGAGCTTGGAAGATCTTTGGTCTGATCTCTACATATTCCCAAGTATATGTGTATTGGAAGGTACACATAGGTACAAGCTACTTGTTTGGACAATTTCTAGTTTGTCTTGTGAAGGGAGGTTGATGCCTCTAAGATTATCCAAATTGAGTGATCGTTGAATTGTTGGAAATCCCATACTATCTTTTTTACTATGCAAAATTTCTTAAGTTCAAGCTTCGGGTCTAGAGAGCAATTCAAATTTTTGGTGGAGTGTGGTAGTGAACTGTTTGGTCCTACAAAGGGCCTATCATTCTTCTGCTACAACTAGGAGTGAATATACTCCATCAATGGTATCAGATCTCATCATTGAGCATTGAGAACATCAAGAAGAGGCCTTGAAATTGCTTGAGAGGTGAGGATTGAATTATAGACTAGGAAGACTTGAAGAAGGATTTGAAGCAAGGGGGAGCTTCTATCATTATTAAAAGTTCACAACAATGGAGACTTGTGTGGGAAGGTAACATATCATTCTTTCTTACATCCATCACAATCGAAGGAGGGATTAGGATCCACTTATAGTCTCATACACAATGGGAGACTATAATACTTAGATTGAGAAGCTTGAAGAGAGAAATTACCAAACTTGGAAGTTTAGAATTTCTAACTTCCTCATGGGAAAGTTTTTTGGGGGTTGGTTAGTGGTACTAAGGTGATTCCATACATAGATCCACATACACCTACTGAGAATAAAAGGAGAGCCATTAGAGAATGGAAAGGGATAGAATAATGATCTTCAATCTTTCTCAACACATAAGAAAATCCATGATAGGTCATATCCAAGACCTAAATACATCTAAGAAGGTTTGGGAGTGTTTAGAAAGGTTGTACTCTACCTCTACAAAAGCTAGAAAAATTGAGCTTAAGAATGAACTCAACAACCTTAGGAAGTCATCAAATAAGAGCATTAATGACTTCATACTCAAATTAAAAGAGATCTTGGATGCACTTGGTTCAATAGAATGTGTTGTAGATGATGATGAGCTAGTTACCCACACACTTAATGGGCTTAGAGAAGATGACCAATGGAAGGCATTCACAACCTCTGTGTATGTAAGGGAGTCATTTATGAATTTTGAGCGACTTACTTCCCTTACGGTGACTGAGGAGCTCAACCATGGAGGCAACAAGTATGTAAGGGAAGGCATTCACAACCTCTGTGTATGTAAGGGAGTCATTTATGAATTTTGAGCGACTTACTTCCCTTACGGTGACTGAGGAGCTCAACCATGGAGGCAATAGAGGTGCTTCAAGAGGAAGAGGTAGAAGCAAATTCCAACAAGGCACCCAAAGCTATCAAGGTACTCAATCAATCCAAGATGAAGGTCAACCATCAAGAGGAAGACGAAGAAGAAGAGGCAGAGGAGGAAGATATGGAGTTCAAGGCTACTCCAACTCAAATGCATGCTTCAATTGTGGGAAGCAAGGAAACTATGCCAAAGACTATTGGCAAAAGCAAGGTGGGAACAATTACAAATGGCAAGGTAATTATGTTGACTCCTCAACAAATTTAGAAAATGATCATTTGTTAGATATGAAGCATAAAAGTGAAGGTCAACCAAATGATGAGGTGTGGTATATAGATAGTGGTTGTAGTAACCACATGTCAGGTAAAGAAGAGTACTTCAACAATCTTCAATCACCCAAGCAAAGAGGCTTTGTGGAGAAAGGAGACAACATACACCATGAGATACAAAAAATAGGAGATGTGAAGCTTGAAGGCAACCACAAACCAAGAGGACTATCGGAGGTATTGCATGTCCCTACTATTACGAAGAACTTAATATCTATTGGATAGATGGTTGAAAATGGATAGCAAGTCAAGTTCAACCACAAAGGATGCTTTATTTAAGATGCAAGGAATGGCTATGAGCTAATAGCCAAAGGAAAGAAGGAAGGAAGGATATTCACTCTTGACATTGGCAAAGGACAAAGCAAGAAGGCAATGTTCATCACCTATGGAGACAAGAAGATTGGAGATTTGGATTTGTGGCATAAAAGGTGTTCATCACCTATGGAGACAAGAAGATTGAAGATTTGGATTTAAGATGCAAGGAATGGCTATGAGCTAATAGCCAAAGGAAAGAAGGAAGGAAGGATATTCACTCTTGACTAGGCAAGTCTACTAGGCAGCCCTTCAAGAAGAGTGGATATGTAGCACATGGTGTGTTAGACCTTGTGCACACAGATGTGTGGGGGCCAACCAAAGAGCCCTCTCTTGTAGGTAATAGGTACTTTGTAACCTTCATAGATGTCTACTCAAGAAAAGTATCATTGTATTGTATAAAACTAAAATCATATGTATTTGATGTGTTCAAAAGATTCAAGGCACAAGTTGAAAAGGAGATAGGTTGCTACATCAAAACCCGAAGGTTAGATGGAGGGTGATAATACTTTTCCCGTGCCTTTTGTGATTTCTTGTAGGAGCAAGGGATAAGGAGGCCAATCACTTGGAGGTACAAGAAAATGGGGTGGTAGAGAGGAAGATAGGTATATTGATGAAATTGCTAGGAGTATGTTAAATTAAATGAATGTGCCTTTAACTCGGCCTAGATTGATAGTTATATTGCTAGGCATTATGCTTTCATGACTAAGGTTATCAAAGATCATGAACCTTCTAGCTATGAAGAGGCCAAAGACACAAAGGAGGGGCAAGAAGCCATGAATGAAGAGTACAAAGCCCTGGAACACAAAAAAAAAATGGAGTCTAGTTCCAAGGAAAGAAGGGATGAAGGTACTTGGCAACAAATGGTTCTATAAAGTGAAGACAAATTTTGATGGTTCAATTGCTAGGTACAAATCAAGGCTTGTGGAAAAATGATTTGCTCAATCCTATGGGATTGACTATGAAGGAACATTTAGCCCAATTGCAAAGATGAACACAATTAGCGCAATCATTGGGGCTGCCACATCTAGGAGGTGGCCAATAATATCAATTGGATGTTGAGAGGGGCACTAAAGAAATGGCCTCTAACACTCCTCTAGCACTCAGGCTCATAAGCAGGGATGGATATGATGGAAAGGAAGGGTTCTTAGCTCCTTACACATTCACTTCACACATATGCACACAACACAAAGAGCACTCTTAGGGTACGGGTGGTCCACACTACCCTCTTAGCACCCACACAAAAATGAAAATGCTCTTAGGACACGGGTGTTCCACACTGCCCTCTTAGCATTTACAGAGGTAACACATGCACATGCACATACACTGTTACATCAAATGCTCTTAGGACACGGGTGTTCTGCACTGCCCTCTTAGCATTCACACAACAATCATTCACATATATAAACACAAGGAGCAAGATAACCTCACTTCCCAATGGATAGGAGTTGAAGGAAAATGATGAGGGTTAGGAATTAAGGGGGAATGTAGAGAAGGAATTAGAAGAACTAGAAAGGGTGGGAGATAGAAGGGAAAGGAAGAGATAATTGGATTCAAATGGAAATAAAGCTCATATTACAAGATATGGATACAAAGGTATGGAGTACATAAAGGAAAAGAGAGTGTAGCACCTCTCTTGTAGCCAAAATCTCCACCTCCAAAGGGGTAGCACTCTGATCACCACAGTGCTGATAGCATGTACCTACTCTCCACTTGCTTGTTTTGAGGGCACCCAAGGGGGTCCTTTTATAGGCCTTTTGGGAAGATATTTGAAGATGATATTGCTTGGGAGAATCTTCTAGATGTGACACTTGTGTGGTGGAAAATACAATACTGACAAAATCCTAGAAGATTTTTGGCCATTCTGAGGTGTTCATCTTATCCCATATGGTCATATCTTTCATTTTTTCATGAAAAATCATAAAAATACTATAAATAGCACCTCTAGTTCGTGGGAGTGAGCCTCAAATCCGAATTTGGGCGTTTGGAATATTTTATGTATGGTTTTGGGCCCAAAAGTCATCATATGTGTCCCATTTGTCAAGAATCTTTATGTAGGACTCAAAAGTCTATGGTGGGGTTTGAGTCTTTGAAAAGTATTTTGGACTCTTTCAAAAGGGAGAGTGGGTCAAGCTTAAGTATTTGAATTTATAAATCTACTTGTCCCACTCCATATTTAACTTGGGATTTGATTCTACCATTCACTGCAGGTAAGGATAGCTACCTTACTAGGGTGGGGCCCACCTTATTCTTGGATTTTTATTTCCTTCAAATACATATATTTATGGTTTCCTTGAAGGTTGGAAAAAATACAAATACTATAGGGGTATATATCTATACATAAGGTATTATTAAGGAGGGGTTTCAAAAAATATTTCCTCAATGTAAAGAATGCTTTTCTTCATGGTGATTTGTAGGCGACAGTCTACATGACTCAACCATTAGGGTTTGAGAACCCTAAATATTGAGATTTTGTTTGTGAACTTAGAAAAACATTATATGGTTTAAAGCAAGCTCCTGGGGCATGGAATCAAAGACTTGTGGAGTATTTCTAGAGGTATGGATACAAGCCAAGGTATTTCTAGAGGTATTTCTAGAGGTATTTCTAGAGGTATGCATATATGTGGATGGCTTGATTATAACAAGAAGTGATGATGCTCGTATCGCATGGATCAAGGCAAAGCTTGGAAATGAATTCAAGATTTCATATCCTAGAGTTCCGAAATACTTTCTTGAGATTGAAGTTATCTATGTGGAAAATGGCATTTACCTTGCTCAAAGGAAATACTTGCTAGATGTACTATATAATTATGGTATGAGTGGATGTAAGCCACTCACACAACCTCTGGACCCAAACACTAATTTATGTGCAGGTGAAGGACACAACCTCTTGAAGATAATTCACCATATAGAATCATAATTGGAAGCCTTAATTATGCTACCATCACAAGATCTGATTTGGCTTAGGTTGTAGGAGTTCTTTCTCAATTTCTAAATTCACCAATTGATGTTCATATGAATGCAGCCAAGAGCGTGCTTAGGTACATCAAGCACACTGTCAACCAAGGGTTGTACTACCCTTATGGACATGGATTATAACCTGAAGGCTTTAGTGATGCTGATTGGACTAGTTCAAAGGAGGCTAGAAGGAGCACATTTTGGTATGTCTTCATGCTAGGGCAAAGATTCATTTCATGGATGTCCAAGAAGCAACCTACAACTGCATTATCATCTATTGAGGCTGAGTATAGAGCTTTAGCACTTGCTACATTGGAGATCATGTGGCTCAAGTAGCTCTTCAAAGACTTGGATGTGGAGGTCAAAGAGTTCACTCTATTTGGAGATATGTCAAACATTCATCTAACAAGCAACCCTATGTTCCATGCAAGAAGCAAGCACATAGAGATCCATTATCACTTCATCAAAGAGAAGGTACTAGCAAAAGAAGTGGACATCAAGTACATCAGCACCAAGGATCATGTACTAGACATCATGACCAAGTTTATGGATACAACCAAGTTGGAGAAGTTCAAGATCAACCTCAACTTGAAGGACATCAATGGAGACTAACACGAGCTTGAGGGGGAGTGTTAGAATTTTAGCAATCTCAAGTGTGGGAACTCATGCTAAGTTGAAGTGCCACATCACTCAAATTTTTTGATAGGATATATAAACACTTTTCCATGACTTTTCTCAGCTATTTACTCACCTACTTGATGGAGACAAGTCAGGATAATTTGGAGGGCATTTTTGAATTCATATGTACAACTACCTTTTTGAGCATTATATAAGCAAACACATGGAGAAAATTCCTGGTGATCCTCCTCTACCATTTGAACACTTGTAGGCTCTCATTATGAGTGTTTGTTCCAGGTCTAAGCTAGCCCCTAGGTAAGCAAGGCCCTTGCTTGCTAGAATTTTCTCATAGGAAGTGATCTTTGATCACCCATATCTCTTTATATAGTAGTCCGATTCATTTGCAAGTTGGCTCAGTTTGTTGCTATGATTGTAAGATCTCTTTTGGATATAATTTTAGTATCATGTATTCATTATCCTTGAATATGTTGAGCTTTAAATCTCTCTAGTCTGATCTCTACATATTCCCAAGTATATGTGTGCTAGCGGTACACATAGGTGCAAGCTACCTGTTTGGACAATTTCTCATCTGTCTTGTGAAGGCAGCCTGATACCTCTAACATTATCCAAATTGAGTGATCTTTGGCTTTTTGGAAAGCCGATATTGTCTATTTGTACTGTGCAAATGTCATAGATTCTATATTTAGTTCCCCAAAGAAATTCAATTGTTGGTAGACTATGGTAGTGAATTGTTTGGTCCTAGGAAGGGCCTATCATTCTTTTGCTACAACTAGGAGTGAATATACTCCATCAGGTGTATGTTTATATATATTATGTGTGTATATTTGTATATGTATGTATGCATGTGTAAACAACCTTAGACCCTAATCCTAAAGCCCTATACCTAAAACATATATATGTGTGTATGCATGTGTATATACATGTGTATGTATATATGTCTTATGTGTGTATATGTGTATATGTGTGTATGCATGTGTAAAAAGCCTAAAATCCTAATCCTAGAGACCTAGATCTAAAACATGTATATGTGTGTATGCATGTGTATATATACGTGCATTTGTATATGTATTATGTGTGTATATGTGTTTATGTGTGTATACATGTGTATGTATATGTGTATGTGTGTATGTATTATGTGTGTCTATGTCTATAAGTGTGTATATATGTGTGTAGATGTATGTATATATATGTGTGTATGTATGTATGCATATGTGTGTGTATTTATATGCATGTGTGTATGTAATATGTATGTGATTGTGCGTGTATAGGTGTGAGTGTGTGTGTATATATGTGAGTGTGTGTGTGTATATGTATGTGAGTGTGTATGTATATGTGTGTATGCATGTATATGCATCTATGTATGTAATATGTATGTAATATGTATGTAATATGTATGTTATTATGTAATATGTATGTAATATGTATGTTATTATGTAATATGCATGTGTGCATATAATATATGCATGTGTGTATGTAATATTGTATGTGTATGTATGTGTGTGAATGTATGTATGCATATGTTTGTGCATGTATAATTGAATGCATGCATATGTTTGTGTATGTACATGTGTATTTATGTGGGCGTACGTATGTGTGTGAATGTATGTATGCATATGTCTGTGTATATATATATGTATGTGTGTGGGTACATATGTGTGTGACTGTGTATGCATATGTTTGTGTATGTATATGTGTATGTATGTGTGTACATGTGTGTGTGAATGTATGTATGCATATGTATGTGTATGCATGTGTATATGTGTGTGTGTGTATTTGTATGCATGTGTGTATATGTGTGTGTGTGTGTGTGTGTGTGTTTGTATGCATGTGTGTATATGTGTGTGTATATGTATGCATGCCTATACATGAGTATGTGTGTGTGTGTATGTATCTCTCTCTCTCTCTCTCTCTCTCTCTCTCTCTCTCTCTCTCTCTCTCTCTCTCTCTCTCTCTCTCTCTCTCTCTCTCTCTCTCTCTCTCTCTCTCTCTCTCTCTCTCTCTCTCTCTCTCTCTCTCTCTCTCTCTCTCTCTCTCTCTCTCTCTCTCTCTCTCTCTCTCTCTCTCTCTCTCTCTCTCTCTCTCTCTCTTATTTCTCTCTCTCTCTCTCTCTTTCATCTCTCTCTCTGTCCTTCTCTCTCTCTTTAATCTCTCTCTCTCTCTCTCTGTCTCTCTCTCTCTCTCTCTCTCTCTCTCTCTCTCTCTCTCTCTCTCTCTCTCTCTCTCTCTCTCTCTCTCTCTCTCTCTCTCTCTCTCTCTCTCCTCTCTCTCTCTCTCTCTCTCTCTCTCTCTCTCTCTCTCTCTCTCTCTCTCTCTCTCTCTCTCTCTCTCTCTCTCTCTCTCTCTCTCTCTCTCTCTCTCTCCTCTCTCTCTCTCTCTCTCTCTCTCTCTCTCTCTCTCTCTCTCTCTCTCTCTCTCTCTCTCTCTCTCTCTCTCTCTCTCTCTCTCTCTCTCTCTCTCTCTCTTTAATCTCTCTCTCTATCATTTCTCTATTTATCTCTCTCTCTACCTATCTCTAGATCTCTCTCTTTGTTTTTCTCTCTCTTTCATCTCTCTCTCTCTCTCTCTCTCTCTCTCTCTCTCTCTCTCTCTCTCTCTCTCTCTCTCTCTCTCTCTCTCTCTCTCTCTCTCTCTCTCTCTCTCTCTCTCTCTCTCTCTCTCTCTCTCTCTCTCTCTCTCTCTCTCTCTCTCTCTATGTGTGTCTCTGCGTGTGTCTCTCTCTTTCTCACTCCCTATTAATAGAGAAAAAAAAAATCACTTGCATCGATGTAATCTTTTGGATCATTGTCGTGAAAGCCTAATGAATGTCGTCTCTTCAAATTCCAAAGACTAGATGCAAAACAAATCCTAGAAAAACCAAAGAGAAGAGAAACTAGAAAATAGAAAACATAGAGAAATAGAAAGTGTGAAAGAGTACATGTATCACTTACCAAGATGTGAGATCTAGAGAGAGGGAATTGTATAAATCACTTATATACCTAGGAAATATGTGAGCTCACCTAATTCATTGATTTTGAACTCCTCTTGCATGTGTCTCTTGATCCCTTGAATGCCATTCAGATCTTTTTCTATCACAATAATATCATCTACATCTACACATAGATAGATAACCTCATTGTGATCCCTTTTTGTGAATAAAGAAGGATGTATGTTGCTAGGTTTGAACCCTTGATCTTTAAGGTATGTAAGCTACTTGTAATTCCAAGCTATAGAAGCTCCTTTCAATCCATACAATGCTTTCTTAATTCAACAAACATAAGATGTAGGGTTAGGGCTTTCAAAATGTGGTCGTTGTGACATGTTTACATGTTCACTTATCCAACCATTTAGGAATGTATTTTTTACATCACCTTGGAGGATTCTCCAACCTCTTGGAGTAGCTACACTTATCGATGTTGTGATTTTAGTCATCATTGCAACTGGTGAGAATGTTTTCTCATATTCTATACCATGATTTTGTGAGCATAATTTGGAGACTAATCTTGCCTTGTACTTGCAAACTAATCCATCTAAGTTTCTTTTAACTTTATATACACATCTACAATCAATTACCTTTTGAATACATAACATTGAAACCAAATCCCAAGTGGCATTCTCCTTCAATGCATCTATTTCTTCTTTCATGGACTTTTCTCAATTAGGGTTTTCCTTGCCTCTTCATAGCTTGAGTTTTCCTCTAAAATTTAGTCCTTTGCCAAGCAGATTGAATGCTTTGTAAAAAAAGTGGAATCATATCCATACCTTTTTGGTTTCTTTTCTCCCCAATTGACCTTCTATGTGCTTTCTTAGAACATTATCTACACTCTTGCATCTTTGCTTTGCCTCTTGACTTCCATAGCTTGTAATACTTTTCCTTTTCATCTTGGTCATCATTTGTATCACTTCTTGGATCCTACACCTGTGTATCATGCTTGCTTCCTAACTGAGGAGAATTAGAATCAAGATCATATGGTAGAGTTACCTTTTGTTTGTCTTCACCATACCAAGAACTATCTTCTTCAAACACAAGATCTCTACTTGTAGTGAATTGCTTCCTTGAAGGATTATGGAACCTGTAACCCATCCTAGTTGACTCATACCCAATAAACACTACCTTGCTTGCCCTTCCATCTAGCTTACCTCTTATTTGTGATGGTATATGAGCATAAGCTAAACAACCAAACACCTTGCTATGTCCAAGACTAGGTCTTTAGGATTAAGGTTTTTAGGTTTTTTACACATGCATACATACATACATACATATACACATATACACATATACACACATAATACATATACAAATATACATATATATACACATGCATACACACATATATATGTTTTTAGGTATTTGTCATTAGGATTAGGGTTTTAGGGTTTTTACACATGCATACACATATACATACATATATACACGTATAATACATAGACACATACACATGTATATACACATGCATATGCACATATACATGTTTTCCATCTAAATCTTTAGGAATAGGCTTTTAGGTTTTATACAATATAATAAGAATAAATATAAATAATTAAACATATAAAAAATAGGTCTTTAGGATATTTAGGATTTTTACATATATATAATGAAATGCATTCAAAATATGGTTTTAAAGTTTCTAATTAAATTAAACATATATAAGAAAAAATAAGAAAAACATTAAGAAAATAAAATTAGAATATATAAATAAGTATATATAAAAACTAGGATTTAAGTGTGGATAAATAAATATGAAAAGAGCTAGTGTTTTAAATATAGAAATTAAATATATAAAAATAGGATTTTAGAGTTTTTTTAGTATGTTAAACATATATAATTAAATATATAAAATAATATATAAAAGATAGAGTTTTAGGTTTAATATTAACATATATAATCACACACACACACACACACACACACACACACACATATATATATATATATATATATATATATATATATATATAAGAAAAAATTTAAGAAAAATAGAAAAGACCTACTGTTTTAAATATAGAAATTATATATATATATATATATATATGTGTGTGTGTGTGTGTGTGTGTGTGTGTGTGTGTGTATGTGTGTGTGTGTGTGTACATACACACACACATAATATATATATATATATATATATATATATATATATATATATATATATATATATATATATATATATATATATATATATATATATATATATATATATATATATATATATATATATATATATATATATATATGTGTGTGTGTGTGTGTGTGTGTGTGTGTGTGTGTGTAATTAAATATATAAATATTGATTTTTAGGTTTAATATTAGCTTATATATAATCATATATATGCACATGCATACACACGTATACATGTTTTAGCTCTACGTCTTTAGGATTAAGATATTTGGGTTTAATAAGAAAAATTAGGCTTTTATATTAAATTGTTCTAACATGTCCACATGGTATCAAATGGTATCCTTGGATCCACAGAAGAGAATGGCATGATCTTGCACTCAATGAAAGTATCAAATTTATAAGAAATGATGGATTTTTAGTGCACATGTTAGAGAATATGGATCCTTTGATAAAAATCGACTACAAAACCTATGTGACCATTCTCATGGTCCCCCTAGTGAGTAGGTGGACATTACACCAGTAACCTCTCATGGATAGAAGAGAACAAAGAGGGAGGTAGAAGTACAAGGTGCTTGTAGTATTACATAGAATGAACACATGGAAGAAATGCTCGAAGCATTTTATGAGATGGACAAAGATCACGATGGTGGAGAAGATGTCATGGATTCCATGGATATGATAGAATTTCCACGATCAAAAGGGGATGAAGAATATGAGAACATGTGAAGACTAGCCTATTTACCACTGTATACTAGGCCAAAGATATCTATACTGCGTGCATCACTCGTGATGCTCAATCTTCAATCCATTTATGGATGGTCAGATTGTAGTGTCTTTGAATTGTTCAGGTAAGTGGATTTGAAATAGAATTTCATTGTTATATCAAAATAACTTTATTTACTAACATCATTCTAATTGCTTATTATAAGCTTCTTAAAGATCATTTTTTGCTAGATGGTAATGACATGCCTCCAACACATGGAGATGCAACAAAACATTTATAGTCCATTGGAATGGACTACACCAAGATTCATGCCTTTCTGAATACTTGCATTCTCTTTCGAAATATGTATGAGCATCTCCACATATGTCCAAAGTTTGGAGTGAATAGGTTTAGAGAAGACCTTGTGGGTGAAGCAATCCCCGAAAAGGTTCTTCGCCACTTTCCTATCATTCCAAGAATTAAGAGCATGTTGAGATGCAAATCCATAGCTGAGTTAATATCATGGCATGTAAAGAGCAAGTCTACAGATATTGTAATGTGAGTGCATGCTGACTGTGATGCTTGGAAACGCATAGATAGTAAGTGGCTAGAGTTTCCTATTGAGCCTCGGAACTGTCTTCTAGGCCTAGATATGATGGAGTAAATCCATTTGGTTTAGATATGGATGGAGTAAATCCATTTGGTTTATGTAGCTCTTCATGGAGCACATGGTCTCTATGTTTGGTCAACTATAACATCACACCATGGCTGGCCACAAAAATGGGTAATTTATTATTAGCTCTTATTCTGCTAGGTAAGTATAAGGTAAAAAACATGGATGTATACCTTGCACCACTTATGGAAGAGCTACACACTTTATGGGATGGGATTACTATTCACATGTCTTGACCTATAAGAAGACAAGACGTGCAAGTGCAAGGCATACTTATGTGGATGCTACATGATTGGCTCGGTTATGGTGAATGTTCATGGTTATCGATTTTGGGTTACCATACTTGTCCCCTATACAGACCACGATTGAAAGCACGCTACTCCAAAGCATTTCTAAAAACTGTCTATGAAGGAAATCATACATATTTGCATAATGGACATGTTTTACGTGAAGGGCAATTTGGCCTACAATCACAAACCCAAATGAAAGGAAGCAATCGGAAGAAATTGTGGGATTCAGAAACACTAGTTGCTGGCATGAAACAGTTGTCAATCTTTCACAAGCTCCCTTATTGGAGTGATTTAATGATCAATCATTTGGTAGACCCGACGCATATTTTCAAGAATGTGGGAGAGATTCTCTAGAAGACTTTGATTAGAAAAAAAAGAAAGCAAAGCACAAAGGGAGGACTTGGAAGAGCAAGGTCATATGCAAGAGTTACGGGCAATTACTAAGCCCAACAGAACAATGTCAATACCAAGAACTCCTTCAGTGCTTTGCAAGATGGAAGAGCAACAAGTGTAGAAGGAGATTTCAGAGTTTTGTACATCTACTGGCTGCATGAGGTGTCTAAAGATTGCCTTCACATGAAACGACGATCTCAAAGGGCTCAAGTCTCATGATTACCACACGTTTTTACAGTTTGTGCTCCCTGTAGCTTTAAAAGATTGCATTTCGGAGGATGTGCAAGCAACCATTTATAAAATCAATTCCTTGGTACAGTGGATCTCTTCTAAAGAGATAAAGAGAGATAGCATAGAGAGTGCCAAACTCAATGCTATAGAGGTTGTTTGTATGGTAGAGAAATACTCTCCTACAAGTATTCTCACAAATTAGCTTCATTTACTTGTTTGTGGTTAATGAAGTTGCAATAGCAAGAACTATCCATAGTCCATGGATGTTCTTCTTAGAGTGATTCATGAAGACATTAAAAGGGTTTGTTTCACAAAGAGCATGTTTAGAGGGCAGCATGGTAGAGGGATGGCTCGTACAAGATTCTCTTGTATTCATAACAAAGTTTCTATGCATGTTGGATCCAGAATTGCCTCACTCATTGAGCGATGATGAAGATGTTAGTTTCATAGGTGATGAACCTCAAGGAAAAGGGATGCAAGGAAAAAAGGATGCAGCTTTTAGAGAGCAGGATGGGAGAGAATCCTATAGTCACTTCATATTATTATCATATGCTAAATATTTGAGTTTTTTTGTTGCGGAGCATGATGGGAGATAGTCCTCTAGTCACTCCACATTCCATGATAGAGGAGTAGTTCTTGGAGTTTATATCTTAGGTACATCCCATATATATGGCCGCCACATCACAGTACTGGATCGCTCGCAGTAGCACTTCCCCCAGTCTCACTCATATCGGCCTCACTCTCGCTAGCCTCACTCTCACCAGCATCATTCCCCTCGGCATCACTCCTATGGTGGGGCTACTCCTATCAGAGGTACATGTCCTGACTTAGTGACTCCACCACATTTGCCTTCTCATCCACCCCCTAGTAGCTTTGGTAGTCAAAGTATGCGTTCGACACCTCAATGCGATATAGACATTGGCTTGTCTCATCAATCAAAGCCATGCTCTAGACGAGGAGGTTTTAGGAGTGGATCTACAGGTGGCTCTAGAGGAGGTGGGTGTTGTGGAGGTAGTGAAATATATGTTGTGTCTCCCACTTCTACTCCTAGAGCGAGAACCTTAGATTTAGGTATGCCATATGGTACACCACATACACTTAGGGGTGCTCATGACCATGATGACTCCAAGGTGTAGAGTATACATGATGGAGCTCGAGTGATGGATGCGATTGGAAAGCCATGTGTCAACGTATACGACATATATTTTCCATATAATTTGAACACTTTGTCATGTTGAAATGGAGTGAACAAGATAAACATCGTAAAAATTATATCATAGAGACGATCTATCAGCAGTATCGACCAGCACATGGGCATCCTATTGTCAGCTCAAAGTGGATTCAGCACGTGACACGTGAGGTTATGTCCCATAGACGATCTGAGGCTCATGATGCTTTTAGATCACGCTTATCAAGGCCTTTATGATCAAATGCGGAGTGGGATATGATTCGTGATGAGCAGTAGCAGACTCCTAACCGATATCACCAGCAGCGAGGTGCAGTGGCCACACATCTAGATACGATAAGACCTTCACATTTGGGTACCAGTGGATATGACGCTATATGCCACAAGTTTATAAGTATCATTTTGATTATTGAATTTGTTTGTGTTAAGCATGTCATGTATGTTTATCTAATGTTTTTCATATTTGTTTCACGAGTTGGTAGTGGGTCGTCCTCTGAGACCAATCAAGGAGGCTTATGGATATCATGATGGACTGGTTGCACTTTTGGAGGACTTGGAGGAACACTGTGGAGTCCTTTCATGGGAGCATCTATGATGACGTGAGCTTATAAACTTGGTTTGGTATTTCTAGTTGTTTTCTTTAAATATTATGTGAATGTGTCATATTCCATGAATATTCTTTGTTGGAAGAGTGCTAATATGGATGTTTTGATATCTCTAGGCATGTGTATGGCACTGCTGTGGCACAATTTTGTATTTGGCTCATATACGAAAGTGGTGTGCCATAATTTTTTATTTTGTTCTTATATGGCAATGCTTTGCCACAGTTTGTATTTGGCTCATATATTACAGTGGTGTGCCACACTTTTGTACATGCTTCATTTATGGAATATATATTTATTTTGTACATGGTTCATGGTTCATGGCTCATTCTTATCATCTCTTTTGTGCTCAATAGTGTTTTGGTTTATCAAATCATGTTTTGGTTGCCAATAGAGTACATGTCACATGTACACATATTTTTTTGGGTAGACTGTATTGCCTTTGCTACAAAACAACATGGTAATGTTGTTGCAACAAGAGACAACACACTCTTCCCAAAAAAAATAATCTGCAAATATGTTCATCGGTATGAGCATCAATATGCCTAGAGAATTACTGATGCTTATATTGATGGTTATATCTAAATTTATATCAACTCTTATACTAACACCTATATCGATGCCTATAGTGCCCCTTTTGTACTGATGTGTATGCCAAAGCTTACACTGGCGTGAGAGCAAAATGGCACCTGTGCATTTGCCTCGGTAGAAGCCTTGGTATACCTCTTATATGTTGTAGTGTACCCTCAATGCCATATGTCATATCATAACACATGTGCACACATGAACAACTCTCAGCTTCGAATTGACAAAACTACTCATGATATGGAGTAACCATAGGAGTCTTGAGATGATATATGTGGAGTAACCATAGGATCCATATGTGTGCTATCCAATGAACAAGAGGAATCCTGAGATGATCCATCGGAGAAAGTTATGTAACCATCATTAGCATAATAAACTCTCATAGAATCTCCTAAAACCACTACTTGACTTGCATTGTAGGCATATCCTTGATGTCATGGTCACATCCGCTTGAACTCCTTGCAAATGAAGATGTAGAAGACAAAGATTAAGAATGATCAGGTGAATCTATGCTTTTTTGTTCTATTTTGTTTTGTGTTTTTTATCTTTTTCTAGTTTCATGTATTTTATTAGTTGCATTTCGTATAGATTTCAATTAAAAGATATTTTAAATTACAAATGGTCACAATTAACTAGTTTTTGAGCTTCTAATTCAAATTGTCTTACCTAGGCATTTATTCTCTTGAGGATTGTAAATGAATCTTTTAAGTAGATGTATTTCTATTTAAGTTGTAGTCTTAACTTTCCTAATTTGAACCAAAATTTTATCAGCTTGATAATTTTAATTGAATTTCATATATGAAATGAGATCAAAAGAAACAAAAAAAAGGAACTAAAAGAATTTGATCGAATAGGTCATAAGAGGAAAATTGAACCTTGCATGGGCCTTGTAAGGATACCTAATCAATGGGGATTAGGATTAATCTATGGGATTTTAAGGGGACACGACAAGGTGCTAGTGGTATTCCTAAATAAAAATACATTTCATACATCTTGCTTTCTGAATTGACAACCAAAAATGAATTCTAGCCATTGGATCGTTTAGATCCATCGAAACAATGGATTCTTGTAGAAGTGGGGACACCATGTCCAATTCGCATGTGTGTCATATATTTATATAGATCTCCACCATCAGATGCATACGAAATCAAAGGCAGTAGTGCAAATGGGGTTGATTTTAGCTCTACAAAGAGGTGAGCCCTTGGATCATGCCTTCATCCAATAAATCATCTAGAAAGGTGCCTTCACCTTTTTAGGGAGCTCTTTAAGGTATTTGCGTAAATTAGTGCACAAGGTATTTGGGTATAGATAGAGTGTAAAAATGAACTGAACTATGGTATGTAAAGTGATTGAGTTTTTTCTTCTTAAATCAATTCAAATAATTATTCACCTTGGAGATGTTGACCAGGGGCATCCTCTCATTGTGCAAGTTCTCCATATGAAATGCTTCTTGTGGTAACACCTTTATCATCTTATACGGTCCTATCCATTCAGGTGCCAATTTGGTTGAAACTGGTGGAATGTGATGCACCAAAACCAAAGGCCCTTCGTATACTTTGTTACCCCTTAGATACCTATCATGCACTCTTTTGCACTCTTCTTCGGTTATGTATAGTTTCTACCTAACTCCCTATATTCTTCTGATGCCACTAGTCCCCTAATGGAACACTCAATTTCACAGGTTCTACCTCCAAGTTCTCTCCTAATAATAAATTCAAATAGCACCAATGCCTCTTTACCATATAATAAGCGAAGTAGAATCTCCAAAATGGTTCCCCTTGTGGAGGTATGGAAAGCCCATATTGCACCGATCAATGCTTGCGACCAAGAGCTTTGGTTGTTAAAAGCTAACTTGCATAGCAACCCAATCAGAATTTTGTTAGAGATTTTTGTTTGAACATTTGCCCTTGGATAGTAAGCACATGAATTTTTATGAAGGACCTTGTACCTGTCAAAGATAAATGGGAGCAATTGTTTGACAAAGTGTGTGTCCCCATAACTAGTGATTTCCATTGGGCAACCAAATGTTGAGAAAGGAGATTTGTACAAAAATGTAGCCACTATCAAGGCCATGCAATCCGTAGTGGCCTTAGCTTCTATCCACTTAATTGCATAGCACGTGGCCATCGAAATATACGTCTTACCCCCAGGTTGATGAGTTGGATTGATTGGACTGATGAAATCAAGACCCCATCGTTTGAAAGGTAGCCATCCTCTAGAGACGACTAATGGTTGGACATTCAATCTGGTTGGCCTAGGATCCCATATTTGGCAAGTGTCACATTCTTAAGGAAATTTGATTGCATCTTCATAGATATGACGCCACCATAGTCCTTTGTGGATGATTTTGTTAGCTAATTTCTATCCCTTCATATGCCCTTCACTATGTGCTCCTTCAAGCAATAAGTTCACCTCATCTCTAGATAAATGCACTTTTTCAAGATACTTTCCTAACAATATTTATACAAATTTTCATTTATTCATGAGTAAAATCTGGCCTTAAAGAGTAAGCTCTAGATTTAAAGAGTAATCTCCTCTTTTCTATTGGTATTAAGTGTTCACAAATGGAGCAATACATAGCCTCAACTTTAGTTCACAAAATGATTTCTCAGCTTCAGGACTCCATGAGAAAGGAATGTTCTTAGTTGTAAGCTTTGAATGAGGCTTAGCATCTTCTGGTATCCTGTATGGCCTAAAAAACTTTGCACTTCCTTTGGAGTTCCTGGGATATCCATGGAGAGGATAGCAATGACCTTTTCTAGATCAATACTTATCCCTTGAGTCGATGCTATGTGACCAAGAAGAGTGCTTTTAATGACCAAAAAATGATACCTAGTAGGATTTAGCTTTAAACTTGTTCTCAAACATTGCTCAAAGATTTCCTTTAGATTTTCCAAGTGATCATGGAAATCTTGGACTACTCCTCTCCTGTCTATGCATGAAAACACTACAAAGTTATCTATGAAAGTGTACAGAAAGGTTGTTAACCATTTTCCCAATATCAGAAACATTTTTCTATTAAAAAGACCTTGCCAAATCCCAATGCTCACTAAGTATTTTCCAAAGAGGTTGCCCAAAATTAGAAAGGTAGGCCAAATGTGGCTCTCGCAACCAATTCTAATTAGGTCATCAGTTTAGCTTTTGTCACTAGCAAGGCTTGATGGCCTGCGAGAGAGAGAGAGTGAGAGAGAGAGAGAGAGAGAGAGAAGGGGAGAGGGTGGAGCTATGTAGAGAGTGGTGGAGAGATGTGGGACCTGTGAGGGTCCCCAAGGAAGGGGAGAGAGAGAGAGGGGGGGGAAGGGAGGGAGGGAGTGAGGGATCGAGGTGGTGAGGAAATGAGGGTGAGGGAATGAGGGTGATGAAATGAGGGTGAGGGATGAGGAACTGAGAGGGTGAGGGAATGAGGGTGAGGGGATGAGGGTGAGGTGATGAGGGTGAGGGATGAGGAACTAAGGGGGTAAGAGAATAAGGTTGAGGGATGAGGAACCGAGGTGGTGAGGAGTGATGAATGGTAGGGAAAGGGGGAGAGGAAAAGGAGGCTCCATTCTACAAGCATTTAGAGCCAATATGTTAAGCACCTACACAACATTTAGGATGATAAACAATGATAGAACAATGTCGGCCCTCTTGAGATGATGATGCCCATCAAGGAAAACTTCCATGGTTAAATGAAGCTGGCCAGAGTGATTCCTTTTGAGGGGTGCATCCCTTAACCCAAAGCGATTGTGTTGCCACATCTTGGTAGTAGAAGTAAGAGTCCTTTGCTCCATAGTATGCGGAGTCTCATCCTTGTGTGCAAAAGCTCAAGTGTTATAGACTTACTAAAAGTATCTTATTTTTTTGTCTCATCTTTACTACAACATGCGTCTACTCCTTAAAACTTGTATATTGTTGGAAAACAATTTCTATTCACGGGTTTAACCCTGATTTTCAATAAACCGTAATTTTCAAAAATGATCAAAATGGTATAAAATTATTATTCCATATTCTCATAGTATTTTTTTAAAACTATCTCATGATGTATGATATGTGATCACATAAGACCTAAAACCCACTCAAAATGCAAACCCTAATTTTTTTATTTGTGCTTTTCAAAAAGTTGCATACCTCAATCAATAGAGCATCTTATCTTGAACTTGAAAAACATCTTATTTCAAAAAATACGTTCATTACATCCCAAAAAGCACATTCAGGAATTTCTATGAAAATAAAGAAAAAATTAACAAAAATCAGCCCATGAATTACGATACAAGGGTTTTTGATTTTTTTCGAAAATTCTATCACTAGGGAGGAAGGGGGGGGGGTGGGGCTTAAAACAAAATAAAAATTCCTTGGGGGCGCATGAGCTATTACATACACAATATTCAAGTGTGATACTAGGTGGAGGTGGTGCGCTAGGTGCACTACTGGACTTTAGCACCCACACATCACAACAACAAATCATCTATCTCGGATGATAGGTGCTAGGAGGGGGAGTTATGGAGATAGAGAGTCATTAAAACACGTTTTTGAAAGCTAAAGAGAAGGTGGATTGTTTTGTTATTGAAGCAACAAGCATGATGGATCTAGTCAACTATTGCATTGGGTAATGTGAACAGCAAAATTCTCAAAATTGCCGCTCAAATTTCTCATCTTATGAAACCCACCTTAGATATGTGTCAAAATACCATATCTTGTATTTTACTCCATATTTGTGAAATCCAAGGAGTCTTCTTGCTTGAGGAATGACCCCTTAACCCTCCAAGATCAACCTCAAAGAGAGGGTTTAGGATCATTTTTATCCTAGGGTGAACATTAGAGTGTGAGGGGGGTCACTTTAAAACTTGACTATGAACATGAACTAAAGACTCATTTCTAATCTCTTCTTGATCTTGTTGTTCACTCTCTCTTCTAATCAAGTGTGAGGCTCTTGAAAGCACTTCACCCATTTCCAGCCTTTTTGATGACTGAGGCTTGGTTGCATGTATGTGCATGTACACATGTGCACATGTTTGAGACACTCTACGAGTGTGTGCATGACTACTAGCATGATGAAGTCCTCAGTATTCACAATGGAGATGAATCCTTGCAAGTTGAGCTATGGTTGAAGCTATGAAAGTATCATCTATAGCAAATCAGAGAATCGGGTCGGCAACTACAAGTGCCAACGGAGCCATGGCAGGGGGGGTTTGCACCAGCATATACTCACCAAGTCGGACAAATGAGGTGCGGGATGGTAACGTCAATTATCTTCAATGCATTCGGTGCTAAACTACAAGGCATGCCATCGCATCAAGCGCAGGATGATGTCCGTCTCTCAGATCCTAAAGAAGCATATGTTTGAGGAATGGATTAGCAATGTAGACATGCTCCATGACAGAAAAGCTTGGTGTTGGACTCGTTTCGGGATCTTCCTCAGAAGTACGATGACTTCTACAGGTTTCGGGGTGGTACACGCTTTGTCTGTGATGCATACATGTTTCACCTGTGGCATCACCTCGCTCCTCACACAAGACATGTTGTGGATGGAGTCTACCTAATCACACTAGATCATGCACGGGATGGTGACGGGACTTTGCCTGTGAGGAGCGACCACTCTGTCAAATGGACGCATCCCATATGACAGAAGAGCAAATGGAATTTCAGCAGTGCTGGCGTGACTTTTCCAGAGCTGCATATGGTAGCAGAAGAGAGAACCCTGTCACACACCTAAACAGGGGTAGAGCGACAGAATCTAATCTAATCTAGGATCACCGAAAAAATATCTTTGCGCTAGCCGTTTCGATATGTGGCATCATTGAAGGGATAGAACAGATGATGACATATTCAATGATGTCACCTATCACAACTCTGCTCATAGTGCGCAGCCGTCAATCTGTTCACAAATCAGTTCTGAACGCATTAACTGTGTTGACATGGCTCTTTATGACACCATATTTGGAATCCCATCACTTGCTTGTTTATCAAAGAGGACGTACGTGCGAATTTTTTTTTATTTTTTTTTTTTTTGATAGAACAGGAAAGATAAAATTAGTGCGGAAAATAAAGGTTTACATCAAGGGGCTTAGCCCCAAAGGAGACTCAAGTCAATAGGGCTTCCAAAAATTGAATCATGGAGAGCCTAGCTGGGGAGTACATTTTAAGCAGAGAGGCCTTCCATCTACTGGGTCTATTCACTCTCATAATGTGATGTTGGTCAAAATTACAATTGGAGGCATCACCAATGTTGGATTTACAGAGTTGGAGCATCTTCAAGATACCGTTATTGCAAGTGTACAGAAAATCCCGAGGCTTGTGAGAAAAGATTTTTTCGTTCCTATTTTTCCAAATAAACCACAGAGTATGGGCTCTGATCATCTGCCAAAGGGCAATATCCATGCCTTTACTTTCCCCAAGCAAAATCTCTTTGTCTCCAAGTTGAGGAAGACCAGCAGTGGTACAATACAAATTTATGTGAAACCAAAACTTTTGAGCACTTTTACAGTGGACAAAAAGATGGTTGATATCCTCAAGCTGACCACAAAATGGGCAATTTCCTGCACTAATTTTAGCCTTCCTGGCTCTGCTTCCTGTCCACACTCCCTGATGAATAATTAGCCACAGCAGGTGAGCTTGTCTTGAGGTGTTAGCAAAAGCCCAGATAGTCCTGAACCTGTACTTCCATTGGGATCTGCACCTTTGAACCTTCCACTTGACATTAAGCTTGTTTATGACCTCATTGTCCTCTTGAACAGCTAATTTGAAGTTTTTGTATATTTCTCCAGCTACTTCAGCAACTCCAATAATTTTATGGTAGCTGTATTCCTCCAATTTATCAATCAGCCAAGTCCTTTTCTTCAACAGTTCCTGTTTACAGGCAGCAGACAAGGTATCAATTCCTTGGATTAAGTTAATATCACAAACTTGCCTGCCATCAAAAAGAGAATTCCAGGAGTCAAAGCCCACTTTCCTGCACTTGTTCATCCTGATAGTTAGCTCTAATGGACAAGACTCAGAAAACCATCCTATCCACATAGAATTTTGTAACAAAAAAGAAGAATTTTTGTAAAAATAGACAGGAAGCTTATAAGAACTTTTAATAACATTCCAGGCTTTCCAGAAAGAACAGAGAAGTTTACTCCCCTTGGGAATGACTTGAAGAGGAGAGGAGATGGCATCCCACCATTTAAGGTTGGTCCAGCTTTTGTATCCTGCAACAGAAAACTCAGCAACATTCCTTTTAATGAGAGCTGACCAGAAATCATTAGAGTAAGTAGCCCTAAGGATCCACTTGCCAGCCATTTGAGTGGCCAATTTTGTAGGACACATAATACCCAACCCTCCCTCATCTTTTTTGAGACAACAGGTACTCCAAGCAACTTTGGCTGTTTTTCTGTACTGAGGGGTCCCTCCCCATAAGAATCTTCTGGACAAGCCAATGACCTGAGCAAGCTGTCTTTTAGTGGGCATCCAACAGGCAAAGAAATAAGTAAGAACAGGCAGAACATAGTGCTTTAAGACAAAAGCTCTTTGAGAAAGAGTTTGTTGAAAGTGCATCCATTGAATCACTTTGCCTCTAAACTTGTCAAACATCCAATTCCATCTCTGCTCTGGAGAAACCCCAAATCCCATCGGAATTCCCAAGAGCCTAAAAATAGAGCCTTCCATAATGATGTCACACTTATTAGCCTTTATACATTCAGGAATAACTTTATTTGAGGAATAAAAACCGGTTTTCATATGGTTGACAATAGACCCACTAGCAGTACAATAGAGTTGAAGGCAATTCAGGAAATTTTCAGCAGAAACACTATCAGCCAAAGTGATCATATTAGTGTCATCTGCAAACATCTGAAGACCAAGAGGGGAAGGGCAGCCAGGAATATTCAGACCTTTAATGTCACCATTCACCATACAATCCTTAATCAACCACCCAAGAGAATCACTGGTGATAGCAAACAAAAGAGGGGCAAGAGGACAACCCTGTCTAACAGATCTAGCCAGCTGAAAGGGTTCAGAAAGACTACCATTCATAGCTATTCTGGAATTAGCGTTCCCAAAAAGAGTGCTAGTATACTTTATAAATTTTCTACCCGCTCCAATGTCGTAGAGCGATTGAAGAATAAAGTCCCATTCCATCCGGTCGTAGGCTTTGTCAAAATCCACTTTGAAAAGGAAAGTATCAATCTTCCTATCTTGGGCATAATCCATTCCTTCCCAAATAGAAATAATAGCATCCAATATATACCTGCCTTTAATGAAACCTTTCTGCTCAGGCAATATGATCTTATCCATAATGTTGCTCAATCTCCTGGCCAGGGAAGAAGCAAAGATTTTATACAAAGTAGTCAGACAAGAGATAGGTCTCCAATTGTTTAAGTCATCCTTCACACCTTTCTTATGGACTAACTTAATAATACCAGAGTTGATAAAGGTGGAAAGAGAACCCCTTTTAGTGGCCTCTTGCCACACCAAGAGAATTATGGGCACAATGAAATCAGAAAGCTCATGAAAAAACTCATTAGGAATGCCATCAGGACCAGGAGACTTGCCAGGCTTCAATTTACTAATGGATTCTCTAACCTCACCGGTAGAGAGGGGCAGATCCAAGATAGAAGCCAGATCTATAGGAATCATTTTCTTCCTTTTCAAAGCAATTTCTGCCCTGGCTCTCTGGATGTTCTCCCCTCTCTTGGGAGGCATAGAGAATACATTGGTAAAGAACCCAACAGCCTCTTGTAAATTTTCCTTCATAGAAGAAGCAACCCCACCATCCCTTTTCTTGAGAGGGGGGACAAAATCTCTAGCTTTTTTCTTTTTCAAAAGATCAAACATAAAGTTATTAGGCCTGTCAACCTTTCCTGCCCAGAATTCTCTAGATGCAGCAAGAGCACCTCTAGCAGAGATATAGTCTTCCCATCTTAATCTATCCTGGAGCTCATTAAGGTTAGATCTCCTAGAAGGTTCATCAGAATTACTTTTTTCAATATGCTCAATCTCTCTTAAAATCATCATTCTCCTTTGTCTTCTAACCTCCTTGGCCCGGAGTTTGGAAAAGTAGAAGAACTTTTGAATTTCTTTAATGGCTCTTTCCCAAGCAACCAAAGGGGAGCAATCAGAAGTAAAATGCTTGATGAAAATATCCTTGGTACCTTCTTTCACATTTTTAATTTTCAGAAGGGAGGCATCCAAGTGAACCCACCCATCTTTATAATCCGGGGAGTTTTTATCAAACTGGACAATAAGAGGGAGGTGGTCAGAAACCTGCAAAGAGGCATCTGTAATACACTTATGCTGCCAGAAATCGTGGAACTTATTGACATTAATATAACATCTGTCGAGCCTGGCAGATAAAGGTCTAGAGATGCTTTTATTCCTCCAAGTGTGGCCAGTGTTCTCAGAGCAATCAATCAGATTAAGACAATTGATCATGTTGAGCCACTCGTTTTTTTCAGAACCCTGTAAAGTGTTGTCATGATTACCTTTTCTGTCCTTTTCAAATAAAACCATGTTGAAATCCCCAACTAGAATGGTATCTTCGTTCAGCTTACTCAGCTCTTTCCAGCAAGAAATTATGTCACCATGATTATTAGAAGCGTAGACACTAACAATGGTAAAATTAATTGGATCCTTACACTTCAAGGCCAGCCATTGGTGAGTATCACTAAGGATAACTTCTTCAACACAATGAACAAGATTCGCAGCAATACCTATGGCAGCACCACCCTTCTTATTGAAATGATCTGTAAAATACCAACAGTGGTTACTGGAAACAATTTGAAGATTTGTCCTCAGGTCAAATCCACCTACCTTCAACTCTTGAAGACAAATAATATCCGGAAGCAAATTAATATCCTTCATCCATCTATTAACTATTTTGCCTCTAACAGGGTCAGTGATTCCCTTGATGTTTAAAGAAAGAAGTTTGAGAGAATTCATACCTTAACCAAAAGGAGGGGAGACCAACTTACTTTCTGATATTCTTAAGAGGCTTAATGACCGATCCAGAAACCCTAACCGTGTCTTTCCTTTTGGATTTAACCTGCTTAGGATAACCTCTAATATCATCATTACCCATTTCAACATCTTCAGTATCTCCAGCATTCTTTTGAAGTTGAACAAATTGTTCATAATCCTGTTGAGACACCTGTCTAGATATTGGATCACAGTTCAACTTGTTACCATTGGAATTTGATTTTATGACCTCATTGCTTATGTCAAGAAGATTGAAAAGCACACGCATTAAGTTGAGATGCGTATGCTTTTAGATGTGACCTTAATCGTATTTCTCTTGGTTCATTATTTTTATGATAGAGAGAAGAGAAATGAATCAAGTGAACTATAGTGGTAGTTGGGAAAAGAAATAAAGAGAGCGAAATGAAGTTTAGAAGACTTTCTATGTAGGATTTCTCATTCATGACTCTCCCATGTGGGATTATACACCAATCTAGTTGCACTCCAAGTTTGGGATTGTATTTTTTAAAACTTTTAATGCAAGGGATTAGACACCACCATGTATAAACATGGTAGGACCTTCCCAAACTCATCAAGTGTTCAAGCTATACGTACTCTAAAGTGATTTGTACTCCAAAGAGTTAAAATATTGAGCTCCAAATCACTCAAGCCTCATGTAAAGGGGTTAGACACTGCTCTTTAAAAGGGTAAGACCTTCCCTATGGCTTACACATACATAGTTTTTTTTTTTCAAGCATATGGCAAGGAGGATCAAGCTCTACACATCAAAAGGCTACAACGCTCAAAACTCAAAAGCTTCATCAACAACAAGAGGACGCTACCAAAGATACCATCAATGGATCCAAAGAAACATTCAACATCAAAGAGCAAAAGGGAAACACAAGCACTACCTACCCCATGTCGTAAACCCTTTCTATGTCTTGGGATCCCATATGTCCCAAGATCCCAAGGGATGCCAAATGTCCCCAAACTTGGATCCCATATGTCCAAGTTATGTCTAAGGATCCCATATGTCCTTACATCCTAAAAATCAATGGACTAAGTGATCGCATATGTCACTAGTCCCCCATATTAAACACAAAAGGGTTGTCACATGGAGGGGGTTTGTTGAGAGTTCCATGCTCCACCCTTTTGTACAAACTTATATACACACATACTTTTACACACACACACACACACACACACACACATATATATATATATATATATATATATATATATATATATATATATATATATATATATATATATATATATATATATATATATATATATATATATATATATATATATATATATATATATATATACATATATAAAATCACAGATAGAGACACATACTCACACATATACATAGACACTAAACATAAATATGCATACACACATACATAGAGACACACACAAACCTACACACACATGCATACATATGCATACATAATGCACATGCATATGCATAAGAAAATACA
>CM035421.1:150338040-150340540 GCA_020310875.1 Ceratopteris richardii
TATGCTTATGTGTATGTGTATGTGGATGTTTATATGCATGTGCATGCATATACGTATGGATACATGTGTGTGTATGTGTGTATATGTTATGAATGTGTGTATATGTTATGTATGTGTGTATATGTATGCATGTATACGTATGCATATGTGTATGCATATATGTATGTATGTATATGTTTGTATGTGTATGTATGTATGTATGTGTAGGTGTGTATATTTGATTTCATTTCTAATTTTCTTTTTGTTTATTGTGATATGAAAACTTTCATATAGATATCTAGACTGCACAATCTTTTGGTTGTCTCCCCGTTTATAGTCAATCAATTACCTACCTTGCTAACTAAGACTTACATATTTTTTTACAAATATAAAGTATCATTAGCTGGTTTCAAAAATAGAAGGAGCAAATTTATTTGGAAGATTTTGAAAGATGGACAAATAGTTTTAAACAATGGGCAGACAAAAAACATTCATTCAATGCAAGTTCTTGTTCTTACCTTAGCTAACATAAGAACAAGAACGTGCATTGAATGGATGATGGCTTTCCATCCATCCGTTAAAATTGTTCTTCCATCCTTCAAAATCTTCCAAATAAATTTTCTCCTCTCATTTCCCAAATGACCTAATACTTCCATAGGTAAGTGATACTTAATATTTGTATGCAAAGCTCATAAAAGAGTTAGCCGCGCAGGTATTAGGTTGACCTGAATAGGAGAAGCAAATGTGTAAGGAAGATTCTAAAGGCTGGGTAGACAAAGTCAAAGGCTAGATGGATAGAATATCTTCATTTGATACAGGTATGTATAATTTGACCTTACTTTCATAACATGTGTATGTATGTATGTATATGTGTGTGTATATTTATATGTGTGTATGCATTCATGTATATGTGTATGTCTATGTGTGCATGTATTTATTTCTATATTTGTTTGCATGTATATATATAGATAGATAGAAAAATAAAAATTATACCTTAATAGTGCTAAGGCAGATACATTACTCTATCCAAAATGATTTGGAAGATTGAAAATAAGTAAGCTTGCACTTAGTCTTGTCAAAAAACCTCCTTCATATACATGCTTTAGACATTCCTCTCAAAGATATTTCTCATTTTTAGAAATATCAACGCTCTCACTATCATTTTGATACCAATCCTCAATAAAATCTACCATGCCATCATCTTCATCATTGTCGCACAAATATTGTACTTTATCTTCTTTTGAATATATGTCTTTCAACCTTGCATATTCTAGGATCACTTTTGTGTAGCCTCCTCATAGAAGCTTCTGATAAACGAGGTCTTACTAACAACTATGAATAGTGTGCTGGAATATCATCAACATCATACGTTGGAATCGACACACATGAATAGAAATCATTAGTATTCCATAAATGAATAAAAAGTAAACTTTAAACATAAAATTAAATATGTAAGTTAGTTTGAAAAGAGAGTGAAATTAGATTTTTTCAATGCAACACAAGATAGGTGGATAGAAATTTTTCTTTCTCTCTCTAGCTAAAAGATGCTCTAAGATGTCTACGCCATCCATAATTCACTAATAATTCAGCACCAACATGTAATGAAGTAATAGCATTGAAAACTATGTATCTTTCTACATCTCTACTCATGTATGGTGATTCATAAATATTTTCACACTCCTCAAATGTGTAATTATTCTTTGAACTATTATGTAACCCTCGCCTACTATTTATTAAACCTACTATATTTCCATGCATGTAAGCTCTTCCATCAATATATAATCTTTCATTTTCTGCATGTGAAATCCCTCTACTAGTAAGGGATGCTCCATTCAAGCATAAGTACTCATGTTTTTATCATAGCATGCAAGTCTATGCCAATCTCCCCATACATATATAGGACCATAAAATGACATAAGAGTGACTTTAGAGTTCAGAGGCACATATAAAAGCCTCTACAATAAAGAGACAATGACCAAAACTAGTAATAGTCAATGGAGCAATCATATAGCAATTACCCCAAAAGCTAAAAACCTATCCATCTAAAGGAAGTGATCCTCTATTCCATCCTCCATATCTTCTTCTATCATACATTTGTACTAGAGAACAATCACAACCTGGAAATGGATAATCTCTAGCGATTTCAACATTTAAACTAGGAGGTAGAGGATTTCTAGAAACCTCTGCTTGTAATTGATGAACAACAAATCCATGTCATGTATGAGGTATATTAGCATTATGAGTATGAGAATTATCATCATCATCATCGAGCAAATATTCTTGTATACTAACAATAATTGGATTTTGTATATGGTTTTTAAATAAAATAAGGACATTTATTTATAGAAAGAATACGTACCCAAGCATTATCACATTGACCTGGTGGTGCATGCTCAAAAGTACCACACTCTGCCTCATGTTCAATATGTGCCATAGCAAAACTTACACCATCATATAATATGCTATTGATAGTAAAATTCATCATAATTCTTGTCACGAGAGCACTAGATTGTGCTCTCTG
>CM035421.1:150345540-150418040 GCA_020310875.1 Ceratopteris richardii
TAATATGTGTATGTGTATGTGTATGTGTGTGTATGTGTATGTGTATGTGTATGTGTATATGAAATAATGCATGTATGCAATTCCTTTTATGTGTTTATAGAAATGTATGTGCATATGCATGTGTATGTGTGTGTATATGTGTATGTGTGTGCGTGTGTAAGTGTATGTGCATATGTATGTGTGTGTATATGTGTGTCTCTATGTACATGTGTATATGTGTATATGTGTCAACGGTTCATCTTCATGTATAAGTGTATATGTGCATATCAATAAGTGTGAGTATGCTAATTAATGAAAATACTATTAAAATGATCTAAAAAGAATGGAAATTTTACTTGCAATAGTTAGCCATATGTTTTTCTTGGTTAACTTCTTGAATAACCTGCAATAAAGAGAAAGAGCGAGAGAGAGAGAGAGAGAGAAAGAGAGAGAAAGAGAAAGAGAGAGAGAGAGAGAGAAAGAGAGAGAGAGAGAGAGAGATAATTCAAGGAGAAAGAGGTAGAAAGGAGAGAAATAGAGAGAAAGAGAGACAATAAGGTAGAGATAGACAAAAGAACAGTTCAGCAAGTGATTGTTTCAACTCATAAGCACAGCACAATTGTGAATGTTGGAGAGCTCTTTGATCAGATGCATGTCAATGTAGATCAAAAAGCCTCCAATGTTTTTCTTCTTTAGTAAAAAAACCATCATGTAACCAATGTTAAACCGTCATATATCCGTCTCCAAATCACTTTGCATAAGCGACACTTCTTATCGTCATTCACGCGATGCATTTTATCATCGCTTATGTGACACTCTTTTACATCGTCTCTTTAGCGATGCTTAGTGTTACCATCGCAATGCACGTCGCTCTACATGTGGATAAGAACATCAAAATTTTCTTCATTAAACCAATACCACGCACTTGATGCTTGTTGGGAGGCTTTATGCAATTATATAGTGACAAAATTGTGTCACGTTAACTATCCCTATGCGCCCATATTCCTTGTAGTGATATGCATAGATAATGCACATGCATATGCATACCTAATGCACATGCATATGCATACATACATACTTACATGCATACACACACATACACATATACACACATGATGGAGAGTGTTAATCTCCAAAAGAACAAGCTATCCTTGATGTTAGACCACCTCTATATCAAAAGTAACTTTAAACTTCAACCAATTTTGGAAGACAAGTACCAAACTGTCAAGACTTTAGCTAACTGTGAAGAAAGTCATTACACAGTACAGTCTGCTGCACATTACTCACTCATTAACTAATCAATCGTGTAGAGTTTCTGATGAAACTTTGTACAATGTGTGGCCTAGAGTTTCCGCACCTCCTCCAAGTTAAAACACTTCAAAAGCTTAAGTAGATTATGAGAAATGAGCCAAACAATCTACCTATGTCTAAAATTGTCTTCTTATAGAGTCGACTTTGACACCCACAACTTCTAACACATAGTTCTCCCAAACTGGAACCCATTTGAGCCAATGCTTTTTAGCCATAGATGGCTTACCTTTCAACTCAAATTTTGACTCCTCATTTGTGTAAAACTTTACACTGTGCAGTGAGAACTGATCAAATCTTTGACCATCAAGAATGCACCTGTTTCAGAAGACACTCAACACCTCCTCACATATAGATGTTCCTACACATAATTCTCTCAGCCTCTTTGCAATTAGGCTCTTAAACTTTAACCATAGATAGGTTAACTATGGAGTTAGATGTCTAGAAATGGATTTCTGATAAAATCAAAAATAGAAGGAGAAATGGAGAAAAGATCGACACGCAATTCTCTGAACATTCTTTCTATTCAACTCATCATACATCTGATTCTTATCTATCTCATCTATACTCCATCTCTCTTATATATTACGACCATATACATGTATATATATATACATATGAGTATTGATTTGTCATTACTTCAAGTATTTTGAAGTATTTACAAGACTAATGTACATATGTTTTAGAACTTTTCTTCCTGAACCTTCACTTCACTTCATGAAATTAGACTTCAATCTTTCCTTCATATCTTCATTTCTAAGCTTCATATAATCACCAGTTGTTGATTGTCTTGCTCCAACAACTCCCCCTCAATCATGAATTATGATTAGCTGCATCTTCTTTATTCTTGCCATATCTTTAAACCTTTGCAACTTTGGTCCATCCAAGCTCTTTGTCATCATATCTACAAGTTGATCTTTTGTAGGAGTATGTATAACTTCTATTTCTTTATCAACAACCTTCTCTCTCAAAAATGATACTGAATCTCAATATGTTTAGTTCTAACATGGAATATAGGATTTGCTGCCAAATATAAAGAACTCATATTGTCTCCCCAAATGATAGGAGTACTCTAAATAATATCAAAACTCTTCATAAGAGTCTTTAACCATATTACTTCCTTTGCAGCTTCTACCATGCCTTTGTATTCTGCTTCTATAGATGATAAAGCAACTGTATGTTGCTTCTTAGAGCACCATGAAATTAGCTTATCTCCCACATAACACAAATATCCATCTATTGATCTTCTATCATCAGAATTACCTACCCAATCTGCATCACTGTATATTTTGACTCATGTCTGAAGTAAATCCATAGTACCCATCGAGATTGCGCTTGTTTTAGAAGTCACTCAACACCTCCTCACATATAGATGTTCCTACACATAATTCTCTCATCGTGTTTGAAATTAGGCTCTTAAACTTTAACCATACATAGATTAACTATGGAATTAGATGTCTACAAAAGGATTTCCGATAAAATCAAACACAGAAGGAGAAATGGAGAAAAGATCGATGCGCAATTCTCTGAACATTCCTTTTATTCAACTCATCATACATCTGATGGATGATACACACAATATTCTTGATCTATTCTTATCTATCTCATCTATACTCCATCTCTCTTATATATTACGACCATATACGCGTATATATATATATATATATATATATATATATATATATGAGTATTGATTCATCATTACTTCAAGTATTTTGAAGTACTTACAAGACTAATGTACATATGTTTATAGAACTTTTCTTTCTGAACCTTCACTTCACTTCATGAAATTAGACTTCAATCTTTCCTTCATATCTTCATTTCTAAGCTTCATATAATCACCAATTGTTGATTGTCTTGCTCCAACAACACATACACACCTTTGCATATACACTTACATACACATACACACACATATACTTACTTACATACACATACATATATAAACATACATGCATGTACACACACATACACACATACATACACACATGCATATACACATACACATGCATACACACATGCACATGCATACACATATACATATACATACATACATACACACACACATACATATGCATACATACATGTACATGCACATCACGTCACATGCATACCTGACCACAAACATACACACATACTTTTACATATTTATATACACATAGATAGAGACCCATACACATACACATGCATACACATATACATACACACACATACATATGAAAACACACATACACACACTTAAGATATATATGCATACACACACATGCATACATATGCATACATAATGCACATGCATATGCATACATACATACATACATGCATACACACATCCACATACAGATATACACACAAACACACACTCACATATACACCTACATACACATACAGACACATATAGGTACTTACATATACATACACACATATATATACATGCATATACACAGACATATGCACATAGCATTCACATATACATACATATATACACACATGCATATGCATACATATACGTGTATGCGCATCAGGTCACATGCATACCTTCCCACAAACATATGCATATACTTAGACACACATAGTTACATACATGTATATACCTGGGCATGCACAGACCAGTAGACACATAATTGTACACATAAATATATGTGCACATACATGTATATACATACACACACACATAAATATACACACATACTTTTACATATTTATATACACACAGATAGAGACACATACTCACACATACAAATGCATACACAGATACAAAATGCTGGCTAATGTAAGAAGAGCAAAAAGAAATAGTGGCATTGGTCAAGGAATATAGGGAAATCTTTGCACGGAGTTAAAAGGACCTTAAACATGTAGATCCAAACATATGTGTTAATAGAATTCCTATAGCTCCCGATTGAAAACCTTCAAAGCAAGGACACTACACTTATAATAATGTATATGTTGCTAAAATCAAGGAAGAAGTAGATAAAACTATTATCTATAAGATTTACCTATGAAATTGAGCACACATAATGGATATCCCCAATAGAAATATTAACAAAGAAAATGGGAAACTTAAGGTTTGTGTAATCCTTGAAAAACGCATGTTGCTACTATTTGAGATAATTACCCTTTATCTATCACTAACCATTTACTAGAGAGAGTAGCTGGGAAAGAAGTATATAGCTTTTTTTATGGCTTCTCTGGATATAATCAAGTAGCCATAGCCCTTGAGGATCAACATAAGATAGCTTTTGCAACAAAATGGGTAATTCATTCATTTAGGGTTATGTCATTTGGTCTCACAAATGCACCAGCTACTTTTCAAAGGTAAATGTGTCATGTGGTCAAAGAATTCTTAAGAAAAACTATGGAAGTGTATGTGGATTACGTATGTGCTTTTTCTTCATTAAGATCAAATCATTTAGAGGAACTTAGATAAATTATTCAAAAATTTAAAATCTATAGAGTCTATCTAAACCCTAAGAAGTGCATTTTTTGCGAGAGAAGGAAGGAACTTGGGGCATATTATCTCAAAAAATGGCATTTCAACTGATGAGGAGAAAACAAAAGTAATCGTTGAAATGTCTAGACAACAATAGTAAAAGAGCTACAAGCATTTATGGGGCATTGTGGATAGTACAGGAGGTTTGTGCTTAATTATGCCATTATTGTTAAACCTTTATATGCATTAATCACCAAATTTTAATCGACAAATGAATGTGAAGAAGCATTTATAAAACTAAAGAATTGGTTAAGCTCAACTCTAATTTTAAAACCACTAAATTGGAATAAAATATTTCATATTCATGTATATGCTTCTAGTTTTGCATTATGTTGCAGCCTAGCTCAGGCAATGGAAAATAAGAAGTTGGATTTTCCAATTGCATATGCAAGTAGACAACTTAACCAGGCAGAGAAGAATTACACAACTACTAAAAGAGAAGGAATAGGCATGTTAAATGCAATCAAAAAACTAAGACATTACCATTTGGCCAACAAATTCAAATTCTTTCTAGAGCATCAAGCGTTACTATATTTGATCAACAAACTTTGTACACTTGAAGAATTGTTAGATGGTCTCTACTTCTCATGGAATTTGATTTTGAAGTAGTAGTAAAACAAGAAAAAAACTCAGATTAGAGTTGACCATCTATCTAGACTATTTGATGGAGAGAAATCAATGGGAGGAGAGGATGACTTACCAACTACTTATCTGTTTAAAGTGGAAGGAATTCCTAAATGGGTTGAAAAAATAGTGCCAATTTCGAGTTTTGGACCCCAATTTAGAAAACAAAATATAACAAAAGAGATAAGTCAATGAAGAAATTATGTACTAGGCTCTGTATATATGTATTATCTTCATGAATTGGGTGTTTTGATGAGTTGTATATTGGATGAAGAACACAAAAAATACTTAGAAAATGCACATCAATCTCAAGGGATAATTCATGCATCAAAAACTCAAACCTAAATAAATTTACAAAGATTAGAGGTATATTGGCCTAATCAAAAGAAAGATGTACATTATTTTATTCAAAACTATGATGATTGCAAATAGAGAAGAATAATAGACCACACTTTATTGTTTACATTTAAAAAAAAAACTTGAGTGGAGTAAAGGTACTATACAAAACCTAAAAAGAAACAATGAAGAAAAAAGGAGAGTTTCTCATAAAGAAATAATGAAATTGGAATTTCAAGACTATTCTTCAATAGGGGACCTATTGTATAAAAGGGGAAAGGATGGATATTTAAGGATCCGCATTTTTGAGGATCAATATGTGAAAATTCTTCATTTAGCACATGTTGGAGCAGCATCATGATATTTTTTAAGTAGAAAGAATAGCACAATTGGTCATATATGCTAGATTGTGGTGGCTAAATCTTCATCAAGATGCAAAACTACTTGTGCAAAGATGTGATATATGTCAAAGAGCAAAAAATCCAATAAAAAAAGATGATATGTCTCTTAGACCTATAATGAGCTTCATAGCTTTTTCAAAATGGGGGATAGATTTCATAGGACCTATTTCACCTCCCTCTAAAAGCACTCATGTAGAATATATCATTGTAGCTATTGAGTACCTCAGTAAGTGGGCAGAAGCTAAAGCAACAAGAAGGAATGATGCACAAACTATGGCCAAGTTGTGTAGTTGAAGAGCCTATCAATTCTTCATTTCTTAACAATCTAGGCTTGAGAAATAAACTTCTTTTTCTTTCAAGAATTTCTTTAAGAAAGAGTACGTCCTCATGAAACTCATACACAAAGTCTGATGGTAATGAAAAATTAGGCTTATTTATTAAATTCAATTTGTTCAACTTCTCATCTAGTTCGTTCAAGTTTTCTATGCAGTAATCAATGGTATCTATCAGAGCTTTCTAGCGAGTAATCTCTCTTTGAAAATATATTTTTAAGATTTGGGTTACCGATTGAAATAGTGAGTGATAGGGGAACTCACTTTGTGAATGAAATCATAAAGCATTTATTAGAATAATTCTTGGTAATTCATAGATTATCAGCCCCTATCATCCTCAAGCTAATGGCTTAGCTGAGAGTACTAATCAAATTCTTTGTGGAGTATTGCAAAAAATAGTAAAGAATAAAAGGTCATACTAGGATAAAAAAATACATCATGCTCTTTGGGCAGATATAGTAGCTTACAAAACTAGCATAGGAACAACACCATTTAATATGGTATATGGTCAAAATGTTGTCTTACCTATGGAATTCCTTATACCCACATTAAAAGTAGCCCAAACTTTAGGATGCAATGGAGATGAACTTGTGGATAGATAGCAGATTTAGAGAGTTTAGCAGCCACTAGGATACAAGAACTTAATTATTTGTATGCAAATAAAAGAATACAAAAGGCTTATTTTGATATGCATATCAAAGATAAAGTTCTAAGGGAGGGTGATTTAGTTCTAGCATTCACGAGAAAGGAAATGGGGAAAAAATTATGCAAAAGAGGTCATGGACCATATATACTATATAAAATCAGTCCATGTGGTGACATGCAATTAGCTACTCTTGATTGTATAACCATGCCTAACTATATTAGTGGATGTAGAGTAAAAAAGTACTCAGAGCCACTTATTGAACAACAATGGCACAAACTACATATTGGAACCCAAAGATGAGATGAGTCAAAAAAATGAAAGAAGAGTCACAAAGGGAAGCTAGAGAAAGAATCCAAAAATTCAATGACAAAATGGGACAAAAATATTTTTCCTTGATTTCCATTTTCATTTTCTCTTTACTTTATACTTTGCATGAGGTAAATATGTAATTCTTTTATTTTGTTTTTGTTTTATTTTATATATACTTTTCATACAATTTGTGTTTGGATGGTGAAGCATCATAAATGGCAAAAGAAAAACCCAATGCACATCAATTATGTGATTCACTAAGACATATTCTTTGAGCACTAGAAAGGATCAATTTACACAAATAATAAAATGTTTGACTTCTTCAACACATGACAAAATCACTACCCATCCTACATTCTCAAATATAAGGAGAATTAGGAGGGGGAGAAAGTATGGAGTGAGTCAATACAGATAAAGAAAGAGAAACAAAAAATTATATATGTAAGAATAAAAAATATATAAGAATATTATTACTCAAAAAAGTCACCAACACACGGAAAGGCTTACAATTTTCTTTAGGAATTTTTTGATATATATATACACACACACACATATATATATATATATGCTTTTATTTTTAAGGTAATAAATAATAGGAAGTAAGCCTTCACTATGTGTTAAATTATTGATTGTTTCTTCTTTGTTGATTATCAACTTTTTGCTCTATATATTTGTATTTTATTAATCTTAAATGGAAATAAAAGATGTGATGGGAGTCTTGTTCATTGTCACAGGAATGAAAAAAAAGATGATGCTAATCATGAATAAAGTCTGCTTGATAACCAAATGGCTCAAGAAATGATTAAGGGGATGAATACCTCTCTAGCAAGGGGACATTGGTTCCTAGATGCAAGGTAGACATTAGAAGATTCCAAGAAAGACTTTGCAAGAGTGTCAAAATATGTGGACCTGTTCAAATTAGGAAATTTCAAGTTTATAGTGGTAATTAGGGACATTTTCAAAATCAACAAAAATGAGGAAATTATGGAAATTTGGGAAGAAGTAGGACTCCAAGGATTCTTAGAGTTGCCTATAGTAATGATTGATATCCCAAGGTGTATTGAAGTAATGGAATCCATTCAGAAACACACATGGGATGAAAAATGAGCAAAGGGAATATCTTAGATGTCAAGTCAGGGACTTTGAAGGAAGGAAATAGGGATTCCACATTACCCACCCTCTCATCAAGAAAGCACTCCATATTGAAGAATGAACAAATTACAATATCAATGATATCAGGAAGGGAATGGACATCTACAAAGATATCAAAAATTTACAAATTGAAATAGAAGAATTAAATATGGTTGTAAGATTGTTCCATCAACACTTCTATTTGACACAAATGATAAGGTACATGCAACCACATAAGGCTCTAACATTGGCCTTTATGAAGAGGGGAGGTTCACGAAGAATGGGCGTGACTGGATATATAACTAAATATTTAATGAAGCTTCAGCCCACAACAAGGATAAGAAATTCTTAGCACGTGGACAAATGTTGACAAGGATTATTTATAGTGCAATGGAAAAGGAAGAGGAATTGGAACAGATGCTTAGCTACAAAGAATTGGAAGCCTATATTGCATCTCAAGATTCTAGGTCTTCAAAAATGACAAGGAGAAAAAGAAAGAAAACAAAAATTTGCCCTAAAGCCATCACCGGACAAATTGCAGAAAAATTTATGCCTGAGGTATTGGAGGCGTTGGGAGGAAGACCTTTAAAAAAGAGGTTGAAATTAGTAGATGAAGGGTTAAACAAGGATCAAGAATCATTAATGATAGTCAATGACAAAGCAAAAATAAAAAAAGATAATGTCACCATTAGAGTCAAAGAAGATCTAAGAAAAGTTGCAGTATAATTGGAAGAGTCAAACATAGAGGAACTAGTCAAAGCACAAAGGGAGGCTCAAAGTGATGTAAAACAAAAACTATATGCTTACTATCTACAAGGAAGTGAAGAAAAAAGAAGGAAATATAAGGAGTAGTATCATAAAATGTTGGAAGACTTCTTAAATAAGGCTATTTGATTGGAATAAGGAGGAACTTCAAGTATATGAGAAGGTAAATCTGAATCAGTATTTGTGAAAAAAGAGAAGCAATTAAAAAAGAATTTGATATCCTACATATGGCAAAGGAGAAAAGAAATCTAGTAACCCCTAAGAAGGTTAAAACCATTAAAGCTAGTAAGGACAAGGACATTGTACAAGAAAAGGGGAAGATAAAAGAGAGAAAATGATAATAGAAATCAAAAAGAGGCATGGAGAAAAAGCCGAGGCAACAAGGAATTATGAACAAATACCTCCTTTCTTGATAGAGCCACCATCAAATTTGCTAGAAGGTGGATTAGTTTTGGTTAATAGATAGGACATGCAGCTCATGTGTATACCATAACCTTCATATCTAGAAGAGAAATAAGAACAGAAGAACAAGGGTGAAGAAGTAATGGAATATAAATCTCAATTTCTTCAAGACATTGATATGACATCTCAAGATGAGAAACAATTAGATATTTTTGACATACATAAATTGAAAGAATTGGAGCAAGAACACAAGATAGGATAGAGGAAGTACAAAAACTCGAATCACAAAGCTGGATAATGGAGAAAAGAAAACAAATGAGGACTACAAAATGAATTCAGAAGAATATTCCTATTCAGATTCTAGTAATATTAAGAAGAATCAAAAGACAACAATAGTGAGAAAAATGAAATTGAAGATGAAGAAATGAAAGAAGTAGAAAATAAAGGGCTAGTACAAGTAGAAGAAAAACCTCAAGGATTTAGGCTAGCTTTACTAGAAAGCCCTAAATTTACATTATAGGAAATTTCTTGTGAAGTAGAAAGTAAAGTAAAATTAGAGGTTCCAAATAAAAGAGAAGAAGAAAAATTAGAAGAAAAGAAAGGAAAAGATCTGAGGTTGCAAATCATTAAACAGGAAGAAAGTCAAATAGAAGAACAAATAATGGAAATCAAAATATGTTTAAAAAGACATATGGAAGGTTTTTCAGAGGCATCAAGGATGGCAATATTAGCTAGCCTAAAAATGGAGGAATATAGAAGAACTCAACAGAAGCTCCATGTTCAAGAAAAGGAGCAATTAGAAAATTTGCAAAAACAAAATCAGTCTCTTTTGGAAGATGATTATTATCTTCAAGATGAGTTTATCAAAATGACTCAAGAAATGGTAGCCCAATCAAACAAAATGAAAGAGAGGCATGAAGAAAATTAGACTATAAGGACAGAATTGGATGTCTCATTCACTTTAGGAATTTTCCTATTTGAGGTGAAAATCCTACCCACTTTGTTTCCCTTGGCAATCAATCTTCCATCTTGTTTCTACTCTTTTACATATAACCTATTAGCATTGAACCTGACTTGTAATCCCTCGTCAACCATTTGCCCAACAAAAAGTAGATTCTTTGTTATATTTGGAACATGCAATACATCAGCAAGATGTTTTAACTTCGAGTCCTCAATAGACAATGCAATGTTTCCGGTATGTTAGATAGGGTATCATGTGTCATCATCTATTTCAACATATCCATGAATTGACAATTTCTACAAACTACTAAACCATTCTACATGACTGGTCATTAGATTTGAAGCACTTGAATCAACATATGAGACATTACCATACAATTTTGAAACATCAATAGACATCATATTCATCACGTGATTTTGGACCATGAATAGTTTCTCAAAATCATATGCACTTGTGGATGCATAGTTTTTTTTTGCCTTCTATTATTTTGATTCTTCAACCTACACTCATGTTCAAATGTCCAGGTTAACCACAATGTTGGTATCCTTTATTGTGGTTACCTGAATCATATGCTTTTGAATTTCAGGGTATAGTCACTTACTGACATGCACTGTTTCTCGAGTGTATGGAACTCGTTCTTGAGTTGCAATTTGTGTGCCTTTGTATTGGTCTCATACAATGTGACCAATTTTTTTCCAAGACTCTTTTGGAGTCTTGACATCTTGTATGTGCCTAATCATGCTATCTTTTATGCTACCACATAACCAATACATTACCTTTTGTGCTCCTTGGTTCCATTCCTCATATGTTCTTAACTAGTCCACAGTTCAATTCCTCTCTAGTAACTAAGCAGCATTTTCATTCACTCCTTTGATGCACTTCCAGTAGCGTTTTCCCATAAGGAAGTTTAGCATTCTGTATATCCAAGCATGGAAGTTGTTTTTGTCCAGCTTATCACTCATAAGCTGACTCATTCCATCTACGTCTGCCATTTTTGCAACAATTCACAACACTTCTGCTTGAAATGGATTCAAATTTTGGATCTCAAATATTTGAGTGTTGCTGAACAGGATGCAAGCTAGATTTTTGCAAACGGACTTGATCTTTCTATGAACCCCACCTTACGGGATATAAATGGAGGTCAAGATGGGTCTAAAACAAAAATCTGAGAAAAAAAAGTAATCGTAAAGGGAAAACTCTCCAAAATATTTTGACCATTTCTATCTTCATCCCAATTTTCATAGCAATTTGAGGTCATTTGTGAACTACATTTTCTCCATGTCATCTCGCGTACTCTTCATTGTCAGTCTTCTTGACGAGGTCTGTATAGCCACACTCGCTATGATACCATGTCACAAGGAAGCAGATAAGGAAGAGAACTCACTTGTGTACACTCACACTCAAAGAGGATCACACATTGAGGCAAGGAAGAATGATCTTTTTCTTCATCATCTTTTACACAAAAGGAATATAGAAGAATGACCTAAAACAACAATACAAGTAGTGCAATATATAAAGAACAGTACATAAGGAAAATCCTAATGTCTGCGAATGAGTGAGCTGGCAAGAAACAAATGTGCCATCACTCTTGATAGATGAATGTAGTAAAGCTCAATGAAATATCATTAACATATACTAGCATGACCTCTATACATGTCATAGAAATGAAAACATGATACATGTCATCCTCGATCATCACGTGTTGGGCTTGATCTCTCAGCAACACTGATGGAGATTGGTTTAGTAGTATTCCCAGTAGAAAATCTAATAGTTGGTTTCTATTCTCACTTGGGAGTGCAACTGTTACATGGAGCAGTATAGAGGTGTAATGGAAGCATGTGAAGCATCGTAGGTGTGGAACTACAAAAGCTAAGTATAGAGGTGCTATAATGGAAGCATGTGAAGCCAATCTACTCTTACAGAGAATTCTATCATGGTAGAACCCCTTTATCATGACAAACGGGCTCATTGCGACAAACAAACATATAGGAATTCCTTTAAAAAAAAAGGTGAATTTTTTTGTCAAACTTAATCCTTTTTTTGGTGGTTTTTGCGATTCTACCTTATTTTCAAGGCCTTCAAGTGTTTGCAAGGCCTCAATTTGCAAAGCCCATGTACTGAAGAAAGCTTGGGACATCATCCTAAGCATGGGGATTAGCATAGTGGTTGACTTAAGGTCAAAAAATTATAAGACCCTTGGCCAATTCTAGCTTGGAATAAGTAGGTCACCCTAAGGATAAAGTTCTAGGATTGCAATAGGAATGTAAAAGTGTAAGAATTCCTATGAGACATCAAGTTCATAATCAATAAATACCATAACATCTAAGCAAAACCTAAGAAAGAATGTGACTCTCACATATAAAGAGAGGAGCACACATAGATTCAGACAAGTAGATAGATCTTCTTCTCCTTCTACTGAAAAAGATAATATACAAGAATGACCTAATACAACAATACAACCAATACAATATAAAAAGGACAATACATAAAGAAAACCATAATGTTTGTGGATGAGTGAGTTCAAAAGAAAAAAAATGTGCCATGACTCTCAATACATAGATTGGTACAACTCACTTAAAGTGCCCTAACATATATCAACATAACTGTTACATGTCAGAGAGATAAAAAAAGTGGTATGTGTGAAGCACCCAAAATGCACATACACATACACATACATAGGGTAGACAAGAAAGAGACGAACAATAGAGGATTCTATTTACCTCAAGCCTATACAAGCCATCTTTTGCAAACCAATTTCCAAAAAAAAGGAGATCTTAAGTCATCCTAAAAAATGAGCTCTTTAGATCATTTTATGGTTTTTAAGTATGTTTGATGGGTTTCAAACCTAGTCTCCAACATAGTTAAAAATTATGCCCAAATGCTAATTTGAAGGCTCGAACAAGCTCCAAAAAACTATGAAAATTCAAGACATGGTTTATACCTAAGCTCTTGACGCTCAAGGAATCCTTGTCCTGCAAAAATGGATCATAATATGATAAATGGGGAACTTCTGTACTATGGATAGTGATAAGAATCACTAATTTTATAGAAAACCACTTGTTTCTCTTAGAATTTGGCTTTGATTGCCATCACACATCAACAAAATTTTGATTTCCAGGTCCCAAATTATAGGAGAGGCTAGAACTAAATACTTTTTGAGGACTAAACTAGAGAGTACTAGACCACCTACACACGCAATTTCCTAGTTCATCCTATGAAAAGACCACGTAAAAGCATTGGTGGCTCCAAATGAGGAGCAAATTTTGAAGTGGAAAACCAAGACCAAACCACCCCTTCATTGATGGTGCATTCAATTACACACAACGATAGACACATTCATCCTCTTCCATGATACAATCGATACATGACATTTTGGAGGCCACACTTAAAAAGAAAAGTATATCTTTTCTCAAAAAGTGGTAATGGAGCATCAACCACCTCTTTGTGCAAGATCCAAAGTATCATGGCATAGTGTTGTCTCTTGCACATATTCTAAGATCAATTGCACTTAAAGTATGCATCCAATTAAGGTCATATTACATGGCCTTGCATAAGAAATTGTTTTGATATCCCCAAAAAATATGCTTTCCTTGTTTTTTTAATACCACATGGGTTATTAATGATCAATGAATGATAATTACTTGGCTTTATAATATTATGACTAGTGGTGCTTTGAAGACCTAGGTCCTAGCCTAGTCATCATCCATCTTCAATAATTGTGTGCATGCCAAGATGGACACAACCCATGCAGGTGACAATAGCCAACGTTCACTAATTCTTGCACTATCATGATTGGTGGTGTATTCCACGGTTGTTTGCAAACATGCTCTTTGAGGTCCTCTTTGTTCCCCTTCATAGTTGCAAAACGATGATGCACATGATCCACATGGTAATGGTGGTCTGATTGATTATAGAGGTATGCCTAGAGAGATCACACACCTCCCTTATCATCCATGTGCACAATAGCATTACCGGTCATCTCCAAGAATGGTAATGCTCTGGGGAAGGAAATGGATTACATTCCCTCACACTGACATGATGGTATTTTTCCTAGTTCTCTTCCTCATGGATAATAATTTTTCATGGGAATGGCATGAAGGGAGATACTTATTCATAAAATGGAAGGGACTTACCCATTATGATAATCTTATTTGCATTCACTTCTCTTCACTCATTATGTTTCTCCATGAGTATGTCTTATTCTGCATGAGTGTTTCATACACTTTACCATATCACCTTTTCACAATTGTTGACAAAAGAGGCACATAACTTTATAGTGCTGATTTGGGGAGACATTCATGATGCACAAGACCCTTCATACATCACTAATAAAGGAAAAACAAACCATCCACTTACCATATTACATTTTGGAAGCATAGCATGGCTGTATTCGACATGCATTGGCATTTCTTCTATCTTCTTACATTGTATGAGCATTCTCAAGGGATTGTGGAGTTCTTTTCTTCCAATCATGCCATAAATACATGGATTAGATTGAAACATGGAAAATACACCTAATTGAATGATGCATGACCATATATTTGTGCACGATTGCCTTTTATGCCATAGTAATGATCATTTACTTGATGCATGCTTTCGGGGTCCAAATAATTCATGTTTGGGTCAATGTAAACCATTGTGTGCTAAAGAAGAATTTGAAGCATTTGTTGCATGGGCCACACTTTGGGATAAAATTATTCCTGGATGCTAAAATGGGACCACACTTTGGTATGGGATTTGCATATATAAAAGGGGTTTGGAAAGGAAAAGGGGAGAATTTGAAGTTAATCCACCATTATGGGATTATACATGCATGCCACTAGGGTTGTTGGATAGATTTATTGAAAGTTATGGAGAATTGCAAGAAAGAATTAAGCATACTAAATACATTCTAAATGATGAGTTACCCTTGGAATTTAGAGTGTATTTTAAAAAGAATGGGAAAATTGATTCATGTATGCATGATCCCCTCAACCCCCAAAATAATGGAAAAGATGTCCATTAGGATACATTAGCACATGTACTAAACGAAGATGATGAATTGTGTGTGAATCCCACATCTTGTTCTAATGTTGATTCGTTGCATGAAAGAGTTGATCCTAAAAGCAATTTTATTGATGAGCATACTCATACTATGACATTGATTGGTGATATTATGTATTTGGATGATCATGGTATTGTACATAAGGACGAATGTACACATGATATGCATACAAGTAAATTCTCTATAACAAACATTATGATGCTTGATCATGAGATGCATAATATTCTTGCTCCACATTTTGATGCTCTTTGTGAAGAAAAGGATGAGTCACATTCATATATTGATTCATTACATGTTGATGATGGAAAAGAAAGTACATTTTCTCACATTTTTAGTGAAAATAAAAAGCACATATGATGTTACATATCTGATCTTGATGATCCACCAATTTTTCATATTTATGATGATGGTGATGATATTGTCATATTGCATGTTACGAAATATGATTCTTTACCTATCTTTGATGTATATTATGATGATGATTTCGAATGCATTGATGATGCCCATTCAGATAGTTTCATGGCAACCAGCATGATTTCATATTGAATGATGCTATTACACCCATGGTTGATGCTTATAAGGGGTGTTTTGATGAAGGGAATAAACATAATGAGGTTTTTTTCCACCTTTGTGATGCATAGCAATGAAGGGAATGATAGCAAACACATTATCTATGTTAGCACACATGTTGCAAAATTGATTGAGGACTGCGGAAAACATTATTTGTCATTCATGGATCATCCTAGCCACCCAATTCACTTTATGATTCAGTTTTATTTCACTTCTAAAGGAGATTTACCTCATAAGGAGAGCATGAGTGGGTTTCCAAAGCATATCACACAAAAGGTATCTTTGAAGTGTGCAAGTCTCTATTTGGTTTTTGATTGGGAAGATGCATATGGGATGGAGATGATGAATAGTAATCCATGTTCTCATTCTCTATGTGACTATTATCTCATTGTCATGATATGGAGATTTGTGATTGGTTCATTCCCTTATGTGCTAATGATGGTTATTTTTGGTGGAAGTGTTTTGGTAGTTTATGAATATTCTAGGTTTCCACAAAGATACATTGATATGGAGTATTTTCATTGATGATGTTAATCAATTTCATGTGCCATTTCAAATTTTGAAAGAAATCATGGAGCATGATGACATGAAGCATGATAAAATGGAGCATGTTGAGCATGATAAAGTGAAGATTGAAGATGCTACACAAAGCATATGGTTATTTATTACATTGTATGACTCACTCTTATGGAGTCAAATTTATATTTAGTATCCTATGAGATGGACTTTGATGTATCTCAAAATGTATCATTGAGATGGACTTTGATGTATCTCAAAATGTATCCACAAATGATGTATTTCACCCTTTACAAAGATTGTATATAATGATGAGAAATCACCCAACCACGTTTTGCATTCTCATATATGATCATATTTTAGGAAGGGCGGTTGTTATATATATGAGGAGTATATTGTATATCTTGGCATACTCCCAAGCACTGTACTTTTACCCCTCATATATGTAATTTGTCTAGAATTTTATGCGCATTATTTTACCTTCCATACCATGGATTTGGGCCATGCATTTTGGTTGGTAGATGATGTTCCATAGGGTAGAAGCATTTAGAAAGCCTAGGATTGGTATGTCATGTGTGGTTTCGGATCCACCGTGTGTGTTAGTGTTAGGAGGCATATGTGCATTGCACTCTATGAGTGGTTATGGGTTGATTGAATAAATAAATTCCCTATCATAAGGGTGTAATTCAAGGGTGAAGGAGATGTGAAGGGGTATGAATCCTATGCTAAAGAACTATATATGTACTATCTTGAATTAATGAAAGAATGCACATCTCCTCTTTAACGGATTCCCTTTCTCGTGATGTGTGTATAATCATTTTCATCTGATCAATCAGTTAAGTGTGTATGTTGTCTGCATGGCAACAAGATTCATGATGCTTGAGGACTAGGTATGGCCCTTTGGCATGAGAATAGAGAGAGCAATGCACTACTCTACAGACCTTATTAGTACGATACGTATCTTGTTTATCCAAGACAACTTTATTTACATCAGAACTTTTAAGGGTGGCCATGTGACAAATGACATGTTGGGTAAGAACAACAAAAATCCACAAACTCTTGTCCTTAGATTTGGAAGATCACCCAACATAAGTAGAATAAAAAAACATACTTCACACATACATATGCGGACATACATACATCAACATTAGCATACATACACACATGCTTCACACTTGTAACACTAGTAGAGAACAATGAGATAAATTAGAATAGAAGATTTAGTCATTAGGGAACACAAAGGCGAATATTTCAAGAGAAATAAATGTATAAATTATGGTAGAAACACATGGGAATGAATATAAGGATATCACACATGGGAATGAATATGAGCATATCATAGAAAAAATAAATATTTTCCCCATAAATCCATCTACTTATACATGAATATGGATCGAGTGGTTTATGGAAAAGAATAGCCCAATTATGAATGTTATCATTAGGAGACGTAGGCGTCTAGATTGCCACATAAAGACGTCTCTAAATTATGCATACGCAATCAAAACAACTATCTATTAATGCATGCAATAAAAGCATGAGGCATGCATTCCATGATGGACATAGATATCACACGAACACATATACAACACACCAACAAACATACCACACTAGCACACATAAATACATGCACACACCTACACACATAAGGTAAACATGCACATGAGCGCACAAACACATATACCACATAGGACAGACATAGATACAACACAAACACATATACAACAAATCAATGGACATACCCCATTAGCACACATAAAGACATGCACACACGTACACACATAAGGTGAACATGCACATGAGCACACAAACACATATACCACATGAAACCAAACATACTATATATGCATTCCAAAACACTTAGAATAATACTACAAACATGTGCACATACTACACATATGCAAATCATACATACATACATATTATCTGTACATACATACATGCACACATATACGCATACTACACAATGCATATGCGTGAATATATACACATACACATTGAGTTTCCTATGATTGATTTATTTTTAAAAACCTTGATATGAAGAGCATAATACATGAGAAAACGCTTCGATTATGTGAATTGACCTTCTTGTTTTGACTAGAAAAGAGGAAGGCGTGTTTATTACAAAAGGGCAGAAAGTGTTGACGCAAGTTGCAACTTGGCAGTTGGAACTTCCAACGTCATAACGTGTTGCAAGGCTGTGTAGTTGTCTCGGTTTGGCCATGTTGATTGACCTTCTTCTTGGCACTCTTGCACGTGTTTCGCTTTCAGAATTGACTATAACGATTTCCGATTGGGACTCTGCACTTGTCTCGCTTTGATCATGTCGATTGACCTTCTTGTTCCGAAGCTACTCTTATAGCGAGACTTGCCAACTCCAACTTCCGCTAGATAAGAGTCAATGCTTTTCCCTTCCCGACACTGGCAACATCATTATGAGATCGCACTCATTTCTGGTCAATATTTCTAAATGAGGTAGCTTCGAAAAACATTTTTTGTTGGTAGATATGTTGCTCTATCAAAATCACATAATCAGATATAAGCATGCTGAACTTCAAAATGCAACAAAATATTGTGTGGATGGAGATCCTTATGGCAAAATTTTACAAGTATGTAAAAATGATATTGTTTTCAACAATATGTTTGTCTTCATGGTTGTTATGTCTCCTTCTTTGTCTTTACTACCTCTGCTTCGTGGTACGTTTAAGTACTTCTTGTTCATTTTCTCCAACCACATGTCTAATGTACCACCATTCAACACTTTGAAAAATAAGACATGTGCTTTTGCTATGGTGCTTAGCTAATCGAAGTGAACGAATACTTTGGTTGTGCATAACATATAAGACTATGGCTTCATTTATGGCTTCATTCTCTCGTGTTTGTATGTCAACACCATGCAATTTGAATAACTTGATGGCAAATATTTCATTGATGAATCTCCGGTGGGTTATTCTAAATTTATGGATTATTCCATATTGTCCTCCCCCCACGAGATCTGCATCTTCAAAATGACTAGATGAATATGGGAGCAAATAAAGATTATTCAATGTTTGATCTCCCATATTCACATGTGTACCTCTTGTATTTGGATCTACTGATACTCTTTTTCCGTGTTTAGGCATGTCCGGTCTCACTCGCTTTGCTCTCTTCATTGTCAGATAATGTAAATCGAAGAATTTGATTTTGTCAATGAATCTAGGCATTATGGTGGTATCCAATGCGGATGACTCTCCCATTTTGATGATCTTTTCAAAGATACGAGTAGGCTCTTTGGACATTTTCTCATTGAATACATGTGCTCCACCTAATACACTACCAAATTTATCTTCAATGTTGATATATGTTGTTCTAGATAATTGCTCAATGAAAACTTTGTAATTAGATATGTCCATGGCTAGAGTGATTTGATCTTCTCTCACTACAAGAAATAGGGGGATGTAGCGATGCCCCTGAATTGAAAGAAAAAACGAGCACCATTGCTTATGCGACGCCAGCATCGCATAAGCGACGGTGCTGTTTTTGGATTTTTTTTACAGGAATTCGTCACATAAGCGATGCCTGCATCGCTTATGCGACGCTAAATGTGTACATCGCAAATAGCGTCACTAGCTAGTGATGCTATTTGCGATGTTGGCCTACCTCTAGGCTGCACATGAATGACTTGCAACCAAGGATGATCATCTGGGTTTTTATAAAAAAATGTCTGTTCAATATGCCTAGGAAGACTATATGGTTCTTTAGTAGATCACATTACCTTGGAAGAATCAATTGCCCAAAACCCAGATAATTCCTTTCTTAATGTGGAATTACTACCTTTATACTCGGCTCGAAACCAGTCAACCTTCAAAATGACCTATCAAAATATATAACAACAAAAACCCATTATTATGTGCTTAAAAAAATAACTAACTTTGTCATAAAAAATATAAACTTTGTTCTACCTGTTTGAATGTACGAAATGAAATTTTGTAGATATCAACAAAAGTTCCTACGTAACCAAGTTCGCCATCTATAAGGTTTGGTGTCTTTTGAGCTAACACGTGATAGTTGCTTGAAAGAAGCAACAATAATAGAATCCTCTGTTTTATGTAAAGAATCAATGGCTTTGATTCTAATATGCTATCCAAAAGCCCACATACTAGTGAACATTCAAGCCTGCAAAATAAATTTAATTATTAAATAGAAATTAATATACATATATGACAAAAATAAAATATTTTTAATAAAATTATTTTTCGTTCACACACTACAAGGAATACGGGCGTATAGCGATGGTTAAGGGGGCAGAATTTCGTCGCTATAAAATTACAACATGCATCGTAATTAGCGTTGCGTGTGGACCGTCAATTAAACGACGGAGCAAATGACGGTTTTTGTGACTTGTGGTGCGACGGGGCTGCGATGCTCCCATACAGCGCCGCTAACATGACACTTTTAAATAGCATCGCATAAGCGATGCTTTTCTGCATTGCATAGGCGATGATCTTTGGCGTCGCATAAGCGACGCTAAAAAGATGTCGCTTATGTGACGATGGGCAGCATCACTTACACGACGGTCTGTTGACGAACAAAAATTAAAACGTTGGAGGCTCTTCGATGGGGATTTTCACGCATCCGATCGAAGAGCTCTCCAATGTTCGCAATTGCGTTACGCTTACGAGCTGAAGCAAGTATATGCAGAATTGTTGTTTTGCCTAAGCTCTCTCTTATTGTCTCCCTCTGTCTCTGTTTCTCTCTTTCTACATCTTTCTCTCTTTGAATTCTCTCTCTCTCTCTCTCTCTCTCTCTCTTCTTTCCCTCTTTATTGCAGGTTATTCAAGAAGCTAACCAAGCAAAAAGTATGGCTAACTATTGTAAGTACAATTTCTATTCTTTGTATATCATTTGAATTGTGTTATGTTCATTACATAGCATACTCACACTTATTGATATGCACTTATACACTTATACATGATGAAGATGCACTTTCACACATTGTAGCTCAGTGATGAGTAGCACCTCCTTTAATGTCAATCCGGGAAGACGTGAGGATGGTATGATGACCTCGAGCAAGTGGCGGCACAAGTGCGTGAGTGAGAAGCACACAAACATGCACACACATACACACACACGCGCACACACAGTAAGACAAAGAGTGAGTAGCAATGGAGTTCTTTAGATTACTTTCACAAGCTCTTACAAGTTCGTTTCAATTACAATCTACCCCCAAAAATGAGCTCTCTAGCTCCTTTTATAGTTTTTGACTAGCTTTGGCCCTGTCCAGACCTAGTGTCCGGCCTAGTTAAAAATTAGGTTCCAGGGCTTATTTGAGGGCTCAAACGAGATCTAAAAAATACGAAAATTGGCAGGTAGATACTTCTAAAGCTCCTCAAGCTCAAGGACTCCTTGGCTTGTACAAAATGGAGCTACAAAAATACGAAATGATATTTACAATGGTTTTTAGTGATGAAAATCACTATTTGTGTAGGGTTTTCTCTATTGATTTGTCATACACCTCTTTGAGCTCCCTACTTGCTCTTTCTTCCCGTGTGCTCAACTCCTTGATGTCTTGAAAAATTAGATGGCCTACTTGCCAGATCTTCTTTGACTCCCTTGTCTGCCTGTGCCTTCTCTCCCTTCTGACTCTCTTCTCTGACTGCCATGCCTCGTTAGTCCTTCAACCCCTTGTCCGCTGCTAACACCCCCCCCTCTCTCGCGTCTGTCGTCCCTGACAGACCCTTGTTGAGTGGGTTTTTGGATGTAGTACTCGACGACATCCTGCGCTAAGTGATGTTCAGCAATTCTCAACCCTTTGGCCAAATCTGTCAGAAGAGCATCCCAGTCTACCGGCCCGGGAACCTCTGGATGTGGTATACGTAGCTTTTCAGAATGTAGAGCTTGTTCCACTGCAAACAACTGCAAGAGATGGGATGGTCTGGGAATGAATATCTCGGAGTGATATTCCCAGAATCCCGTGACAAACATCTCTTCAAACGTTTGTTTGAAGCAGGCCGGTAGATATTTGATGCGAGCGTGCCATGCATACACAATATTAATCGATGGGGTTGTGCTCATGTCGTATACAAGGTCCTGATTACCTTCATTAAATCCTAGTGCTGAGAGATGCGGTTCCTTGACATTCTTGAAGGTTCTGAAGGTGACCAGCATAAGTTCGAAAATTTTCAGGCACATCTGAGTCATGACGTCAGGTACATTCTTGAACCGGACCCCCCAATGTCGAATCGTCGAAATCATATAGCCAATCGTAGGTGGGCCCTTCGGGGGTGCGAAGTACACATAATTGAGCCACTTCTCACATCCTTTAATCTGCAGCACTGTTTGTGTGTACTCCGGCCATGATCTCCTTTGAAATACAGGGCAATAACATGGGTTATATTTGATGTACAGCGGCATGTTGTTCCATGTTCTTACCATTTCCGGGTACGTTTCAAGCAGCCTAATTCTCCACATTGGTTGGCGAATATGTCCCTGCTTGGCACTTTCTGGGATGTCGTCAGGTGCAAATTGGGTGGCAGAGGTGGGTTCCCTTGAGGTGTGGTGCTTGATCTCTGCGTTGTAATCTGCCATTAGCACGCAGAAGGGAACATACAGGTCGTCCGATGGGCTGATCCACCTATGGTGTGAGAGATTCTGAAAATAATCGGACTTTATTACCACCTCTTCTAATTTTGACATCAATGCGATTTGGACTGCCACCCTGTCATCATGCGTCGTGGCGACTTTCTCTAATTTCTGCATCCATTCAGGTGCCTCAATTTCAATTGTGTCCATGCCCTGTTCTGTTCGCTTACCCCCGGGTGTTGGCATCGGAACATAGGGATCTTCAAATGTTTCTTCTACTTCTATTGGCACAAGATCTTCCGGCTCTGGTTCTGCCAAGGGGGAGGGTTGGCGTTCATATACAAGCACTTTCTTTTCCAATTCTTCAATTTTTGCTTTGAGCGCTGCTACTTCGTCAGCTGTGTCAACTGTGGTCGGTACTTCTCTGGGTGGTGCTGGTTGAGCTGCCAATTGCCTTCGTAGTTCATCTCTTCCCTTTTCTAAGTCTGCATGGGCTGCGAGGAGATCCGCATGGGTTTCCAAAATGATCTGCATATTATCCGAGGGAATAGCCTTAAATCTCTCTGGGTCTATGTCCTGTGGGGAACCTTCCATGGCTAACTCCAAGTTCTCTTCATTTTGTGTCTGCAGCCGTCTATTTTCTTCTAGGGCTGCCGACATGTGCTTCCGTAATAGAGCCATGTTTCGGCGGAGTTTGAGGTTCTCTGTGATTTGAGAATGTAGCAGCTCGTCCATGTGTCGTCGCTCTTCATCATCTGCTTGGGGTGGGTTGGCTACTAATTGTGCATGTTGTTCCTGTAAGGTCATGTGCTGCTCTTGTAGTAGCTGCTTCTGCTCTTCAAGATCCTTAAACCGTGCTTGGAGATCTTCGTGGCTTTGGAAAAGCCTTGTATGTTGGTTGTCCAGATGTTGGTAATGTTGCTGAAGTTGGGACATGCATTGATACATACTATTAAATACATTATTAATGGGGATGGATGCAGGGAGGGTGTTATGTGCAGCGGGGAAGGGAAAGGGGAAGGGGAGTGTGGATGCAGTGCTGGGAAATGGTGAAGTGGGTGGTGGGGGAATGGGAGATTGTGGTGGTATGGGGGGAGGGAGAGGTGCGGTGGAAGGTGATATGTCCATAAAATCTGTGGTGGAAGCAGTAGTGGTAGTGATTGTGAATAGTGGAACAGTGGGTGTAGTGATTGTGGTGAATGTGTACAGTGGTGTGTGCAGTTGTGGATGTGAACTGCCCGAAAGTGTGGGTGGGGGAATGGGGATGTCAGTAGATGCCGTTAGGACTACAGTGGTAGTGGAGGTGTATACACGGGAGGTGTTGAGAGGGTGTGTGGGTTGATAGGCCGTTTGCGCTTCAGTCATGGCGATGGGTTCGGAGGTGGTAACGGTGGTAGTTACATTGGTGATGGGAGGTAAATGTGGTGGAGAGGGAGGAGAAGGTGGTAAGGGAGGTGATGGAGGTGCGCTTGATGTATGGGCTTCCTCAGTGTCGTGAACGGTGTGTGCAGTGCCCGTGGTTGTGGGGGTGCCTTGTGGTCCTGATCCTAATACATTCATTTGTTTTCCCGTTCGTGGGGGACGTCTTCCATATCTTTTCTCTGTCCTTCGTGATTGCGCTAGTGCAGTATGCACCGTTTCAGGTACTCCCAAAGCATCTGATATCATTTCCAAGGTGGCACGGTATTGCTCGTCCACGCCTTCCTCCTCCAGAATCTGGTTCATGAGGGCTTTACCTGCTGCTAATGACAGCCTGTGCTGCTGTTGGACTCGGTTCATCGTATCATAGAGCTTCTTTAATGCGTTAGTATAGGCGGGGGCACCTTCCAGTACTTGTATGGCTTCCTGATCATACTCTTGTTCTTCTTCTTCTGATTGTCCACCCCGTGTCTCCTCATGTTCTTCTTCTTCTTCGTCCACATTGACTACGTCCGGTTGGCTGGGCTGTGGTTGGTCTGGGGCAGTTGGCTGTCCACCAGCTTGCTCTGCTTCAACTTCTGCGTTTACAGCGTCGATGATTCTAGCCACTTCTTCGTCCGTTAAATCCTCCAGAGTGAATCCATGCGGGAATTCCAGATCAGTCGGTACTGGGGGAAACACAAGATTCGGGCCATCTGTGTTGTGCCTGGGTAACCTGATGGTAAATGGTTGCACTCGTCGGGGAAGTCTTGGGGTTGTTTCAGGCGTTAGGGTTGCACCGCGAGCTTGTGCACAAGGCATCTGGACAGTGCCTCTCATCTTCTTTGAGGGAGGCCCTACAGCTGACAATCTACGTTGAAACTCCTGTGCTCTGGACCAAACGAGAGCCCTCTGCACCGGTACATCATATGCGAGACATCTGTATACAATTCTTGTAAGTGCGCAACAACCATACAACACAGACTTTTGCTTCTTATACCATCTTTGATGAGCCATATGAATCTGGTCGATAATCCAGTGGGGCATATTGATGGACAAATCAAAAGCATCCGCCAGGTAGAGGCTAAACCAGATTTTTTTGGGAGGCATTGTGAACCTGTCTTGCGCGGGAAATGCGAAGTGTTGCATGACCATACGTAGATGAATGGCAATTGTCGGCGTCATCGCAACCATGTCCTTTAGCTTCGTCAGATTCCTGTTCTTCATATTATCTGGAACCATAGTCTCTTTCTCCGTAGGAATGTGCATTCCGTGCATATCAAGAGCTTCTCTCACCAAGTTGATCGTCAAGCGGAAACGCTTCAGCTCATTGCCCCTTGTGAGTGATGGGAGCACAAAGGAGCTGTATCCTTTCTTGTCTTTGCTGGGAGTGAGGGTACTAATTAAATATGAGCACCTTAGAAAATCTGGCTTTGGTAGTTGGAACTTGAAGTAATCATAAAGCCCAGCCTTCTTCCATATTGGCTTCAGTCCCTCATTATTCTGTAGCTTTTCAAACTCTCTGGTAAAGAAGTGGTATCTGCCCCACCGTCCATTGAATTCTACTTCGGACTCCCACATATATGTGCCTTCACCCAGAGGTCCAGCAACGTCACTGAACCAGTGTGAAGCTTTGCCCACCGGCATTGTATGACCCTGTGGAGGATTCTGAATTGGTATGGCGTGCAATGCCCGTAATGCCGCTGGTCTTTCCTTTAATTCCTCCTTGACCGGAAGGCTTTCAATGTCCACAATTTGGGGGCCTGTGCCTGCCTGGGAGCTAGTTCCTATTGTATCTGCCATGTTACTTCTTGTTGCCTGTCTCTGTGAGAATATACAAACATGTGTTAACATTGTACGGGACAAGAGAGAACCGTTGTTGTTCCCCTTACAATATTAACATGAGGGTCGGGAGCAAATAATGGGTTAGTACGTGCTCGATGCAAGTGTGTGTGTGATTAGTTGTCCGGTAGGCCTAAGAGTTAAGTTTAGTGATGTAGTGTGATAGTGATGTGGTTAGTATGTTGACATGGATTTACAAATGCGATCCGGGGGTTTATTACAAGTCTTGGGCTGCCAAATGCAGCAGATAGGTTTTGCTCTAGGTTTTGTAGAGACTCTCGAGAGCTTTATAGGTGTGTCGGCTAGAAAATGAGGCTTTTTAGGGACCCATTTACAAGCGATTATTTTCGAGCTCATGGGCCTTGGTGTGTTCCTGATTGTTGAAAATGAGGGGATGCCAGCTGTGTGAGTGAATGGATCATACTGTATGGGATATGGTCTTGGTGTAGCTATTTGAGCCCGCAAACAAGCCTTAGGCACCCAAATTTGTCTTGATTGTGGGCTAGCCTTCATCGACCTCTTGGGCACCCAAATAGACTTCATGTTAGCAGAAGAACTTCTGAAAGGCTTCTTATTAGTGTCGTGTTGTTGGTTACTAATAAGAGGCTTTGCCCGTGTGGTTGGCTTGAGTGCAACCGGGTGTTCGCCTTTCCGCACCCACACTTGTTTCATTCGCTGAGACATTTTGCTGCGCAGGTACTTTTGATCTCCGACATAGGTAGTACTCTGCTTCTTCTGTCTTTGATCCACCTTTGGTTTCTGCCTCCCTCTGGCCTTTGGAAAAGAAGGGAGTTCCGTTGTGGTTCTGACTCCTTTTTTGAGATCTTCATTCTTCTGCGTCACATAGCCTTGGACAAGAACAGCATGGTCAGCTTCCTGTGCACCCCTGGAAGGACCAGGAGTCTGTGCCTTTTCTAGTTCCTTGAGTGCTCCATTATTTAACTCCATTGTAATTCTAGTCTGATTCACCCATACCTGAAGAAGTCCACTTCTTAGGTCTAAGTTGACTGCTTGGTCATAAATCCAGTCTTGACCCAGGACAATGGGTTCCGTGAGGTCCTCGTCTTGGCATACTAGCGCTTTAACTGTCATTGCCTCATCATGAATATAGAGGGGAAGTTCCACCTCGCCCATGCAAGGGGTTTCCACGCCTCCCAATCCTATGAGATATGCTTCCACAGGATCGACAGTTAACTGCAACTCTTGACAGTAAGATGATTTAACAGCACTGGTGGCTGCGCCTGAGTCAATCAAGGCCCTTATAGTACTTGCACTCTTTCCTTGTCCTATATCTAAGGTTATGAAAGGACGTCGGTCAGTTATTCTATGTGAGCTAACACATGAAACTTCACACATAGCCACGTCATATCCTTGATCTGCATATGCGTCTTGCCTAGGATGCTCTCTACCTTGTCTTCTTAGTTTCATTCTTCGTATGCGCTCTAGGGCTTCTGCTTGAGCTTCTTCTCGAATTCGCTTTTCTTCCTCTTTGCGTTTCTTAGCAGTGTTGAGTCGACTTAGCATTTCCTCTGTGAGAGGTTCCTGATACAACTTAACCCTGCATCCGCTAATATAGTTTGGTAGAACATCGCCTTCTAATGTGGCTAGTTGCACTGCTCCACTTGTTGAGATCCTATTGATGATCATAGGTCCGTAGCCTCTCTTTTCTAGCTTCCTTGCATGTTGTTTCAATGTGTAAACTAAAACTAGATCTCCTGCTTTCAAGCCCTTATCCTTCACATGGGCATCAAAGTATGCCTTCTGTCGTTTCTTTGCCGCATATATCCCTGCAGCTGCTCTCAGTCTTGTTTCTCCTAGTCGTTCAAGGTCAAAGATCCTAGAAGAGAGCTCATGACCTGTCCATTCGTGCTCTTGTGCTATTTTCAATGTAGGTATCAAAAAGTCTAAAGGTAGCACTGCGTTTTGGCCAAATACCATCTGAAAGGGGGTGGCTTGGAGTACCGTTTTATAGGCGACTCGGTATGCCCAAACAGCATGGTGTAGCTGTTTGTCCCAATCAGAGCGTTTAGTGTTCACCAATTTTGTCAGTACATTACATAAGATCTTGTTGGTGCTTTCGGCTTGTCCATTAGCTTGAGGGTGATAGGGGGCAGACTTCTTGTGTATTACCAAGAATTCTTGGAGTAGATTTTCAATCACTTCGTTCAGGAAGTGTGTGCCTCTATCACTTACAAGCTCTATAGGTAGCCCATATCTTGTGAATACATTCTCAAACAAGAATTTAGCAGTTGTTTGAGCATCGTTCTTTGTCGTAGCCTTTACCTCTACCCACTTGGTTAGATAGTCTGTCGCAACTATGATGTATTCTGCATGAGAACCCTTAGCTGGGGGATTAATAGGACCTACGAAGTCTATTCCCCACTTAGAGAACGCACGTCCACCCATCATAGGTTTTAATGGCATCTCATCTTTTCGTATAGGATACTGAGTTCTCTGACAGACATCACACCGTTTCACATAGGTATGTGCATCCATGTGGAGGGTAGGCCACCAGAAGCCCGCAAATAATACTGCCTTGATCACCCGATCTGGTCCAAAATGTCCTCCTGCTACACCTTGGTGAGCAGTTTCCAAGATCTTAAGATATTCACTTTCATGGACACACAGTCTCAGGTAACCATCTTTACCGCGTTTGTATAGATTATCACCAATGAGTGAGTAATCCAGGGCTTCTTGTTCTAAACTCCTTTTCCTAGCCAGAGTCATGTCTGGAGGGAATGTGTTTGTCCTCAGGAAGGATACTAGAGGTTCGCTCCAATCTGGCACAATGGATACTTGATAAAGAGTAGCGTGTTCCACAGGTGGTTTAGTGCAACAGATTGGGCATTCCTTGCACAACTTTTGGACATCAGCTTCCATAGTTGGCCAATGCACTCCTAGTCTCCTTAGAGTCTGTAGGGTTCGTTGTTTTGAATAGTGTTGCTCTAATGCACCTACATGTGCTAATTGCAACCATTTAGCGTACTCATCCTCTTCTACGCAACAAGCCAAGATCCCTTGATCTGTGTGCTTGTACATACTTCCTGCCATGATGTGGTACTTTTGGGCTTTTACAACCTCTTTATTCCGTGTGTTTACCACTGGATGGTTAGGCCCGTATGTCAATACTGGTACCAATGGCTTAGCCCACTGCGGCACCACTTCCAAGTTAAACAAATAAGCATCAGGAAGATCATCTGATACTCCCTGTGGGGCTTCTCCGGAGGTGAGCCTAGAGAGATGATCTGCTCTTAAATGAGTCCTACCTTTCCTTACCACAACCTCAAAGTCATATTCCATGAGCAAGAGAAACCACCTCACTAATCTTCCTGTATTGCATGGTTTGTTTACGAGGTATAGCAAAGCCTGATGATCAGTAAAAAATTTAAACTTATTTGCAAGCAAATAGTGTCTAAATTTCTTAACTGCATATACCATGCCTAAACCTTCTCTCTCCGTAGTGGTGTAATTTCGTTCAGCTGCATTCAACTGTCTACTGGCATAGGCAATTGGAAGATCCATATTACCTTCACCCGTAGGTTGTGCAAGTACACATCCAATAGCATAATTGGATGCATCCACATGAACATGGAATGGCTTATTCCAATCTGGTGTGGTCAAGATTGGTGCTGAACATAATCGTCGTTTAAGCTCCTGGAAGGAATTCTCACATTCATCAGTCCACTCAAAGTTAGTCAGAAGTCCGTACATGGGCTTTGCAATGACAGCGTACATATGAATGAACCGTCGGTAGTAACCACAATGCCCCATGAAGGCTTGTTCTTCCTTGACATTCCTTGGCCTAGGTAGCTCTGCTATGGCTCTCACTTTCTCTTCATCAGTAGATATGCCATTCTTTGACACTATGTGCCCTAGGATCTTGCCTTGCCTGACCATAAAAACACACTTTTCTGGGTTCAGGCAGACCTGATATTCTCGACATTTGTCAAAGATTTGTCTGAGTTCAGGAATATGGGTTTGTCTAATGTTGGAATGAGCACAAAGATCATCAACGTAGACTTCTAAATTCTTCCTCAGGAACTCTTTAAATACATGGCACATCAGCCTCTGGAAGGTTGCTGGTGCATTGGTAAGCCCAAATGGCATTACTCTAAAGGCAAATATGCCCCACTCTGTGGCAAAGGCTGTCTTATGCTGATCCTCTGGAGCTATGGCTACTTGATTGTAGCCCGAAAATCCATCAAGGAAACTGTACACTTCCTTGCCTGCCACTCTTTCTAAGAGATGTTCTGTGATGGGAAGCGGATAGTTATCTCGAATCGTGGCTGCATTAACCTTTTTCAAGTTAATGCACACGCGCAACTTGCCATTCTTCTTGGGCACCACTACGATGGGGGATACCCATTCAGTGTGCTCAATTTCATAGATAAATCCAGCTTCAACCAGTCTATCTATCTCCTCTTTGATCTTGGCAGCGTAATTATCGTTATATGTGTAGGGCTTTTGCTTAGAGGGTTTAGCCTCTGAGGTCATGGGGATGGTGTGTGAGCATATGTCAGGGTCAACACCTTTCAAATCCTTGTAACTCCAAGCGAACACATCTCTGTATTCTCTTAGCAAGGCAATTAACGCATGCTCTTCTTCCTCTGTTAGGTCATGGCCTATGTACGTGCATCTCTCCTCTCCTTCTTCTAGTGCCACTACTATTTTCTTGGTGGTTTCTTTGTTATCATAGGCCTCTCCTGCTTGAGCCTCTCCTTTAGGCATTCTTATCATGACTCTCCTGTCGTCTATCTCATACTTCTTAAAGTTTTCTGGGACCTCAAACAAAGATTCTTCCTCTTCTGGTGAGACTTCTCTCTTCTTCCGTTTCTTTCCTTCTTCCATTGGGGTCACATGTGTGGCTAATCTTACATCATTTGTAAGCTCTCCATGCCTCTGGGGTTGAAATTCTACTTCATGGAAGTATTCTTCATCTGATGCAAAGGGTGGGTCCATGATGATTGACTCTAGGTCGGAGTCACTTGCATCCTCAAAGACATCAGGGCTAGGTTCGCATTCTTCTAGAACTGCCTCTCCCATGATTGGCTCTATGGAGAAGACTGAAATATCATAGCCATCCTCATCACAGTGAGGTGTCCATTGTTCTTCATTGATGGCTACGTCCATTGTTGCTAGGATTTCTGCCCAGCCATGGGGTTCAAATTCCTCATCAGGAAAAACTACAGGTGCATAGGCTGGGTCTTGAATTGATCTATGTATTTCTTTTGCACCTACCTCTCTGGCCTTCTCTCTCTTCTCTTCTTCTACTGCCACCTTGCACATCCATAAATGAGTGTCTTCATGCATCCATGAGGATCCTGATCCTATGGAATGCACGGATTCTGTATCATCCTTGGCTCTATGGATGGGATTCCATTGGATAGGGGGAACATCTCTATGAGAGTAATCCTTGAGATTGACTTTGGTCGTAACACCTAAGTGTTGCAGGTACAAGGAATTAGTTCCCCAATCCTGTACCACTTGCAACTGTCGCATGAATGGTCGTCCCAAAATCATCTCATAGGCATGATTTTTGCTAAAGTCACATATAGCAAAGGTATGTTCAAATTCGACACCACAAGTGGTGAGGGTTATTCCTTCTAGCAATCCTAGGGGTCTCTCTATGTGACCATCGGCCATCTGCAATTTCATTCTCGTTGGCCTGAGTGCCGGCTTGCCCCAACGCTTCCATAGGGAGGTGGTGGCAATTGCAACTCCTGCACCTGAGTCCAAAATTGCCTTAGTGGTGTACTCCTGATAAGTAATGGGAAGATAGGTGTTCCCTTCTTCACCTTCACACATATCTCCTATCTTATCCAATGGTATCTCTGGCACTGTCCTATGTGATCCTACCTGGGAACGAGATTTTGCTACCTCAGATACTTGTTTGGCTACATGTTTCCACGATTCAGGTCTAACCTTGAGTAGCTCATCTATCTTGAGATTGCACTGCACGTTAGTGTTCTTCACTACCTCTGTGTTCCTAGGCATGACTGAATCTTCGTTTCTTACCATGACTGTGGGTGCTCTCATACACGTGGACTTTGCTTCCCATGGGCCTGTGAAATGGGGTAGCTCTTGTATGGAATTGGATTCAAAGTCCAATCTTTTGTGAGACTAAGTACTCTCATGTTCCCCGTAAATAGATGGGATGTCTTGTGGGAATTGGTCGTGTGCATCATCCACAAGTTCAAAGGGAGGGGCGACTTCACTTTCGTTATCCCATTTATCTTCTTGAATTTCTCGTAGGAAGTCTGGTGCAAACCGGTTCATAGAAGAAGAAGTGTCTGGCTCCATAGAATTAGGCACATAAGCAACCTGGGAAGGAGGGCTTATTCTATCGTTGGCTCTTTCCTCGCTCTCATAGATGTTTGGAGCCCTAGCTTCCTGGGGAGGATTACTTATTCTATTACTTTTCCGAACAGGCTCATATGCTCCCTGAGAAGGAATGTAGGCAACCTGTGGAGGTACGTGAGCTTTCGAGGGAGGCTCATCTGCCTTTTGAGGGGAAAGATAAGCTTCTTGAGGAGGCACATGGGCTTCCTGAAGAGGCTGGCCTATCCGTTCTCTTGCCCTTTCCTTTCTTTGAGGGGCCGGTTCCTTTTCTGATTGTGCAATTAGCCTCTCTATTCTTTCTAGCAGTCCTTCAAAGTGTAACTGCGTCTTAGCTGAGCTAGAGATGTTAAGGAGGCGACTAGCTTCAAACATGGTTTGAGCCAATTCCACCATTTTGGCACAAATTTTAGTTCGTTCAAGCTCTAGCTCGGCTCTAGGGTAGCATTTTTCATGATCGGTTATGGTTGGCCCTTCTTGGATTCTGGCCTGATATGCTTTAAGCATCATATTAAGGTCTTCGGGAGTGGGATCTGCTAGGACTGATCCTACTCTTGGGGGTGGTGGATTTATGTGAGGCGGGTTGGAAGGTGGCTGGTCGGATGGCGATGGGAAAGGAGGTGGTGGGGTCGTGTGAGAGGGAGTTTGAGATGTGAGTTCAGTTATCCTGGCTTTGGTTTCTCTTATGCTTTCCTCAAGTTCACTCATCTTTTTAGCCCATTGTCTTTTCATTCTTTCTCGACTATCCTTCCACGCTCTAGTCCTTTTCTTGGTTATGCTCTCAGTTTCACTAGCTGTTGGGCTCTTTTCCTGGTCTACAGCTTGGTTTTGCTGCAATGCTTGAGCTCTAGTGACTACCTGTACTGGTGCGGTGGAAGTCGCGCTCGCTGTGGAGTCTACCACTAATCCAACGACGTTGATAGGAGTGATTTTTGGCATATTATTGGGGTTCTTTGGGCAATCTCGTAAGAGATGCTCTTTTCCACAATCTTGGCAAAAGCCTTGGATCGTCACTGACTGGGGTTGTGTAGGTGGAGGTAAGAGACAATCACGAATGAAGTGATCTCCTTGGCATCTGTAGCATGGTCCTCTAGGGAACGAGGGTCTTACTTGCCTAGGTTGAGGTCTAGGGTTGGGATTTGTGTACATGACATTTGCGTAAACCGATTCCCAACTAGATTCATTTGGTTCTTCACTATAGTAAGACTCACCATGTTCAGGAGACTGCATGAAGTAAGCCTGCGGACTCTCAACATGCGTAGAATCGAAGCTATGGTCACTGGGATCACTTTCTGAAAGCAAAGGTGTTATGGGGACTATAGCTCGGTTTAGGTTTTCTTCTGCTGCCGCATACTTTACAGGGATCATGTTGGGTGGAGCTGGAGGTTGTTGGGCTAACACAGGCTGAGGTCTTTGCTGGGCTTGGTATTGTGGTTGGTAGGTTTGTTGAGGTCTAGCATACTGTTGTGGTGGGTATTGGTTTTGGTATCTGCCTTGCTGAGGGTATGGCTGAGGGTAGGCTTGCCTAACTGTTTGCTTGTTGTATGGGCAGTCTGGTGCGGTGTGGTTTGTGTATCTTCGTTCGATAGTGCAGTACTGGCTACTAGAGTTTACTTGGGGTTGAGCCATAATGGGACATACATTCGCCATGTGGTCGCCACCACAAGTGTAGCATCTCTTCACAGGGGCAAATCTCGGAATTTGTTTGCTAGAGACGCCTAGTTTTTGGGCCACTTTCTCTGCCAGTTCCTCAATTGATGTGGATTGCGTGGAAGAGTGACTAGATGCACTATCTGAATCTTTGTAGATTTTGGAAAGCTCTAGTTCTTCCCCTAGGTTATCTTCAATGTCAATGCACATGCGTACACACTCTTCTATAGTCCTAGGGTCCTTCAGATACACATAGGATCTCAATTTCGTACTCCGCAATCCATCCAAGAATAAGGCTACTTGTTTAGCTGGTGTAGGTAGCTCTGAAACAGGACATCTCTCAAGGTATTGCCTAAATCTCCTTCCTGCAAGTCTCACGGTCTCTTGAGAGGTTTGCTTGAAGCTGTGAATCAGTGAGGAGGTATTGTGTCTTATGCCACTCTTAGAGAACTCTACGATGAAAGCCTCTAGGAGTTGGTCTATGCTCCTGAACTGTCGCTCATCCAATGGCTGAAACCATGTAAGTGTTGTGTTCCTAAGAGTTAGACCGAAGGCATTGTACTGCGTGAATAGATCCTCCACTTGTTCAGCTCTCAAGACTTGCTTGAACTCAGCCACATGATCATAGGGATCTCCTGTGCCATCAAAGTAATTCTTCATGGACTTAACTAGCTGGGTTGGTCTCAGAGTTCTCGTGTGCTCTCTAGGTCTCGGCAGAGGGAATCCATCCACATTTCTCTGATTCCTGTGAGCTCTAAGTATCTCAGGTTCTACTCTATTCGCCTCCGTCCTCGTTCTTTCTCTGCCCACGGGGTTGGCAAGGCTTACTTCTGGTCTATCTCTACTCCTGTCTCTTTGCATTCCATGAGCTTGGGACGTTCCAGCACCAGGGTGACCATAGGATACATTCGATCTTGGTTGGGGGAAAATGAATTCACCCTTCCAAGTGTAAGCATGTCTATCATTTTCTGTCACCACAAAGATCCTTTCTGAAGTGTGATCTAAGTAGGTCACTCTACCTGGGCTATCCGGATCCTTAAACTCATAGATCATGATATTTCCTATGTCAGTTGGCTGATTAGATTTATATCTCCAAAAGGCTTCGTCCGTTTCTCGATTGAGGAGCAACTCTATGCTTTTGTTGTCTTGGGGAACCCACTCAGGCGTGATAATCCTAGTGAGAACCGATTTTCCTCGAGGGGTCCTAGGTTCTGCACCCATGTTTCCTTGCTCTAGGTCATCTAAGTCCGATTCTGGGACCACGTTCCCAAATTCATCAGTCCTATCTGGGTGACTGGTGACTACATATATGGTTCCTTCCTTGTCCAGGTATGCACCGTTTTCAAATTTGACAGCTGGGTGCTCCAATCCAATGGATTGATCAGGATTCCTAATCTGTACCACAGATCTTCCTAGGCCGTCCTCATAGATGCTAGCACCTAATCGGTTGGTCCTAAGGTATTCCAACTGTGTTTTGTAAGGGCCTTCTACCCTGTACAAGTATGGCACTCCTGAACTTCCCGTAGGTCTGTCCATGCCTTGAGACATCTCTGACGCACTGGTCTCAGAGCTAGGGTAGTACGAGTGGTGGCTCAACTGCAGGGCCCAAGACCTAGCAGTGTGGTTAACACTAGCCTCTGAAGATCTAAGGCTTTGTCTCTCCCTTACTAGATGCCGTCCTGATCTAAGGTTCATATGCCTATCTAAGTAGCCCAATTTTTGCCCTGAGTACAACCTCGTTGCCGATCAATTGGTCTCAGTCACTTGATTCGTTTTTAGTGAGTTATTATGTTTAAGATCTTATCTGGTATTGCGTCGTCAGGAATACTTAAGTATTTTTCCGTACTTGGAATTGATTGTCCCACGTAAGGTTCTTTTTCCTTTATGTTATCGACAGTACAGAGATTAGGTTTTTAGCTTGAACTTGAGTTTTTAGGTAGTCTTCAACTTGATACCTGCCTATCGTCGCCCTGACTTACCTCTAGCACTATTCGTACTTAGCCTGAGCTAAAATATTGACAGAGGAAGTTGAGAATATTCCAACCTGTTGTTTCCTGCTTGGTTGCCCTTGAATGCCCAGGAAGCGTGTTCCCAAGCTCGCACTTACACTTGCTTAGAACGCCTTTCGATGCTCTCAATAGATCTGTCAGAGTTCCAAAGTTAGCTTTAAGATTTAAATTCCAACGACAGAACCAATGATTTCATTCCTTAAGCACAAACACTAGTTGGTGTAGAGGCTTTTAAGACAACAATTCTAAAGACCCCTGACTTTGATCCCCCTGGTTATGGTCAACTTCAAAATACCCTATCTGAAAATCAACGCATTATCTTTATAAAAAACAGTTGAGGGCGTGTAGTATATGTCACGAGCTTTCCGACAAGCCCTAGAGCTCAAAAAATGGATTTCGTATGAAAAAGTTACGACTGTTCAGGGTTTAGGGGGTTAAAACAGGATTCAATCTGGCTGACGGATCCGAGGATTTTCTCCCAAATCTCAAGTGTAGGAACCTCCAAAGTGCTAATGGATTGACTATCTTGCCCCACAATTATCCCAATTTTGAACAAAAACAAACCCTAATTTCTGGCCGAAAAAGCCTGTCAATCGCGATCGACAGGTCTGTCAATCGCGATTGACAGAGGTGTCTGTCGGGCCTGTCAGTCGCGATGGACAGTGTCAATCGCGATCGACGGTGTCAATCGTGATCGACAGAGTCGATCGTGGCTGTCAATCGCGATCGACGGTATCAATCGCGATTGACACGTTTTCCGGATTTTTCGCCGAAATTTCAGTCAATCGGGAGCCTATCAGTCGCGATGGACACGTGGCTACGCGCAAAAGTCAATCAATCGTTGAATTTCAGTCAATCGCGATTGATGGTGTCAATCGCGATTGACAGAGGTGTCGGTCGTGGCTGTCAATCGCGATCGATGGTGTCAATCGCGATTGACAGGATCCTACGTGGCAGTCTGTCGGTCGTGAAGTCTGTCGATCGCGATCGATGGTGTCAATCGCGATTGACAGGGTCTGTCGGTCGCGATTGACAGTGTCAATCGCGATTGACAGTATCAATCGCGATTGACAGAGGCTGTCGGTCACGATTGACAGAAAAACACGGAATTTTTCTACTGTGTTTAGTGTTTTAGGATGTGCTCATCATGCTTGTGCTAGTGGTGCACTTTGTTTTACCAAATGATCAAAATTTCTGTCGATCGCGATCGACAGAAGCTGGCGACTGCGAGACAGATTCGACGAGTTTCGTACCTGCGCAGGAAGCTGGGGATGGTGATTCAGCAAGGTCCTGCAAAAAGCTCAAGAAACATGCAAGAAAACACACACGCAATATCGCTCTCTCGCTCTCTCTCACAAGTGGAATGAGGGAAATGAGGTGGAGATGGTGATATGATCAAAAAAACAGAAATTTTCGCGATGATGGAGATGGAGGGAGGAGATGGTGATGATGATGATGGTGATGAAGATGGTGAAGAAAGTAAAAGAAAATCGATGAGAGTGAAGAAAATACCTACAACTCCAACGCGTCAACTCTACGTCTTACCATCACACGCTCGTCCTCAAAGCTCGATCCCCGGCAACGACGCCAAAATTTGGTGTAGCTCAGTGATGAGTAGCACCTCCTTTAATGTCAATCCGGGAAGACGTGAGGATGGTATGATGACCTCGAGCAAGTGGCGGCACAAGTGCGTGAGTGAGAAGCACACAAACATGCACACACATACACACACACGCGCACACACAGTAAGACAAAGAGTGAGTAGCAATGGAGTTCTTTAGATTACTTTCACAAGCTCTTACAAGTTCGTTTCAATTACAATCTACCCCCAAAAATGAGCTCTCTAGCTCCTTTTATAGTTTTTGACTAGCTTTGGCCCTGTCCAGACCTAGTGTCCGGCCTAGTTAAAAATTAGGTTCCAGGGCTTATTTGAGGGCTCAAACGAGATCTAAAAAATACGAAAATTGGCAGGTAGATACTTCTAAAGCTCCTCAAGCTGAAGGACTCCTTGGCTTGTACAAAATGGAGCTACAAAAATACGAAATGATATTTACAATGGTTTTTAGTGATGAAAATCACTATTTGTGTAGGGTTTTCTCTATTGATTTGTCATACACCTCTTTGAGCTCCCTACTTGCTCTTTCTTCCCGTGTGCTCAACTCCTTGATGTCTTGAAAAATTAGATGGCCTACTTGCCAGATCTTCTTTGACTCCCTTGTCTGCCTGTGCCTTCTCTCCCTTCTGACTCTCTTCTCTGACTGCCATGCCTCGTTAGTCCTTCAACCCCTTGTCCGCTGCTAACACACATATACACATATACACATGCACATACACACACATATATACACACAGATACATGTGCACATACACTTAGACATACACACATAGACACATGCATATGCACAAACATTCCTACAACCACATAAAAAGACTAACATGCATGCATTATTGCATATATATATATATATATATATATATATATATATATATATATACACACACATATACACACATTAACATATATGCAAATACATGTATATGCACATCCACATGCATGCACATGGATGCAAATGGAAATGCATCCACATACAAATGCATGTTTCATACATATACACATGCATATACATACACATGCATATACGTATACACATATACATATACATATACATATACATATACACATATATACACACATATACATATACATGCATATACATATACACACACATACACAAGAACATGCACATACTCATACACACATATACACTTATACATGCACATGCACATACATACATATACACACACATACACATGCACATACATACATATACACACACATACATATACACTTAGGTACACACATATGAATGAATTATATAATTTAAGTATTAAAACACATATACACATGCACACACACATGCACATACCTACATATACACATATACATGCATATACACACATATACACATAGAGTTATACATATACATGCATATACATATACACACACATACACAGGCACATACGCATACACACATATACACTTATACATGCACATGCACATACATACATATACACACACATGCACATGCACATACATACATATACACACACATACATATACACTTAGGTACACACATATGAATGAATTATATAATTGAAGTATTAAAACACATATACACATGCACACACACATGCACATACCTACATATACACATATACATGCACATACACACATATACACATAGAGTTATACATATACATGCATATACATATACACACACATACACATGCACATGCACATACTCATATACACATATACACTTATACATGCACATGCACATACATACATATACACACACATACACATGCACATACATACATATACACACACATACATATACACTTAGGTACACATATATGAATGAAATATATAATTAAAGTATTAAAACACATATACACATGCACACACACATGCACATACCTACATATACACATATACATGCACATACACACATATACACATAGAGTTACACATATACATGCACATACATATACACACACGTACACAGGCACATGCACATACTCATACACACATATACACTTACACATGCACATGCACATACATACATATACACACACATACACATGCACACACATACACATGCACATGCACATAATTAAAGTATTAAGACACATGCTTAATATAAACAATAATAACAATCAATAGAACAAAACTCTTCATTACTTAGTACCATACACACAATTCAAAACATAGCTGAAATGAAAAATATATAGATAATATATATATATATATATATATATATATATATATATATATATATATATATATATATATATATATATATATATATATATATATATCAATGTATATACATATAATCCAATGTCATAATCAACTAAAATCCTAATCATCATCATCATGATCATCATAATCATTATCAGCAATATCATGATCATCTTGATCTTCCTCATCCTCATCGTCATGATCACCCTGTGACGATCGAGATCGTCCCTCCTGTGTCTGTCTCTCCACCTCATCCATGTTTGTCTCTCCATAATACTCCTGTATTACATATAACAAATATAAATAAATAAAATAATTAAACCATTCATAAAAAAAAATTATATAAAATTTAAAAATACTCACAAAGGCATCAGGATGATATTGCATATACTCGCTCAAACGCCGATATCCAAAATGTGTAGCATACTTGATCTCATGTTTCGTAGGATATCGGCCATAATCCTTCCGCTGCAATGAAACAAATAAAAATTAGTTGCTTGCATTTTAACTAAAATAAAAAATATACTCACAATAACACATATACTTACAAACGTAGCTACAAAACCATTATGGCCCATTTGGCCTAGGTGCGATGTGTGGCCCAACTCCACTCTCTTCTTTGCAGCAGCCTGTTTATTCAAGAAAAAAATACATAAATTAAATGTAAAAAATTACTAAAATATATAAAAATTATAAATATAAACTATTAATTTGTGTAACTTCTATTGAGGAAATGACTCCTGAAGATGTAGCTATCTATGAAAAAACTGCCACGTCTCAGGTGGTATGTTAGCTCGCCTCTTATTTTTTTCGACCATACAATATCTCCTGTTAATCTCAAATAGAAAAAAAAAATCAAAATACATACACATATATACACACACATACACATACACATATACATGCAAACATATACGCATACATATATGTATACATATATACATATACATACATATAACATAAACACACATATACATATCCACATAGATACGTACACACACATGCATGCATATACACTCATTCATACAAAATACATGCATTTATCCCACAATAATGTGTAGTTGTGTAGATGTGAATATGTGTGTATGTGTAAATGTGTATATGTGAATATGTGTGTATGTGTAAATATATATATGTGAATTTTTTGTGTATGTAGATAATCAGATTATTAATATCAAATACCATTATTTGTAGATTATGATCAATCAGATGGAACTCCGCCATCGTCTCCTCATCGTGCAATGACTTTATACTGTAAGTATGTCAAACATTTAACTTTAAATATATTTGATGGATACATAACTTATATTTTTTTTTGTTTCTTATTATGTGCAGATTCTAATCAATCAGAGGGTACTCCACCACCTCCTACCCATGCAACGACTTCACATGTGTCCTCCGATAGGAATTATGATGAATTTTACTATGAAGAGCATATTATATGTTGGTGTAACTCTTGTTATGGCACGTATCGAAGACCACGATTGGAATGTATTGAACATGAGGCAGAGTATGGTACTTTTGAGCGTGCACCATCACCTAGTCAACGTGATAATGCTTGGGTATGTATTTTCTATATACATTAATGTCATTATTTTATTTAAAAACCATACATAAAATCAAATTATTGTTGATATACAAGAATACTTGCTTGATGATGATGATGATGATGATGATGATGATGATTTTTCTCATAATGTTAATATACCTCGTACACGTCATGAACTTCTTGTTCATCAATTACAAGTAGAGGTTTCTAGAAATCCTCTACCTCCTGGTTTAGAGAATGAAATGGTGGAGATTATCCATTGCCAGCTCGTGATCGTTCTTTAGTACAAACACATGATAGAAGAAGATATGGAGGATGGAATAGAGGACCACTTCCTTTAGATGGAGAGGTTTTCAACTTTTGGGGTAATCGCTAAATGATTGCTCCATCCACTATTACTAATGTTGGTCATGGTCTCTTTATTGTAGAGGATTTGCATGTGCCTCCGAACTCTGAAGTCACTCTTATGTCATTTTGTGGTCCTACATATGGATGGGGAGATTGGCATCGACTTTCACGTTATGTTCAAAGCATGAGTACTTATGGAATATGCTTGAATGCAGCATCCCTTACTAGTAGAAGGATTTTACATGCAAAAAATGAAAGATTATATATTGATGGAAGACCTTATACACATGGAAATATAGCAGATTTAATAAATAGTAGTCGAGGGTTACATAATAGTTCAAGGACTAATTGCACATTTGAGGAGCATGAAAATAGTCATGAATCACCATACATGAGTAGAGATGTATCAAGATACATAGTTGTCAATGCTATTACTACATTACATGTTTGTGATGAACTATTGGTGAATTATGGATTGCGTAGACCTCCAAGAACACCTTTTAGCTAGAGAGAATAAAAATTTTCTATCCATATTTAATAAGTTATATACTTAATTTTATATTTAAAGTTTACTTTTTATTCATTTATGGAATACTAATGAATTTTATTTATATGTGTAGATTCCAACGTATGATGTTGATGATATTCCTCCACAGCATTCACAATTACCAGTAAGACCTCATTTATCAGAAGCTTCCATGAGGAGGCTACGCAAAACCAATCCTGTGCAATATGCAAAGTTGAAAGATCTATATTCAAAAGACGATAAAGTACAAGATTTGTGTGACAATGATGAAGGTGATGGCATGGCAGATTTTATTGAGGATTGATATCAAAATGACAGTGAGAGCATTGATATTTCTAAAAATGAGAAATATTTTCGAGAGGAATGTCTAAAGCATGTATATGAAGGAAGTCGTTTGATATGACTAAGTGCGAGCTTACTTATTCTCAACCTTCAAAATCGTTTTGGATGGAGTAATGTATCTGTTTCAACACTATTAAGGTATAATTTTCAATTTTCTATCTATTTATATATATATATATATGCATATATATATATATATATATATATATATATATATATATATATATATATATATATATATATATATATATATATATATATATATATATATATATATATATATAAATACATGCAGGTTTTCATTCTTACTTTAGATAAGGTAAGAACAAGAACTTGAATTGAATTGACACTTTTTGTCCGTGCATCTTTTAAAACTATTAATGCATTTTTCAAAATATTCGCAAAAAATTTGATTGTTTGGATGGCACGATATGATTGTTTGTTTTGGAGGATATGAAGTATGTACCTTCATTAAATGATTTGTCGATTTACACATATGTTCAGTTTGAAAGTGTGAGAAGCGGATTTATAATTGCTATTCAAAGAATTTGGCACTATTTATAGGTCATACAATGGTGACTTGGATGAATCGCATGCACAGAGCTTACTCAAGATAGAGCAATCTGATTATAATGGACTAGTGCCAGCAGGATTCCTAGGGTATGTAGTAAACCTCTTGCATGTCAATGATGAGCATCTAAACTTTAGGATACAAAGTGGAAATCATGGTGGCTTGAGAGGATCACTTTTATACAGCTTGTTCAAAAAACCTCAGTGTCATAAACCTGAAGTTCTTTGAACAAGCTGTATAAAAGTGATTTTCTCAAGCCACCGTGATTTCCACTTTGTATCCTAAAGTTCAGATGCTCATCATTGACATGCAAGAGGTTTACTGCATACCCCAGAAATCCTGTTGGTACTAGTCCCTTATAATCAGGTTGCTCTATCTTGAGTAACCTCTGTGCATGCAATTCATCCAGGTCACCATCGTATGGCCTATAAACAATGCCAAATTCTTTGAATAGCACTTAAAAACCCGCTTCTCACACTTTCAAACTGAACATATGATAGAATCAACAAATCATTCAATGAAGGTACATACTTCATATCCTCCAAAACAAACAATCGTATCCTGCCATCCAAAACAATCAAATTTTGCGTGAATATTTTGAAAGATGCACATAAGCATACACATATATACAATTATATGCATATATATATCTATATTTATTTATTTACTTTTTTTAATATATCTTTTTTTTATAAACTTACAGGTTATTATCTGAAAAGTTTTTACCAAGTCAGAATATTCTTCCTACCTCACATGATGAAATGAAGAAGATAATCAACAATCTTGGTATAGATTATCAATGTATACATGCATGTCCTAACGATTTTATTTTATATAGAGGTGAATATGCAGACTCTTTGACATGTCCCAAATGTCAATCTCCTTGATATAAGGGCGAAGAAGGTAAAATCCCAAAAAAGGTATTGAGACATTTTCCATTGGCTCCATGGATTAGACATATGTTTCAAAGCCCCGAATTATCAAAGCTTTTGACTTGGGGACATGATCACAAAAGTACTGATGGAATAATCAGAATTCCTCATGATAGTGTTGCTTTTCAGCATATTGATTCTACATGGCCTGAATTTGCACAAAATCCATAGAATCTAAAGTTAGGAGTTGCATTAGATGGGGTTAATCCATTCTTCATGAAATCTAGTAAATGGTCAACATGGTCAGTGGTAGTCATAAACTACAATCTTCCGCCATATCTTAGCATTAAAAAGGAACATTTAATGCTTTCACTTTTAATCCCAGGCAAAAGACAAGTTAAAGAAATGAATATATATCTTGCTCCTCTCATTGACGATCTTCAAGAGTTATGGAGAGGTATTAATGTCATTGATGTATCGAAAATCATCAATGAAAGACATATTACGGTTCGTGGTATTGTGGCTTGGACTATTCATGATTTTCTTGGATATGGTGTTTGTTCAAGTATTGATGTAATTTTTTTATTCAATATGCATGTAAATAAATATGATTTAATCTAATCATATTTTTATCATTTTCCATGATGCAAGAATATCTAAGCTTGTCCATATTGTGGTGATTGGTTGAGATCAATCTATAGTAAGAATCTCAACAAAAACATTTATCTTCGACATCGACGATTCTTGCCTGATGATCATCCATTAAGATCTAAAAGAGAAGCGATACATTTTAATGGAAAGCTTGAAATAGGTCAGTGTCCATAACCTATGATGCCTATGGATTGGTATAAAAAATGGACAGATGGACATCTGATAGATCCAGAAGCAGAAATCTTCAGTGATGATTCAGATAATGAGTATGTGAACAGAGGTAAAGGAAAATTGGCACTCACAGAGAACATATAAATATGGTATTCTTTGGAGTATTGGAAAGAGTTAAAAGTATGTCATCTTCTTGATCCTATGCATATATTCAAAAATATTGGTTATTCACTATGGCAGCATCTTCTTGGACTAAAAGATACCACAGGATCAAGGAATGATTTTAAAGATCAAAAATCCAAACAAACGTTATGGCCAGTTTTTGATAGACATCGACAAGAAACGACTTATGCACCTGCTCCTTGGGTACTTACAACAAAAGAGATACAGATTATAAACAATAGAATTCAATTGATTAAGAATCCTACACGATATGGAGCATCGTTTCAAAACATGTTTACTATGGATGATAAGAGCTTATCTGGGTTAAAGACCCATGAATGGCATAACTTTTTGAAACATATTTTACCTTTGGTTATCTATGGATGTACAACAAAAGGAGTACGAGATGTGATCTATTGTCTTGGATCACTTATAAGGTAATTATGATACTTTTATATTTAATATGTATGAATATTGGATATCTTTTATTTTTTAATTAACTTCTTTATAATTGTATGTATAGGTGGATTACATCCAAAGAGATTGACAAAAACTCGACCCCAAAAAAAAAAATGTGAATGCAAAGAGCTACTATGTTTGATGGAGAAAGAACTTCCTACTTCATTTTTTGATATTTAGGTTCATTTATTAGTCCATCTTGTAGATGAGATAGAGATTGCAGGTGTTGTCAACACTCGATAGATGTTTTGGGTCGAGCGATTTATGGGAATACTAAAAGGTTATGTGCGACAAAGAGCGAAACTAGAAGGATCCATGGCAAAGGGTTGGATGCTTGAAGAGTGCATGTATTACGTTAGTGAGTACCTTGAAAGAGTTCATGAAGAAGCTCCACGTGCATGGACCAACAAGAGTTAGTTATTTTTTTTAAGCACCTAATAATGGGTTTTTGTTGTTATATATTTTGATAGGTCATTTTGAAGGTTGACTGGTTTCGAGCGGAGTATAAAGGTAGTAATTCCACATTAAGAAAGGAATTATCTGGGTTTTGGGCAATCGATTCTTCCAAGGTAATGTGATCTACTAAAGAACCATATATTCTTCCTATGCATATTGAACAAGCATTTTTTTATAAAAACCCAGATGCTCATCCTTGGTGGCAAGTCATTCATGTGCAACCTAGAGGTAGGTCATTGTTTGAACAGTTTATTGTAGAGAGATCGAAGAAAGTCCTCTTGATGATTCAACATTAGATACTGATACATCAAAATCTGAAATAGAAATTAGAATCATTATACGTGATAATGATACTAATCTTTTTGACGAAGAGGATAATTCTCTACATGCTGATTCTACTGATGAAGAAGAGGAATTACCAGAAATAGATATTAATCCATCAATAGATGAGGTGATTCATGAGAACATAGATTTAACAATAGAAGAAATAAATGAAATCAATAAGGATAATGAAGATGAGACTATATTGATGTCTTACCAAAATGATGGCAATAATGAAAACATATGAGCAGATTAGATTGCAAAAGAGTTCTCTTACAAAGTTGAAAGCTACAACAAGCTAACCCCAAAAATGAGCTCTCCAGCCCTTTTTATAGGTTTTTGAGTGGTTTTGGCCCTGTCCAGACCTAGTGTCTGACCTAGTTAAAAAATAGGTTCTGTGGCTTATTTGGGGGCTCAAATGGAGTCAAAAAATTATGAAAATTGGTAGGATGATAGTTCTAATACTCCTCAAACTCGAGGACTCCTCGGCTTGAACAAAATGGAGTAACAAAAATGAAAAATGGTATTTACAATGGTTTTTAGTGTTAAAAATCACTATTTTTATAGGGATTTCTTTTGAAAATTGCAGGTGCTTCTTGGAGCTCCCTACTTGCTCCTTCTTCTTGTGTGTCCACTTCCTTGATGCGCTTCCATGCTTTGTCCTTGACCTTGAGCTTCAACACTCCCCCCCCTCTTGAGTCTGTTGTATATTATTGAACAATACATTGCTAAAGTGTTATATTATTAATGTATTAATATGTTTTTGATGTTTCTGATATAGCAGGTGAAGGTTCGTGAGGAGCGTGCAAGGCGTGAAAGGGCGGACATCAATAATCCGAATAATTATTATTTAGCTTGTAAATAGACCTGCGTAGAAGGTTCTATTGTTAGAAAAGTAATGGTTAGCATAAGGGTCATTGTAGACCGTAGTTTCTGTTATTGAAAGCAATGGCTTTCTGTAAAAGTTATCAACTTTTAGTTTCACGCTTAACTTAGGCAATAACTTAGGCAATACATTGGCAACATTGGCACCCAAGGCTCCCTTGGCGACCGTTGGAAGCCGTTGGCTACGCGCGAGGTAATTTTACTTTTTGAGTGGTAATAGAGAGGTTTAGAGTCCCTAAGGTAGGAGGATTTGAACCCACAACCTCCTACTTTCAAGGGAAGTAACTTGACCACTCCACCATCTCTTGGAGTTGTACTCAAGTTCTCTCTCTTTATTACTTGTGGAGAGCGCTCGCGACGATTTCAAGGATGGACCCAACAAAGAATCAAGTGTATCTCTCAATCCGTAGGTCGGATTGAGGCGTGTAATATACCGTTGGAAAGCTCTCGGAACGAACTTTCCAATGAGCTAGCTTGGAAGTGTGAATTCTTTCAAAATCCTTGGGTGGCACTTGATTGAGTGTTCAAGATACCAAGCAAGGTTGAGAACACGGGATCGAGACACCAAGGTTGCAAACAAGAAGGTTCAATACACCAAGGTTGAGAGCAAGGGTCCAAGAGCACCATGGAGGATTACCGTAATTCACCTTTACCTGGAGTTTCATTCGAGCAAGAGTTAGACATTATGAACCAAGAACTTCAAGCACTTCAACAAGCCATACAAGGACGTTATGCTATGCTTCAATTCGACGGACGAAAAGATGGCCGCTTTGTCTTATCATGGCTATCCCTATTCAATGATTTCTTTTTCGATGAGTTATATTCAGAAAATAAGAAAATCGAGATTGCCACTAATTATTTGGTAGGAAGAGCGCAGCAATGGTGGAATGATCTTTCTCAGACTGCAGATTGTCCACGCACATGGAAGGATTTTCAAGAAGAGTTTCGGGATTCATTTCTACCTTTAAAGTTTACCCTACATGTTTGATAATTGTGATGCATTTATATATTGAATTTAGTTTATAGGAGCATATTCAAGTTTTGCTTGTCCAAATTCATTAGAAAGACCATGTCAGCATCTTACAGATACTTTTAATAACTTAACACCTCCATGAACATTTCCATGCATGTATTTTTACATGGCACATGCCTATTTTCTTTATTCAGTGATGAAACATGTGACTGGCTATCCATGTTTATTATTTTATCAACTGAGGTTAGTTGTCTTTTCAACTGAGGGGCATGTTATGAATTATGGAATATGTTGAACAAGTAATTGTTGGAGTGTGTTAAATTATTAATGTATTATGGAAGATGTTGGCCAATGCATTGTTGGATTGAAATATGGAATAGCCAATGCATTGTTGAATTGTAACATGGAATATGTTAGCCAATGCATTGTTGGATTGTAACATGGAATATGTTAGCCAATGCATTGTTGGATTGTAACAGTAACATGGAATATGTTGAACAATGCATTGTTGGATTGAAATATAAAATAGCCAATGCATTGTTGGATTGAAATATAAAATAGCCAATGCATTGTTGGATTGTCACATGGAATATGTTGAACACTGCATTATAATTGTTAGAGTGTTGAATTATTTTATCAACTGAGGTCAGTTGCTTGTCAACTGGGAGGCATGTTGTATATTATTGAACAATACATTGCTAAAGTGTTATATTATTAATGTATTAATATGTTTTTGATGTTTCTGATATAGCAGCTGAAGGTTCGTGAGGAGCGTGCAAGGCATGAAAGGGCGGACATCAATAATCCGAATAATTATTATTTAGCTTGTAAATAAACCTGCGTAGAAGGTTCTATTGTTAGAAAAGTAATGGTTAGCATAAGGTCATTGTAGACCGTAGTTTCTCTTATTGAAAGCAATGGCTTTCTGTAAAAGTTATCAACTTTTAGTTTCACGCTTACTTTTTGAAGCCGCCCTCATGTAACCACTATTTTCGACGTAATCAAAAGTCCTATAAATACATGCACTCTGTGGACTGTCGAAACAGAGTGCATGGGGGGAGATTGCACCCAATCTTGCGTTCAGTCCCGTCTCTTGTTGCCTCTATTTTCTGTGTGTTTTTCTACGTCCGTAATCTCTGTATGCGCGTGAGCAAGATCCTGACAATAGAGTCTGTCGTCCCTGATATACCCTTGTTGTAGTTTTTGTTCCATGTAGTACGTTGAGAGGTAGTGTCCTTCATGTATCAACAGGAGCGGTCCATCTTCCCAATATATCCTGGTCGGTTGTCAGGTTCTTCAATTTTCCACCACTAGCCTATGCAAGAGATGGTCCCTGGTAGGTACTTCATCCTTGGACTTGAGTTAGATGGGCTATTTTCATGCTTTCACAGATTGCTAGTTTCTCAAAAGAGGTTGTCAATATTGATCATGAGCAGTTGTTGACATTGAATGGCTTCATAGGTACTGATGTTGTACATGTTATGTATTTGGAGCTTTGAACATGAGTTTCATAGTAGGATGCCAAGTACTTTTGACCCATAATGATTGATGGGTAAGTGCATTAGTGCATGGGTTGAGAAAAATATGTGCCTTATGCACGTCCTTGTAATGTAGCCCTATGCATGCATACTTGGGAAATGCATCGGAAGAATTATGGTGCAAGAAGTTGGGTCTTGAGCTAAGTGCTCAAGGGTATGCCGACAAAGAGGTTTCCTAATTTATCATGGTTATAGTGTTGCCGCAGTAGGGTGTGCTTACCATGGTGAAAGGTCGGTCGATTTTTGTCTCTTTGTGTCGTATGCCCATCATGATGATTGACTATGGGCTTGTCTTTATGATTGGTGGACGTCCTTGTTGAGGGTTCACTGATGAGTGTTGTCGAGCGCATGGACCTGTTTCTTTTTTTTTTTTTTACAATTACAAAACAAGAAGAAGGTGGTTAGTATCAATAAAATATATTACATATGCCAAATGTGTCTCATGTGCTTGGATTTCTCAATTGTGTCTATGCACGGCCGTGTAATGTGGCCCTATGTTGATGCATACTTTGGAAATGCATGACCTGAATGGTGCAAAAGACAAGGTTATGCCAAAGGCACATGGTTGTTGCATGTCGAGGCTTTCATGTTCTTGTAGATGTTGATGCAGCCTTTGTTGGAGGTATCCACTGGATGTCAAAAGGACAACTGCTTTTAGGGACCCATTTTGGAACAGTGTTGGGTTGTATACAAGTCCTTGTTGACTTCTTCATCTTTGGTTGGTTGCTTATGTTTTGTATCCGGAGTGGTTTGTTCTTTGGTGCTGTAGGCACCCAAATGTTTCGGAGACCTTCTGGGTGAGCTAGTCTTGATTGTTTGGTTCTTGTTTTTGCATGGTTGGCTTGCCTATGTGGGAAGTGTGTTGGCAAGGCCAGTGGTTGCTCTCCTTTTCGGACCCAGATTTGCTTCATGCCCGAAACTACTTCCTTCTTGAAAGCTCTTTTTCTATTTGATATACCAATTGTCTTGTACTGTTTTGCTTGCCTCTGTGGTTGAACTTCTATGGATACTTTACTCCTCGAAAAAGAAAGACGGTCTGCATGCCCTTGCAACTTGTTTACCATGATTGAGTCCTTCCAGGTCATAGAGCTTTTGACACACACAGCATCTTGTTCATGAAGATTGGTCTTAGAGCAACTAAGAGAGTGTGTGGTGCCATGATCTGTGAGCATGCAGTTGTCTAATTCTAATGTAATGCATTGTTCATGTACCCAAACTTGAAGAAGTTGACTTCTTAGGTTCAAGTTGACTGCATGGTCATAAATCCAATCTTGACCTAGGACAAGTGGCTCTGTAAGGTCCGCATCGTGACAAACTAGCATTTTGACTTTTATTGGAACATCTTGAAGGTAGATGGGAAGCTCTACCTCGCCCAAACAAGGGGTTTCCACACCTCCCAAACCTATGAGATATGCTTCTATGGGTGTGATGTCCAATTGCACGTCTTGGCAGTATGAAAGTCTAAATGCACTAGTTGCTGCACCTGAGTCAATCAATGCTCTTACAGTCCTTACACTCTTTCTTTGTCCTACCTCTATGATCACAAAGGGTTGTCGGTCGATGATTCGAGAAGTAATTGTGCCCAATTTTCGGCACATGTCCATGTGATATTTTGGGGCTTTCGGGTTGACATCTAGGCCTAGTCACCTTAACTTATTCCTTCTGATGCGCTCTCTAGCCTTTGCTTGTGCTTCTTCTCTAACCCTTAACTCCTCTTCTTTTTTATTCTTAGCAGTGTTGAGTCTCATGAGCATATCCTCTGTAAGAGGTTCTTGATATAACTTGACTCGACAACCACTTATATAGTTCGGTAAGATATCACCTTCTAAAGTGCCCAATTGAACCGCACCACTAGTGGAGATTCTATTAATGATCATGGGTCCATATCCTCGTTTCTCCAATTTTCGGGCATGTTGCTTTAGCGTATAAACCAGCACTAGGTCTCCCTCTTTCAATCCTTTATCTTTGATGTGTGCATCAAAGTATGCCTTTTGTCTTTTCTTTGCAGCATAGATGTCTGCTGCCGCTCGTAGCCTCGTCTCGCCTAAGCGTTCTAGATCAAAGATCCTGGAGGACAACTCATGTCCATTCCAATCATGCTCTTGTGCTACTCTTAAGGCTGGGATTAGACAATCTAATGGTAGCACAGCATTCTGTCCAAAGACCATCTGAAATGGTGTGGCATTGAGTACCGTTTTGTATGCAGCTCGGTATGCCCAAACAGCATGATGAAGCTGTTTGTCCCAATCAGAGCGTTTATTATTTACTAGTTTTGTCAACATATTACATAGGATCTTATTTGTGCTCTCAGCTTTTCCGTTGGCTTGTGGGTGATAAGGGGCAGACTTCTTATGTATCACCATGAATTCTTGAAGGAGATTTTCAATGACCTCGTTCAAGAAGTGCGTACCTCTATCACTGGCCAACTCTATTGGTAGTCCATATCTGGTGAACACGTTCTCGAATAAAAACTTGGCCATTGTTTGAGCATCATTCTTTGTTGTAGCTTTTACTTCCACCCACTTGGTAAGGTAATCAGTGGCTAGAATAATGTATTCCGCATGGAAGTTCCTAGCTGGGGGGTTAATAGGACCAACAAAGTCTATACCCCACTTTGAGAAAGTGCATCCTCCCATCATTGGCTTCAAAGGCATCTCAACTTTTCTAATTGGATATTGCGTGCATTGGCATGTGTCGCATTTCTTCACATAGGTATGTGCATCCATATGAAGAATGGGCCACCAGAGTCCTGAGAATAGAATGGTCTTAATTGCTCTGTCAGGCCCAAAGTGTCCACCTGCAACACCATTGTGTGCAGTTTCTAAGACTTTCAAATAGTCTGATTCATGAACGCACAGTCTTAGGTATCCATCTTTTCCTCTTCGATATAAGTTGTCTCCTACTAAGGCATAGTCTTGAGCCTCTTGCTCCATGCTTCGTTTTCTTGCTAGACTAGCCTCGTTCGGTAGTGTTCCCGATCTCATGAACTCGACCAATGGAGCACTCCATTCTGGAATTAATGATACATTTTAAAGAGTTGCATGCTCCACTAGGGGTCTCTCCTGGCACATTGGACAATTCTTAATCCACTCATGTATTTCTTTGTCCATGTTAGGCCAATACATTCCCAAACGTTTTAGGTTCTGCAATGTTCATTGTTTAGAGTAGTGATTTCCTAGCAATCCTTCATGGGCTTGTTGCAACCAACTAGTATGTTCATTGTCCTCAACACAACAAGCTAATACACCCCCTGTACCTTGTTTGTACATACTTCCTGCCAATATTTGATATTTTTATGATTTTACAATTTCTTCTTTGTTTGTTTGTACATTCTTATTTGAGGGTCCGAAGGTTAGGACAGGTACTAGCTTATTTGCCCATTTAGGAACAACTTCTAAATTGAACAAATAAGCATCAGGTAGTTCATCAAACACTCCTTGTGGTGGATCTCCTAAAGTGATGCAAGAAAGATGGTCCGCCCTAAGATGGGTCCTACCTTTCCTAACAACAACTTCAAAGTCGTATTCCATTAGTAAGAGGAACCATCTTACTAAGCAGCCTGTATTGCAAGGTTTATTGACCAAATATAGTAAAGCTTGATGATCAATGAAAAACTTGAACTTATTGGCCAATAGATAGTGTCTAAACTTCTTCACGGCATATACCATGCCTAAGCCTTCTCTCTCGGTTGTTGTATAGTTTCGTTCAGCTGCATTTAATTGCCTACTAGCATATGCTATCGGCAAATCTAGGTTTCCTTCACCTGTGGGTTGTGCTAGCACACATCTTATTGCATGATTGGATGCATCCACATGGACATGGAATGGTTTACTTTAATCAGGAGTGGTCAGTATTGGTGCTGAGCACAAGCGTCTCCTTAGCTCATTGAAGGAATTCTCGCATTCGTCATTCCACTCAAAATTTTTCAGGAAGGCATAAAGAGGTTTAGCTATGATCGCATACAAGTGGATGAACCTGCGATAATATCCACAATGGCCCATAAAGGCTTGAACCTCTTTAACCTTCCTTGGCCTCGGTAATTCTGCAATGGCTTTTACTTTGTCCACGTCTGTTGATATTCCATTCTTAGAAACAATATGACCTAAGATTTTACCTTGTTGTACCATGAACACACACTTCTCTAGGTTCAGACACACTCGATATTCTCTACACTTGTTGAAAATCTGTCTGAGCTCAGGGATGTGGTATCTTCTTTCTTGGGAATGAGCACATAAATCATCCACATATACTTCCAAGCTCTTTCCCAAGAACTCCTTGAAGACATGACACATGAGCCTTTGGAATGTTGTCGGTGCATTGGTGAGCCCAAATGGCATCACACGGAATGCAAAGATTCCCCACTCTATGGGGAAAGCCATTTTATGTTGATCTTCAGGGGCAATGGCTACTTGGTTGTAGCCTAAAAATCCATCAAGGAAGCTATAAACTTCCTTGCTTGCAACACGCTCCAATAAATGTTTAGTGATTGGAAGCGGATAACTATCTCTGATCGTAGCGGCATTAACTTTTTTAAGGTTAATACACACTCGCAATTTTCCATTCTTCTTGGGCACCACTACAATGGGGGACACCCATTCAGTATGCTCAATCTCATAGATAAATCCAGCTTCAATTAGCCTGTCAATTTCTTCTTTGATTTTAGCTACATAAGTGTCGTTATATGTGTAGGGCTTTTGTTTGGTGGGCTTGGCATCAGCGGTCATGGGGATCGTATGAGAGCAAATTTTTTTATCTACCCCCTTCAAATCTCTATAGTGCCATGCAAACACATCCCTATATTCCCTTAATAGAGCTACAAGCTCTGCTTCTTCTTTTGCACTTAGGTCATCTCCTATGTATGTACATCGTTCTTCGTTCCCTTCAATGGTTACAACAATTTTTTTGGTCTTTTCTTTATTATCATATGATTCTCCTATGATGGCCTCTCTCTTAGGCATTCGTACCAAAATTTTCCGATCTTCAACTTCATATTTCTTGAAATTTTCTGGTACCTCAAACAATGATTCCTCCTCTTCTTGCTTCACTGCTTTTCTTTTCTTTCTCTTTTGACCTCCATCCCTTCCTTCCTTTGAATTTACAGTTTTAATACTTGTGAGGGGTTCTTCTTCTTTTTGGGTTAACACTCCTATGTCTTCTAAATAGTGTTCCTCTGAGTCAAAGTAAGTATCCATCACAATGGATTCTAGATCATCATCATTCTCTTCTTCTTCTATGAACTCACTAGGATCACACTCTTCCAACAAAGGCTCACACATGAACACAGAAATATCATAACCCTCCTCATCATAGTGAGGTGTCCATTGTTCTTCATTGATTGCAATGTCCATGGTAGCTAAAATTTCTGCCCAACCATGAGGCTCGAATTCCTCATCTAGAAATATCATTGGTGTATAGGCTGGGTCTTTGATTGGTCTATCTCCTAGGGTAGTTCCTTCATCTCTTGCTTTTAGACGCTTTTCCTCTTCCTCTGCGACCTTGCACATCCACAAGTGTGTATCTTCATGCAGCCAGGATGGATCAGGTGAACTCCCAGAATGCACAGAGATAAAATCTTCTTTTGCTTTGTGGATAGGATTCCACTGTAGGGGTGGTACAGCTCTGAAGGTGTAATCCTTCAAATTAACCTTGGTGGTGACCCCTAAGTGTTGTAAGTACAAGGAGTTGGTTCCCCAATCCTATACTATTTGCGAAATTGTAGGAATGGTCTTCCTAGGATCATCTTATAGACATTATTTTTCTCAAAGTCACATATGGCAAATGTGTGTTCAAACTCTACACCACAAGTGGTTAGAGTTATCCCTTCGAGCAATCCTAGAGGTCTTTCAAAATGACCATCTGCCATTTGAAGCTTCATTCTTGTTGGTCTTAATGTGGGTTTGCCTCATCGCTTCCACAAGGAGGTGGTTGCAATAGCAACACCAGCACCTGAATCTACAATTATTTTGGTTGTGTAACCTTGATAGGTGATCGGAAGATAAGTATTACCTTCTTCACCTTCACTCATGTCCCCTATTTTGTCTAGAGGTATCTCTGGTACTTTCTGCTTAGAGCCTACTTTTGGCATATTGGAATCAAGTTCTGGAACCTGACATGATTCCATAGCTCAGGTTTTGCTTTCAGCAGCTCTTCTACTGTGAGATGGCACTGAACCTTAGTGTTCATGACATCAGTGTTTCTTGGAACCACTGAGTCTTCATTTCTTACCAATATTGTGGGAGCTCTGATCTAAAGAGATTCAGATTCCCATGGGCCTGTGAATTGAGGCAACTCATGTAAAGAATTAGATTCGAAATCTAATCTTTCATCTTCTTGTTGCTCTGCTTGGTCTCCATAAATAGACGGAATGTCTTGGGGAAATTGGTCATGAAGATCATCAATCTCAGGAATAGGAGGGGGATAACCCTTCTCCTTGGCCCATTTTTCTTCTTGTATTTCCCGCAAGAACTCTTGAGAGTACTGTTGCATTGAAAGAGGTGTTCCCTCATCCACGGAATCAGGAACATAAGTTTTCATTTGTGGTGAAATCTCTCTTTCAACAACCGGTTGATCCTGTGGAGGTAAAGAAACATGTGGCTTGTTTACCAACTGCTCTAATCTTTCTAGTAAGCCCTGGAAATGCAAATCTGGTTTGACAGAGTTTGTCTCATTGAACTTTTGACTAGTCTCAAGCATAGCTGGAGCTACTTCTACCATTTTCATGCACATTTTTGTTTGTTCAATCTCTAAATCTACTCTCGGGTAACTCTTGTCCAGGTTTGCAGTTGTTGGCCCTTCTTGAAGGCGAGCTTGGTAGGCCTTGAACATCATGTCCAAGCCTTCTGGGGTTGGATCTGCAAGAACAGACCCTGGTTGTGGGTTATTTACAATAGGTGGTGGGGTGGGATGAGTTGGAGTGGATGGAGTTTCGGCATGTGAGGGGCTTTGAGATGCTATGTCTTCTATTTTTGTTTTGGTATCCCTTAGGCTTTCTTCTAGCTCGGATAGCTTTTTGTTCCACTTGCGATTAGCCTTCTCTCTGGTATCCTTCCATGTTCTTGGTTTCCTCTTACTAGGATCTCCTGACTCACTTGACTCTGATTGCTCATATGGTTTTGCTTGTTGTGCAGTGTATGCCCTAGTAATTGCCTCTACAGGAGCCACATTATTGTTACTTGAACTTGAATCCGCCACTAAGCCTACCACATTGATGGGTGTAACCTTGGGTGCACTAGAGGGATTCCTAGGACACTCTCTAGGGAGGTGTTCCTTGCCACACTCGGGACAAAAGCCTTGTATTGTGATGTTTTGTCCTTGTCCCGGAGCTAGTTGGTGGGGACATTCACGAATGAAATGGTCGCCCTGACATCTAAAACATGGACCTCTAGGGACTTGTGGTCTTACTTGTCTTGCTTGGGGCCTGGGGTTGGGATTCGTATACATGACATTGGAGTATTTTGGTTCCCAATTTTGTTCCATAAGTGGTGTCTCGTATTGATATGGAGAAATCTCACTTTGCTTAGGTGACTCTATGTAATAAGCATGTGGACTACCTTCATGGGAATAGTCTGCATTATGAGCATGAGAGTCATTTTCTGAGACCAAAGGGGTTAGTGGCACCAATGCTCTATTAGGGTTCTCCTCCGCCATCGTATACTTAACTGGGATCACATTGGTAGGAGTTGGTGGTTGGTTTCCCAGGACTGGGTGTGACCTGTTTGGTGCTTGATATTGCTGTTGGTATTGAGGTTGATATTGTTAATGTGGCCTATAATATGGCTGTTGGTACTGGTTCTGATACCTACCCTACTGGTAAGGTTGCTGATAATTTTTTCTAACAGCCTGCCTGTTATAGGGACAATCTTGAGCCGTATGGTTCGTGTATTTTCTTTCAATAGTGCAATATAGAGCAATAGGGTTTCCTTGGGGCTGAGCCATCATTGGGCAAACATTAGCCATGTGGTCTCCTCCACATGTATAACATCGCTTCAATAAGGTGACCCTTGGCATTTATCTATTTTGAACTCCTAGCCTCTTGGAAACCTGCTCCGCTATCTCATCTATCTCATTGGAGGCTCTAGAGGTATGACTAGTAGAATTGTCAGAATCTTTATAGAGTTTGGACAGTCCTAACTCCTCACCCAAGTTGTCTTCTATGTCAATGCACATGCGCACACACTCTTCTATGGATCTAGGCTCTTTCAAGTACACGTATGACCTTAACTTTGTGCTAAGTAAACCGTCTAAAAACAAGGCCACTTGTTTGTCTACTGTGGGTAATTCTGGCATAGGGCATCTTTCCAAATACTATCTAAACATTCTTCCTGCAAGTCCCACTGTTTCTTGGGGTGTTTGCTTGAAGTTGTGGATCAAGGATGATGTATTATGTCTGATGCCACTCTTGGAAAATTCTACAATGAATTCCTCTAGCAGTTGGCCTATCTCTCGATAGTTGCGACTATTCAGGGGTTGAAACCAAGCTAAGGCAGTACCCTTAAGAGTTAAACCAAATGCCTCAAACTGGGTGAATAAGTCTTCAACCTCTTCAGCTCTTAGCACTTGTTTGAACTCGGCCACATGATCATAAGGATCTCCAAATCCATCAAAGTAGTTCTTCATTGCCTTGACCACTTGAGAAGGTCTAAGGGTTCTTGAGTGCTCTCGAGGTCTGAGCATTGGGAAAGCATGTTCATCTCTTTGCTGCCTATGTGCTCGATGTCTCTCTCTTTCAGGTCTTTCACCCTCATGTCCAGACCTATCTCTGTCCACAGTGTTTGCAAAGCTTACATCCGGTGTCTCTCTAGTTCTTTCCCTCTAGGTTTCATGAACCTTGGATGATCCTACTCCTTGGAGGCCATGGGAAACACTAGATCTTAGTGGAGGGAAAATTGATTCACCTTGCCAAGTGTATGCATGCCTATCCTGCTCTGTAACCAAGAACATTTTCTCTGACGTGTGATCTAGAGACAACTTTGCCTGGTATCTCTAGATCCTTGAACTCATAGATTGTGACTATTGGGCTTGGTTGAGCTGGCTTGAATCTCCAAAAGGCTTCCTCCGTTTCTCTATTCAAGAATAGCTCTATGCTTTTGTTGTCTTGGGAAATCCATTTCGGAGTGATCACTCTAGTCAAGATTGACTTACCCCTAGGGCTTTGGCTTCTCATCATATGTCTCCTTGCTCTAGGTCTCCCATCTCGTTCTCAGGAATGATGTTTCCAAACTCATCTGTCTTGTCTGGTAAGTTGGTAACCACATACATGGTTCCTTCCTTATCAATGTATGCACCCTCTTTGAACTTGACTACTGGGTGTTCAAGTCCAAAGGGTTGGTCAGGATTTTTGAGTTGAACCACTGATCGTCTTAGACCATCCTCATAGATGCGAGCACCTGATTGGTTGGTCTTGATCTACTCCAATTGGGTCTTATAGGGACCTTCTGGTGTTTGTAAATAGGCAGTGCCTGAGCTATGTGTGGGTCTTTCCATGCTAAAAGACATTTCTGAGTCACTGGTTTCTGAACTTAGTGTGTAAGGATAACCACTAAGCTGTTGAGCCCAAGACTTGGCTCTATGGTTGACACTAGCCTCAGATGATCTAATGCTTTTTCTATCCTTGCCTAAGTGTCTGCCAGATCTCAGGTTCATAAGCCTTGGCTTCTCGTCCCAAAGTTCTCTTATATTGCTCAAAATCCTTTGGAACTCCTTGGTTTTCTAGTTTCCCTGAGGGTCAACTTCAAAATACCCTATCTAATAATTCCAACAAAACCAAAATCACAGCAAACGGATTTCGTATGAGAAAGTTATGTCAGTTCAGGGTTTTGGGGATTAAAACAAGGAAACAGGGTCTCTCTGGGAGCTCAAAACAGGCGATATGATACCTTTGTCTTAATCGATACCACTTTAGACGATACCACCCTAGACAATACGATACCATCGGGATGATTGCGATCACGATACCAACTTCCTCGATACAATATTGCTATCCCCACGATACGATACTGGAAATGGTCACGATACGATACCTCTTGTTTGCACGATACGATACCAACCTGATGATACGATACCAGTTTGTGAACAATACGATACCACTCCAATCGCGATACGATACTGCTTGTGCTACGCGATACAATACCACAAAGTGCACGATACGATACCAGAGTAAGAGAAGATAGGGTACTAGGTGCACGATACGATACCTCTTGACCTCGCGATACGATACTTATGCAAGTGGCAATACAATACCACTATCAGGCACGATACGATACCGCTCGATCGACGATACGATACCACGAGGTGCATGATATGATACCACCAGGGTGACCGCGATCGCGATACCAACACTTGACGATACGATACCAGAATGGTATCGCGATACCTCAAGTGGGCATGCACGACACGATACTTGGAGATTTTGACACCCAAATTCAAAAATTTTTGCAGATATGTGTACCTTGTGTCCTCCTTGTCACTTCTATCAGCCTGTAGATGCAAAATCTATCTCCAAAGTCACGATACCACTACCGCGATACCAAACGTTGTTCCTCTCATGCCGCGATACTGTTGCCCAGATTTTTGGTGTTTTTGAGAGTTTTTCAAGTGTTTTTCTTCAGCGTTTTTGGTTCTCAACTCCCCCTATGCTTCTTTCTCACAGCCACGAGTAAAAAATGAGTGAATGTACTGTTCAAAATGGAAAGAGAATATGAAGAGGGGAGAAGATGGTGATGATGATGAAGATGAAGAAGAAGAAAAACTCAGTAACTGAACTAAAAATGGTGATTTTTTTCCTTCCAACGTCGCTACTCTACATCTTACCATCACATGCTCGTCCTCCAAGCTCTCTCCCCGGCAACGGCGCCAAATTTGGTGTCACTCTAGCACAATGGCAAGTACCAATGTGAGGAGATACAACTCATAAATGTCAATCCGTGGAGACGTGAGGACCGGTATGAAGACCGTGAGCAAATGATGGCACAAGTGCGTGAGTGAAAGCACACAAGCATGCACACACATACACACACACGCACAAAGTAAGAGCAAAGAGTGGAACAATGGAAGGACTTAGATTGCAAAAGAGTTCTCTTACAAAGCTGAAAGCTACAACAATCTAACCCCAAAAATGAGCTCTCTAGCCCTTTTCATAGGTTTTTGAGTGGTTTTGGCCGAGTCCAGACCTACTGTCCGGCCTAGTTAAAAAATAGGTTTCGTGGCTTATTTGGGGGCTCAAACGGAGTCCACAAATTATGAAAATTGGTAGGATTGTAATTCTAATACTCCTCAAGCTCGAGGACTCCTCTGCTTGAACAAAATGGAGTAACAAAAATAAAAAATGGTATTTACAATGGTTTTTAGTGATAAAAATCACTGTTTTTATAGGGATTTCTTCTGAAAATTTGACAGGTGCTTCTTGGAGCTCCCTTCTTGCTCCTTCTTCTTGTGTGTCCACTTCCTTGATGCGCTTCCATGCTTTTTCCTTGACCTTGAGCTTCAATAATGTGTGTGTATGTGTCTATGTGTGTATGTGTATGCATGTATGTATGCATATGTGTGTGTATGCATATGTGTGTGTATGCATATGTATGTGTGTGTATGCATCATTATGTGTGTATGTGTCTATGTGTGTATGTTTGTGTGTGTGTGTATATGTGTGTGTGTGTATGTGTATGTGTCTATGTGTATGTGTCGCTATCACTACAACATATGAGGGGCATACCGACGCTGCATATACCGACTGTTGATGTTGTAGCATCACAACTCATACTTGTCAAACCAGGAAGCATCTCATGAGACCCAAATGTTTGCATAGAAGCACTCAGCAGATGTAATGGCGCTTCGTCAACGTATGATTAACAACGTTATCAACAAGAAGATACAACATAAGCATCGCGAATGATACACCTAATCATAATCACAAGCATAATAATGATGTAATCATACATCAACGTGTCACAAGCGTTAGACAAGAAGAGAACAAGCACGCATGCACATCATGACGACGAGAGAGCAAGAGTCTATCTACAAACTAGCATAATCTCATTACTTCTAAAAAAGCTCTCTCCAAAAGAAGAGGTGGAGACCTCTTTATATACAAAATGGCAAAAAAGCGTGCTATGTGGGATTTCTCAACTGAAAGGAGAATGAATCCCACTTATTCTCTAGTGTGGCACTCACACACACCTATACAAGAGTGCGTTATTAACTCAATGAAAGGTAGAAAAATGTACAAACGATGATGAAAATGAAGTGGATCCAAGAAATACATGTTGTATCTTCAACACTCCCCCCCTCCTTGACTTTGTCATCCTCGACAAAGCTTTTGCAAGTATGGAGCTTTTATGGAAGAGCGTGTAGGAGTTCCTTTTGATTTGCATGATCCTTGCACCATTGGAGTGCTTTGCTTTATTGTTTTTCTTCATCTTGCTTTTTGTTTCGAGTCGAGTGCTTTAACTTGGTTCTTTTGCCTCATATAGATGAATATGCTAGAATGTTTTTTTTTTTTTTTTGGGTAATGGATGGATGATGTATGAGAATGATACGACAAAATGAAGATGATATATACAAATAGATGAAATTAATTCATCTCTTCTTAGTCCATATGCATGAGTGGGGACTAAGGGTGCATGGATGGAAAACAAAAAAGTGGCTATGCACGGTCTTGTAATGTGACCCTATCTTATGCATACTCTAAAAATGCATACAACAATAAAAAAAAATGGTGCAAAAATGGATGGGTCTTGAGCAAAGTGCTCAAGGGTGAGGCGATGATGAGGCTTTCTCCAAATGTCCAACTCCAAGAGATGCCTTTTTTCCATCAACCATTTGAAATGGATGATACCTTTGTCCACCATCCTGAAAAAAGAAAAATAAAAAGCAAATTTTTGAAATCTATGTACATGTGCCCTCTTTGTGTCTGGGTTAAACTAAGTGTGCCTAATGCTTGGCCTTTGGATGAGGCCCTATTCATGTGCATACTTGCTGTGCATCTTAAACATATGCTGTGCATTGGGCAAGGTTGGGTCCGACACCCATGGATGCTGCACGAAGAGGTTTTAGGCCGCCAATATGTCTTCGCTTTGTTGGTCTTAGCCTTGAGGTTTCTCCTTGGATCTTTTCTGAGTGTTGACTTTATTGCTTTGGATCCCTTTGTCAAAGTAGTCGTTCTTGATGATAAGTCAATGTGAAACTAGACCGTAGATTATGAAGTCTAGTGTGAGAGGGTTGATTTTGTATAAGAGCTTTCTTTGGTACCCATATCATAGTGCGATTTGGTTGGGCTCTAAGTAAGTTTTTGGCCACCCAAATTTGTGTTACATTACAAGGGAAATGTGACTTCTTCTTGATGTATGGGTCTTTTGGGCCTTCTATGTGAGTCTTTAGAAAAAACTCATCTTTACATGGGGAGTTCAACAAAGGTTGAGTTTCTTTACATATATCATGCTCATGTAATGGATCATAAGGTTGTGTGTTTTGAGATAGATCTAGAGATTCAGCGATGCATTTATTTGTATTACACATAGAATCTCTAGATATCACTTTATCTTCCATAGAACTCATACAAAATTCGTGAGAAGATTCCAAACTTAGAGGAAGGGAGGGCCCTTCCATATCCTCCAAGCACTTGGAGTCCTCCACTTCATCATTCTTCAAGGTTTCCTGTGACTTACTCAAAGAAAGGTTAGATGAAAAAGCATGAGTGGAAAGACTATTTTGTGGATTAAGAGCACAATCTTTGAATAGATGATTATGTCCACAATCCATACAATGAGGATAATCATCAGGATTTCCAAAAGACTCACTAGTGGGGATGGACATAATAGATGGACAAAGTGCTTCAAACCCTTGATGTTCAAAAAACCTTTGAGTGCCTATGACCAAGTCTTCATCTATACCTTCCATAACAAAAAATGTTTCAAAAAATTCCATACCATTCACCACAATAGGCAACACCACTTGACCCATGCAATCATAATTTTCACCATTCATGAGGATAGAGGAATGAGTGATTAGTTGAATGTTGTCCAAAATAATAGTCACTAAATCAATATGAATTAAATTCCACTCACAATTAGGGTTAACATAAGCACTCATATTTCTATGGTCATGACCAATGAATACAGTTACAAAAGTGTTGCTATATTCCCTAGTTGCAACTATGGAACCCACCCCTTTAGAAATTCCACCAATTTCCTCTACCCCTTGCAAATTTTCTCTATTTGTTTCACCTTGATCATGTGTGATTAATGCATGCATCTCATCTTTTTCTTCCTTCTTGTGTGCAACCTTTTCCCCCTTCCTTCTTTCTTTTGCCTTTTTCTTTCCCATGTTTCGATGAAAACAATTTTTGGTTTTTTGAGTGTTTTTAATATTTGTTTGGTATTCATGAAAGAGTTTTTAGAATTTGTTTGATGTTTTTGTGTGTGTTTTTTGAATGTTTTTTTAAGATGTGTAAATAAGTTCTAATGGGGTTCTTCTAAGAAGAAAAAAAAGAGTATTTACATTATAATACACAAAGGTGGAAACTGAAGCTTTTGAAACAAGGAATTTGCATTTTATGAATAGCATAGAACCCATTGAGCTCTCGAAGTAAGTTCATGTACATGAGATTAATCATGAATTGCAAGTTATGGGTTCTAACTAGTTTCACAAAGTAGTCCCTCTAGCCTATTTCATGCTAGCATCCAAAACCTAGAGTTCTCTAAAATCGGAGTTGTTAAAGATTTTCCATTTTGTTTGCCAAAAATCCTCTTTTTAGGCGCCATCTTATCCACGACCACCAAAGCTATTAGAATAAACATCGCGACTACCTGCAGATCTTGACTCCCAGTGCCCACCCCTCTTTGAGTAAAATGACCTAGTTGTAACTCACGCAGATCCAGAAGAATTTTTTTATTTGCTCCTTCTCTTTTGCTATCTTGACCGTGTGTTTGATTTGTGCCCAATAGAGGAATCCTTCAAAATCTCTCGGGGCCACCTACCAGCTCATTTAGCTCAGCACATCTCAGTTCAGTAACTAGGAAGCATTATACTTCTGTATTTACAAGTAGCCTTGTTTCCATGCTCATCATCCTTATTATACTACCTGTTATAGATCCTATTGCTTCATTCATCCCATGTCCAGTAACTATTGTGTATCCAACATTGATAGCTGCTTTGGAATCTGAATGTGCTCAAGCAGTCATCTCGTTTTCTCTGAATCTTAGGTGTTCTGTAGCTCGTTCTCCTGAAGAAGGCAGGCAGTTCTTGTTTCAAAGCTCTCTTCTCCCATACCATGTTCATAGTCAGGCTTACCTCTGCATAATTATTGAAATCAAGAAATTTTGCTTGTTCAAGATGAAGTTCCAAGATCTTATTGATGATTGAAGTATTGTTCGCAAATGCATGAGTTACATAGGCATGATAAAGCTACTTCCTCAAGCTGTAGTTCCATACATGTTGCATTATAGGCATGTAACTAGGAATGTCCCAAGTAATCAGCCAAGTACCATCTTCCATATTTGCACCTTCATGATCCTCTCTCAGAGCTGCTCGAGTAACAACACCTAGAGCCTTGCAAGCCCTTCGCCGCATCATCGAGCCCGCTCACCATCATCCCTTCCTTGATCGAATCTGAAAACTAACTGAATGTTTTCCGACCACGTCAGAAGGCAGCTTATCTTTATATTCATTCAAACTCTTCGGAAGTAGATCACCGAATTTCCTTCATCTTTGCACCAATGGCGTTTTTCTTTTCTCTTTATCCTTCTCAACATACATTTCAGCATCTTTGACCATTTTTTGAATTTCAGCCTCCGATAGACCACCAGAGGATTGAATTGTTAATTGTTGCTCTTTTCCTGTGGCCTTATCCTGAGCAGAAACATTCACAGTACCACTGGCATAGATGTCAAAAGTTACCTCAATCTGTAGCACACCTCTAGGGGAGGAAGGAATGCCCACAAGGTCAAATTATCCCGAAAGCTTGTTCTCTGCAAACATCTCCCTCCCGTACTGGTAATGGCAATGATGACCTTTCCCTTTCCACATTGGGGGCATACTTCTAGTCCGGAATGCCTTCTCTTCAACTTTCCCATTCATCTGGTCATAAAGTAGCGCTCAGACATCTGCAATCTCCTTCCTGTGCCCCCACCCGCTTATTATCTGCACCTGCATGAATTCTAAAAATGGCTTTTGCAACCACACCATTGTCCTGCTGAAGATTGGCGTACCCACCAATTTTGAGAACAATCGCCTCTGCATATAGGCAGTGGTGGAAAACGCATCTATGAGTTGAAACAAAAATTTGGAGCATTGCACATCCATCCTCAAACTGTGTCCTCCTGAGATCTCCTCAAATTGTGTCCTCCTGAGATCGTCGGGCTTCAGCCAAATATTTAGAATCCGTTTCTAGCCAAACCCTGATCTAGAATCTTCTTGAACATCTCTATGCCCTACTCCTCATGGCCAGTGACAATTGTACCGAATTGAGAAAACCTCCTGAACTTGCGGGCGAGCAAAACATGTTCTTTGATGTGAGGCATAGACCATCAGGTGCACAAACCACAAGAATTGCACCATCCATTTATGCAACTCCTGTGATTATTACATTCTTACATAATCTGCATGGGTGAGGTAGTCATCATGGGCATCATGTCGCTTCTTTGTCTCGTGTTCCACATGGGCATGTGGCAATAGTAATTCTGCATGCCCTCTCGTCTAGACCTTTATCAAAATCCATTCAATGTCGAACTAGGAAAATGTTGTATTGCATGTTGCCCATCAATGGTTCTTCTTTGCTTCCTTGCGACAATGCTTCTTTACCTGAGCCTCCAAAGTTCGTATACTAACCTGTGTATCATAGCTTTGGCATCTTGTACTTATGTGCATTTCTTACTTGAGACGATGCAAACCTCCTCAGGCAGACTTGCAAAACCTCCTTATGACATATCTCATGGAGCACCATCATAATCATCTAGCTGCCAAACTTCTCTTCCTGATGTGCTTTTATCAGAGAATTTACTCAGCCATCGAGCTACCAATGTCTTTATCACGTGGGACCTTGATCTCTATCATCCTTCCAACTCTTCCGAGCCCTTTGTCGTTCCTCTCCCACTTTTGCCCTTGTAAAAATTGTCGTTCATTACCTTATAGAGTGGCTTGAACTTGCTCTTTCCTTCTCCTTTTCCTCATCCCCATCATCTTTTAGCTTCAACATTCCTTAGTGAAACAGGTCCTTTGCGAAGATGAAGTACTCACTTGCCTGTGTAGCAAACCTTTTTTCTTCATCATTTCAAGCTTATGGAGCTCCTTTACATTTTTCTCTGACAAGGTGTTAGCAGCATTCCTATTGAGAGGCCCTGAAAAGCTCGATATAACCTGATCACACCTATTCGAATTTCTCCCTGAGGGCTTCATCCATTGGAGAGTCGAGCCTCAAGCTAAAGCTTTTGCCTTTGTCTTTCGTAGTAATACTGGGCTGCATAGCCTTTCTTCGAAGATAATTTCTCAAGCTCATCTAGATAATTGATTTATCCCCAATATTTAGCGATCTACTCCTTGGTTTTCACGTACTATGTTTGTGATCTCTCTCTCTCTCTCTCTCTCTATGAGACATTGGCGCAACCTCTTCCACCCAAAAAGCTATTGATGGCGGAGGGAGAGTTATCCAAAGCCACATCGTCATCTGTTTGCAAGTTCCTGAGCATAGTAATGCCACTTGGTGGTCTTTGCTCAGAAACTTGAGGGATGCTAATCTTGTCAATGAGCTCTTCAGCCACACACAGCACCATAGATGTACGACTGTTTTCAAGCACCTTTCTTTTCCAAGCTAGATAATGAAGTTGACGAGCCATATACTCCATTGATTTCCGTAGAAGAACCCCAAAAAGAAACTTATTCACACATGGTTAGAGAAAAATCAACAATGTTATTAGAAAAAATCAACATAATAACTAAAAGATTTCTAAAAACTACTCCTATTCTACTCATGACTTGAAGAATCACCACACATGATGGATTAATCACCCAAAAAGGGGATCCTCATCACACCAAAAATGGCTCATCTCAACAAGTTATTATGAATCTTGCAAGCCGCAAATGCTCACAAGAGCGTCACAAAATGAAGAACTCAAAAAAATCGTCATGAAAAACTTGCGTACACGTCTCTTTCACTCCAAAAACCATCACGTAAGTGATAAGAGAACGCTCCCCGGCAACGGCGCCAAAAGTTGTTAACGTTGTAGCATCACAACTCATACTTGTCAAACCAGGAAGCATCTCATGAGACCCAAATGTTTGCATAGAAGCACTCAGCAGACGTAATGGCGCTTCGTCAACGTATGATTAACAATGTTATCAACAAGAAGATACAACATAAGCATTGCGAATGATACACCTAATCGTAATCACAAGCATAATAATGACGTAATCATACATCAACGTGTCACAAGCGTTAGACAAGAAGAGAACAAGCACGCATGCACATCATGATGACGAGAGAGCAAGAGTCTATCTACAAACTAGCATAATCTCATTACTTCTAAAAAAGCTCTCTCCAAAAGAAGAGGTGGAGACCTCTTTATGTACAAAATGGCAAAAAAGCATGCTATGTGGGATTTCTCAACTGAAAGGAGAATGAATCCCACTTATTCTCTAGTGTGGCACTCACACACACCTATACAAGAGTGCTTTATTAACTGAATAAAAGGTAGAAAAAGGTACAAACGATGATGAAAATGAAGTGGATCCAAGAAATACATGTTGTATCTTCAACACCGATGGTCATAGTCGACGTCGGTATAGCCCTCGGAAAATCTCACTAAGAGATACCGACGGTCAAGTGACCGTCGGTATGACCATTTTAAACGGATCATCGATGTGGCCCGCAGCCACCGATATAAGTGTCGGTATAGGCATCGATATAGGCATCGGTATAGGCGTCGATATAGGCGTCAGTATAGGCGTCGGTATGAGCGTCGATAATTTACTGGCAACTATCAACGCGTATACCGACGTCCATACCGGCGCCTATACCGGTGGTGAGTTTTAAACATACCGCGAACCCGAGAGCAAAACTTCACATTTTTGCACGTGTTTGAGTACTGTCGGTCTAGTGTCGAACTTGCACGCGTGAACCTGCATTGGCTTGTGCACACACACACACGGATCTCTCTCTCTACACACACACACACTCTCTCTCGACTTAAATCTCACATCTTGGTAAGTGTTGCGCGTACTATTAGCATTTGTGTTTCTCTATGCTTTAGGGTTTCTAATTTCTCTTTTCATTGATTTTGCAGAAGTTCTTTGGTGCCGATTGTTTGGAATTGGACGAGAGACGACCTACATTATGCTTTGACGACAACGATTCAAAGAGGGACATACTTGTAAGTGATTCTTTTATTCGCTATTGATAGAGAGAGAAGGAGAGAGAGAGAGAAAGAGAGAGAAAGAGAGAGAGAGAGAGAAAGAAAGAGAGAGAGAAGTGAAAGGAAGATACACATTAATTTACACATGCATACATACACACATACATGTACACACATGCATGCTTACATACACACACCTATACACACATGCATGCTTACATACACACACACATATACACATATGCATGCATACACACACACATAAATTTACACACATGCATACACACATACATACACACACATATACACACATGCATACATACACATACACACACACATATACACACATACATACACACACGCATATATACACACATATACACACATGCATGCATACATACACACACATATACCGGCATGCATGCATACACACATGCATACATACACACACAAATGGAGCATCGCGAGTGACACACATAGTATAGATATCTTTGCTCCATTGTACAGTGGTAAATGAGCTAGTCTTTGCATGTTTTCATATTCTTCATCAGCTTCTGATCATGGAAATTCTATTGTGTCCATGAAACTCTCGACATCTTCTCCACCATCATGATCTTCCTTCATCTCATAAAATGCTTCGAGCATTTCTTCCATGTGTTCATTCCATTTAATGCTATTAGTACCTTGTACTTCTAACTCCTTTTTTGTTCTCTTTTGTCTACGAGAGGTTACCATTGCAATGCCTTTTGGGTCCATCTGCTCAACTGGGGGACCATGCGAATGGTAGCGTAGGTTTTGTAGTCGACTTTTATGAAAGGATCCATACTCTCTAACATATGCGGTACAAATCCGTTGCTTTTTGATAAATTTGATACTTGCACTGAGTGCAATGATATGCCATTCTCTTCTCCATATTCAAACTAGCCATCTGATACAATATGGACATTTTTAGAAGAGCTAATTTTTTTTATTAAACTTAAAAACCATAATTCTAAAGACTTAAACCTGAAATATATATATATTTAATTATGTATTCTAATTTTTTAATTTTCTCTGTCTTATTCATACTAAAACCTAAAGACCTTAGAAAACCTAAAACTCTAATCCTAAAGACTTAAAGACCTAAAACATGTATATATGTATATGCATGTGTGTATGTATGTGAGTGTGTGTGTTTTTAATATGTTAAAATCCTAAAATCGAATTTTTAGTATATATTAAAAATCCTAAAGACCTATTTTCTATATATCATAAAAAGCCTAAAAACCCTAAAAACCCTAATGCTATTATATATATATATATATATATATATATATATATATATATATATATATATATATATATATATGTGTGTGTGTGTGTGTGTGTGTATGTATGTATGTGTGTGTGTATATGTGTGTATGCATGTATAAATAGCTTAAAAACCCTAATCCTATTTTTTATATATATTTGATTATATATTGTTTATATATGTTAATATTAATCTAAAAATCTATTTTTTATATAATTAATTATCTATATTTAATTTGATAAAAAATCTTAAAATCCTAGTTTTATATATTAATTATATATATTTAATTTGATAAAAAACCTTAAAATCCTATTTTTATATATTTAATTTGATAAAAAACTTAAGATACTATTTTTGTATATTTAATTATATATATTTAATTTATTTATTTAAAATACTAGCTCTTTTTCATATTTATTTATCTATACAATTATCCTATTTTATATATATATTCATTTATATATTCAAATTTTTTTCTTAATTTTTTCTTTATTTTTTCTTTATATAAATTTAATTGAATTATATGTATGTAAAAAAACTAAAACCCTAATCCTAAAGGTCTAGACCTGAAATATGTATATTTTTGTATGCATGTGTATATACATGTATATATGTATTATATGTGTATGTGTATGTGTGTATATATATTATGCATGTGTAAAAACCCTAAAACCATAATCATAAAGACCTAGACCTAAAACATGTATATGTCTGTATGCATGTGTATATATATATGTGTATGTGTATATATATGTGTATGTGTATCTATATATGTGTGTATGTGTATGTGTATATATATTCAATTTGATAAAAAACCTTAAAATCCTATTTTTATATATTTAATTATATATATTTATTTTATTTATTTAAAAGTCTACCTCTTTTCATAGTTATTTATCTATACAATTATCCTATTTTATATATTTATTTGTTTATATATTCAGATTTTTTCCTTTTTTTTTCAATTTTTTCCTTATATAAATTTAATTGAATTATATGTATGTAAAAACCCTAAAACCCTAATCCTAAAGATCTAGACCTAAAATATGTATATTTGTATGTGCATGTGTATATACATGTATATATACATGTATATATACATGTATATATGTATTATATGTGTATGTGTATGTGTGTATATATGTTATGCATGTGTAAAAAACCTAAAACCCTAATCATAAAGACCTAAATCTAAAACATGTATATGTGTGTATGCATGTGTATATATATGTGTATATGTATGTGTATGTATGTATGTATGTATGTATATGTATATATATATATATATATATATATATATATATATATATATATATATATATATATATATATATATATATATATATATATATATATATATATATATATATATATATATATATATATATATATATCTGTGTGTGTGTATGTGTATATATACTTAATTTAATAAAAACCCTTAAAATCCTATTTTTATAAATTTAATTATATATATTTATTTTATTTATTTAAAACACTAGCTCTTTTCATATTTATTTATCTATACAATTATCCTATTATATATATATATTTATTTATATATTCAGATTTTTTTCTTAATTTTCTTTATATAAATTTAATTGAATTATATGTATGTAAAAACCCTAAAACCCTAATCCTA
>CM035421.1:150420540-150443040 GCA_020310875.1 Ceratopteris richardii
TGTGTATATGTGTGTGTATGTATGTGTGTGTATGTATGCATGTGTGTATATGTGTGTGTATGTATGCATGTGTGTACATGTGTGTGTATGTATGCGTGTGTGTGTGTATGTATGCATATGTATGCATGTGTGTACATGTGTGTATATGTGTGTATGTATGTATGCATATATGTATGCATATATGTATGTGTATGCATGTGTGTGTGTATATGCATGTATGTATGTGTGTATATGTATTTCTATATCTCTCTCTCTCTTTATCTCTTTCTCTATCTTTCTCTTTTTCATCTCTCTTTATCTCTCTCTCTATTTTTCTCTCTTTCATCTCTCTTTATTTCTCTCTATCTTCCTCTCTTTCATCTCTCTTTATCTCTTTCTCTCTCTTTCTCTCTTTCTCTCTCTCTCTCACTCTTTCTCTCTCTCTCTCTCTCTCTCTATATATATATATATATATATATATATATATATATATATATATAAATATATATATATATATATATATATATCAATAGAGAATAAAACAATCAATTATAGGTATGTCCCTCTTTTAGATTGTTGTCATCAAAGCGTAATGTATGTCCTCTATCGTCGAATTCCAAAGAATTGATGCCAAAAAACTTTTGCAAAATCAAAGAGAAGAAAAATTATGAAACATAAAGCATAGAGAAAGACAAAGGGTAAGAGTACCCACATAATTTACCAAGATGCGAGATCTAAAGAGACAAAGAGAGAGAGAGAGAGATAGAGAGAGAGAGTGAGTGAGTGTGTGTAGAGAGAAAGAGAGAGATCTATGTGTGTGTGTGTGCACAAGACAATGCATGTCACAATTCGATTTGCGCATGCAAGTTTGATAGAAGCAAGAAGTACTGAGTGTAACACACGCGCAAAATGTTGAGTTTTTCTCTCAGGTTTTCGGTATGTTTAAAACACTGCCTCGGTATACGCATTGGTATGGATGTCGGTATGGGCATTGGTAATTTATTAGAAATTACCGATGCTTATATCGACGGTCGCGAAAGATCTTGACGATCTGTTTCAAATGATCATACCGATGGTCAAGTGGCCGTGGGTATGCTTAAGTGCATTTTTCCAATGTTTATACCGATGCCGGGAGCGACCGTCGATATAGGCAGCGTCGGTATGCCCCTCATATGTTGTAGTATTGCAGTATATGTCATATCTTGTTTTGAAGGAAATTGACAACCCCAATGTGCTTAAACACCCATAATTTTCCATGATTGACCACATGCATATTGCCAATAAGAGATATTGAACTCTAGAAGAGGAGGATTAATGGAGATGGAGAGAAGACTCGTTGAAGTAGTTTTTAAAGGTCAAAGAGAGAGAAAATGATATAGGTTGTGAAGAACCGAAGCAAGAAGCATGGTGGATGCACTCAAGCAAGGAAACATGCTAATGGGTGTCCCAAACTTTCCACAATTGTCCCTCAATTTAGCCATTTTTATGTAAAAACCCGCATTTAGAAATATGTTTGAAAGACTTTTCTTGTCATTTACTTCATATTTTCAAGCCGTGCATTCCTTCAGCTTCAAGAGTGATTCCATAACCCTCTAAGAATTTACATGATTTTTTTTCACTAAAATTGGACCTCAAGAGAGGATTTATGACATATTTTTTGACTAGGAAGACACTAAAATATCAATAGGGCCACTTTTTAAAGCTTACCTATAAAAGTGAACTATTTATGTGTACATGTACACGTGTGCATGTGTGTGAGGCTCCTTTATGTGTATTCTACTCCTAGTGTGGTGAAGATCATCATAACATTGAATTGTCTCTTGGATTGATATCATATGGATAAGTATCCATTGCTTGATGTTGATTGGTACATGTGTCATGCGAGCAGATCTACATTGAACAGTTTACTAGTGGTTCAACACTAAAAAAGAAATGTACATCTTTTCTCAAAAAGTGGTAATGTATCATGAACAATCTCTTTGTGCAAGATCCATAGTGTCATCACATAGCCTCATCTCTTTCACACATTCTAAGATGACTTGCACTTAAAGTATGCATCCAATTAAAGCCAAATTACATGGCTTTGCATTAGAAACTATTGTGATACCCCATGCATGAGAGTGATATATTATAATGTGAAGTCAAAATCACTTATGTATCTTGATTTTTGTTACTAATCTTTTCTATTAGGTGATTGGTATTCGAGATCTTAAAATACAAGCATTCAAGGGTCCAAGAACAAGCTATTCATGAAGTCATCCTACATTAGCTACAAATAAGTGGTATTAGGCTCTCTTAATCTATAAATCTTAGCCAAATTCAAATGCAATGTGATTGTCCTAGTTAGATTATCCACATAGTTAGAAGGACATATATGCCATGACCAAAAGGCAATCACATTGCTTTCATAGAGTGATCAGTGATTCAAAAAGGTTATCGCCTATCAAGGGTCCATTCTTTGAACATTAAGGTTAGTCCTCTTCAATTTGTATTTTGTGATGTTGGTGTTTTATGTAAGCACTTTCTAGATCATAAAGAGATCGATACAGTTCATGGTTATTATTAGAGAATATCATGCATACCACATACATGCAATAGGCTTTTATTGTGTGAGATAGGGTTTCCATGATACATGGGATTTACTTTCATGCTCTTCAACATCCTCAATGGATCCATCATCATTAGGTCAAGCTTATCCATATGATCAAGTGAAATTCTTCCAAGCTTCACAATAAGATGTCTCATCAACAACAACCCCTTGGGCACCTTGATCAAGTACCTTTTTAGTTTTGCATCATTTTACCTTTTTTGGATTTCTAGAGTATGCATGCATAGGGCCACCATACAAGGCCATACACAAGCAGGCTGTCTTTCTTTTTGTAGCTCATGCACTATAGTAAGTAGTATGCTCATACTATTGAAAAAAAGTATGTTACTTGCAATATATGTCATATCTCGTTTTGAAGGAAATTGACAACCCCAATGCATTTAAACACCCATAATTTCCCATGATATTGTCAATAAGGGATAATGGACTCTAGAAGAGGAGGATTCATGAAGATGGAGACTCATTGAAGTAGTTTTTAAAGGTCAAAGAGAGAGAAAACAGTCCACATTGTGAAGACCCAAAGTAAGAAGCATTGTGAATGCACTCAAGGAATACAACATGCTAATGGGAGTCCCAAACTTTCCACAATTATCCCTCAAATTAGCCATTTTTATGTCAAAACCCACATTTAGAATATGTTTGAAAAACTTTTCTTGTAATTCACTCCATATTTTTGAATCAAGGATTTCTTTAGCTTGAAGAGTGATTCCATAACCCCCTAAGAATTTGCAAGATGTTTTCCTTGAAATTGAACCTCCAATGAGGATTTAGGACCTAACTTTTGACTGGGATGACATTAAAATATGAATAGGGCCACTCTTAAAGCCTACCTATAGCAGTGACCAAACCCTCACTCATACGTCTTCTTGTTCATTCTTTCTTCTAATCAAGTGTGAGATTCTTGGGATCTTTTATGCCTTTTCCATGCATGAGGCTTGCTTGCATATGTTTATGTGTATGTGTGCACGTGTGCATGTGTGTGAGGCTCCTTTGTATGTGTTCCTAGTGTGGTGAAGATTGTCATAACATTGAATCATCTCTTGGATTGATATCTTATGGATAAGGATCCATTTCTTGACATTGATTGGTACATGTGTCATGCGAGCATATCTACATTGAACAATTGACTAGCACCTCAACATCACTTCAAAGGTACATAAGGAAGCAATGCTCCCTAAGATAATTTGAAGTATTGGTTCCAACAAATCTAGTCATTAATATAAAAATTCCTACAAATATATAGTATCCACACTTTTATTGATGCTAAGATATCTACAATCTACCTTGTTCTTGTTCAATGTCACCCCTTTGGAATGTATCTCTTGAAAATGGTATTCAACTTCTTCATATAGATTGATGACTTGATGTTCACTACTCAATATATGGCTGAGCTTGACTTGAACTTTCCATGAAGATTGAATCTTCCTACATGTGAACAAATTCTCTTTGTGCTCTATGTTTTCATACTCTGATAGCAATTATTGGTTTTTAGCCCCACAATTAATATAGCAACATAGAGAAAATAGAGACATGATGTAGAGAACACTACACATGAGAGAGATGTAAGGAGAAAATTTCCAAATATAATCTATGAATAGCATAGAAAATATACAACACCCTAAATAAAAGTTGTTCAATAACTCCAAAATTTCCAAAGAGTGATCTGCTCCAAATAGATAAGCTTCAAGCTGTTGCACACCTTGTAGATGAATGAACAAAACACAAGTCCACCTCTCCAAGTTGAAAGTACCACCTCCTCCAAGCTAGGATCTTAAAGAGCACTCCCTAACTGATGAATAATATGTCGAAGGGCTTAACTTTATATAGTCATGTCAAATAAAGCATAAAGCCTCAAAAAATATAATAAAAATCCTCCTTCCATGAATTCCAAGAGGTTTCCCATATGGAATCATGAAAACTAAAAATTATTCCTTTCCAGTGTATTTTTAAATGCCACATGGGTTATTAATGACCAATGGATGATAATTACTTGGCTTTACAAAATTATGATTGGTGCTAATTTGCTTTTCATAATTATAAGTGATTTTCACACATAAGCTACAGATTAGGGTTTGACATTTGATCTTCATTTAAATTCAAACACATATGCCTTATATATAACTGGATAACTCTCAATGAACTATATCACATTATGTGATAATGATTTTTTAATAGAACTTTATTACCATTTCTAATAATTTCCAAGACCAAATTTGATTAATCTATAGGTAGGGTCCCTAGTAGAAGATTTCTGCAATGACATATTCTCTAACAGCTAGTCAACCCTCACTTTATTAAAGCAACTAGGGACCTTATTAGTACCATAGGTATCTTGTCTTCCCAAGACATTTTTATTTACATTGGAACTTTTAAGCCTGAGCATGTGACAAATGACATGTTGAGTAACAACAACAAAAATCCATAAAATCTTGTCCTTAGACTTGGAGGAGCAGGCAAAATAAGTAGCACCACAAAAAAGAATAACATCACACGTACACATGGAGACATACATACATGAATATTAGCATACATACACGCACGCTTCACACTTCTAACACAAGCACAAAACAATGAGGTAAATTATAATAGTAGGTTTCATCATTAGAGAAAACAAGGGCAAAAATTTCAAGAGAAAGAAATATATAAATTAGGGTAGAAACACGTGGCGATGAATATGAGGATATCACACAAAAAAAGTTTTTTCTTCCCTATAAATCCCTCTACTTCTACATGAATATGGATCGATTTGTTTATAGAAAAGAATAGCTCAATTATGAACATTATCATTTGGGGACGTCGGCCTCAAGATAGACATAGATACCTGTCACATAATCTTAGCAGGGGATGGTTCAACCATACCTTAAGAGAGAGGATTAGAAGTAATCCTCATCCATGGCTTTTGAGGCTAGTGGCTAGCCCATCATACTCCTGGCTAGGAGGTCGTGAGTTCAATCCCTCACATTGGTATCAGAGCCTAGTTGAGGAACTTGGGCTAGATGGAGGTAAGGTGCCTCCTTTGGTGGGCACTTGGAAAAAGCATTTGTCCTTGGTGAGTGTGAAAATGGCCTTAGATGAAGGCACATGTGCATTTGGGCACCCACAAAGGGCGCGATAGGTCTAAATTTGGTCCAAGCGCTAGATTTTGAGGTTGGTGGAAGTGCTCATGCATGGAAAGTGGGTCCAAGAGAGTCAGAAGGGTCGACAAGTGAGCAATGAGGGCAATGCTCAATCTAAGGGGAAAGGAATGTTACATAATCCTGGTAGAGGATGATTGAACCATACCTAAAGAGAGAGGATTAGGAAGAAATCCTCATCCATGGTTTTTGAGGCTAGTGGTTAGCCCATCATACTCATAGCTAGGAGGTTGTGAGTTCAATTCATCACAATACCACAACATCAACATACTATATATGCATTCCGACACATTTAGAACAATACTACAAACATGTGCACATGTTACACATACAAATCATACATACATCAAATATTATGTGTACATATTTGCACACATATGCACATACTACACAATGCATATGCATAAATATATGCACATGCACATTGCACATTTCTTTAACGGATTTTGAAATGATACCCAAATTTATCATTGGCTTGGTAAAAGAAGGTCAGTCAAAATATTAAGTTTCAAATGATTGATTTATTAAAAAAAGAACCTTGATATGAAAACCATAGTAGGTGAGAACTTGAGAAAACCATTGCAAGACCCCTCTATATCCCAAAAACAGGTTCTATGCCCATTCACTTGTACAACTGTACTTTCAAAGTTAAAGCCGGGGACTAGGCGCCTGACAAGTCTCCTTTAAAAAAAAGAGAAGACCACTGCAACATTCGAATTTCTGAGTGGTCTCGTCTAGGACTCTCCACCTTGGAAAATAGAATTCCACTCATGTAATATGAATGAAAATCCACCTGAAATAGATTCCATTTCCGAGTATCAATTGAAAATTGAAAATTGACTAAAAAAGGGGACAACATGTTGGCAACTTGGCACTCGGCAATGTGACTATGAATTGACTTCTTTATTTTGGTAGAAAATCGTCGAAAGCCAAGATCAAAGTTGCAAGTTCGATCGGAAGTTCGTTGAAAATTCATAGAACACCTGATAATTTGCAAGTTGCAACTGGGACTTGCCTTTGAAAATTGACTAGAAGACCTGATAACCTGTTGGAATTGCGAGTCTGCAGTTGTCTCGCTTTGACCATGTCCTTGCTGCGATTGTAGCCAGACTTGCCAACTCCAACTTCCACTAGAGAAGAGTCAATATACCGCGTCCTCCCCGTGCTTCCGCCTTCCCGACGCTGGTAACATCGTTCAATCCTAAATTCGAATTTGTTCGAGGCTCTCATGAGTGGGATCTCAGAGACATGGAGTGGAAATGGAGCATTGTCGAGTGAAGTATGTGCTGACCACCCATTGGCTGTTGATAAATGTGTCGCATCGCAAGTCCTCGCTTGCATTCAGGATGCGCGTCAATTTTGCTGTTTGGCTGTCGTGAATAACAACTTTTACGCCGCATCTCTTTCCGATATCGTTTGGAAGAATAGGTTGATGCAAGGTAGAAGTCTCAGCTCCCCTTGCATGCAAGTTTGGCGAATGAAAGACATGCCAAATGAAAGAGAGGAAGTCTTCACATCCCACCTCCTCTATTTTTCAGCCACCTCCTCAATGATTTGAGAAAGTTTATAAAACTTTCCATTTCTTATTGATTCATACATTAGTTCTCAGCCATACACGTCCTTTCTAAAATGAATGTGTGATTGACAATATATGCGCCCCCATGATTGAGGTGCATGGTTGTGGATGTGGGTCATGGCTGCCACATGTCTTCATGTTATTGAGCAATCCATTAGGTTTTCGTGCTGCCCAAGAAACCTCTTCAGGTTTGCTTGCTGCCCAAGAAACCTCTTTAGGTTTGCTTGTCGCGTGAGAAACCCTTTAAGGTTTGCTTGCTGCCCAAGAGACCACTTGTGCAAGAATTAAGGGCTCGCTTCCATGGAATCCGCCAACTCTTTGGTTGCTCCACCAGATAAGGAGGCAAGGATAACAAGTGCTTAGTTGAATGAACTTAAGGGAGGTTAAGCGACTCCCTTGGAGGGCCTCCCTATTGCAGGAATTTATCCTTTATTGGGATGCCATCTTAGCATGAGTATATGATGACATAGAAGAGCTCCCAAAGCTGTCCTTTTATAAACTTTCAATCTTGGGTGAAAGTTTTTCCAAAAGACTGCTTTATTTGAGTAGATTTTTGCGCAAGCTTTAATAAGAGCTTTCAATTGGTGATGTGGCAGCATTTCACACCGAAAATTAGGTGCCTTTATTATCAGCCATTGGATCTTTGCTTTTTTTTTTTTTGGATTTAATCTGGATCATTGATATTTTTATTATTATGTTGATTTTTTTAAGTGGTTTTACCAGAATCAGGGCTTGAATTTTGAGGATCAAAAGCATCTGATTGTAAACTCTTGTATATGACTAGATAGCTCTCTTCAAGTACAACAAGACGTACAAAGTTCATGATATATACAATGAATGGAGAATAAATCCTAAAATAATACAAATTCGAATTTTCACAAATCTTGAACTTAAGATGTCCAACAGTGCCCCGACAATTGAGGAGTGTATGAGTGTGGATGTGCCTCATGGTTGCCACATGTCTTCATGTGATTGAACCATTTATTAGGTTTGCATGCTGCCCAAGAAACCTCTTTAGATTTGCTTGTTGACCAAGAAACCACCTTAGGTTTGCTTGCTACCCAAGGAACCACTTGCACTATGCACCTAAAGGGAGCTGATTGGTGATGACAAGGAAGATGGCAGCCCGATACAGGATGAACTCCTGCAGTGGGATGCCCTTCAAGGCAGTCACCTCCCCTCCCCTAAGTTCATTCAAGCTGAGTGCTGGTTATCCTTGCCTCCTTTCATAATGGAGTAGCCATAGGGCTGGTGGACTCCATGGCAGCAAGCCCCAAATTCTTGTGCAAAGTGGTTTCTTGGGTAGCAAGCAAACCTAAAGAGGTTTTTTGGGCAACAAGCAAACCTAAAGAGGTTTCTTAGTTAGCAACCAAACCTAAAGAGGTTTCTTGGGCACCAAGAAAACCGAATGGGCAATTGAATCACATGAAGACATGTGCCCTTCTGCCAGCACTGCAGCCCTGTTTCTTGTCAAATCAGGCCCACATATGGGGCACCCTACCATCATGAACACACACATGCAGCCCTACCTAATTCGACAATCATGCAGCTTTCACATCTGCCTACTCCAACCATGTATACCCCCTTTTGACAGATGCGATGGGGCTATAAATAGTCGCTGCACCTATCCTTGGGGTTATTCATGGGTGGTTTTCAAGGACTTGTAGAATATTGTCAATGGTAAACTTTCAAGACCAAGGAAGTTGGTTGAGGATGGTTGCTCTTCTTCCAAGAAGCGTGCAACTCTGATTTTTGCCCAATAAACAAAGAAACAAGTGCTAGATTTTGAGGTTGGTGGAAGTGCTCATGCATGGAAAGTGGGTCCAAGAGAGTCCGAAGGGTCCACAAGTGAGCATTGAGGGCAATGCTCAATCTAAGAGGAAAGGAATGTCACATAATCCTAGTAGAGGATGGTTGAACCATACCATAAGAGAGGGATTAGGAAGTAATCCTCATCCATGGTTTTTGAGGCTAGTGGTTAGCCCATCATACTCCTAGCTAGGAGATTGTGAGTTTAAATCGTCAAAATACCACAACATCAACATACTATATATGCATTCCGACACATTTAGAATAATACTACAAACATGTGCACATGCTACACATACAAATCATACATACATACATACATATTATGTGTACATATTTGCACACATATGCACATACTACACAATGCATATGCATAAATATATACACATGTACATTGCACAATTCTTTTACGGATTTTGAAATGATATCCAAATTTATCATTGGCAAGCACCATCTAGCACTCATTACAATGCATACACACAGAAACATGTGCATAAGTACCACTTTAGGTGGCCTCACAACAAATACTGCCTATGGCCCAACCTGTGGTAATCCTCTCAAAACCTAGTGCCTATGGATGCAGAGACTCGTATGCATACCACCTTAGTAATCACCCACTAATCTCTCAATTCATGGCTGTCACTTATTGTGACCTACAAGAGAGAAATCTACCCTACCATACGAGGGTACAAAAACTATATATGTTTGGAAGGATCCCCACTCTCGACCTATCATGAGGCCTAACACACACAAGGCCTCACAAACACAAGGAATATCCCTCCCGTCCTAGAGTTATTAACTGCTCCTGTGACACTACACACCATGAAGTAGATGATTGTCTCCCTCTCTCCTAAAGTATGCCTAATGCCAGGGTAGCGGTGGGTATAAATCCCTAGGGCACGAAGTTATCCTTAGGCCTCTATTATCCACTAGCCACCAAGTGGAAATCCCTTCCATGAAAGCTCGAGACCTTGGAAGGCATGGCCTTTGCCATAGGTCTCCTCGAATATCTAGCTAGAGTATGAGATTTGTAAGACACAATCCTCACCAAAGATTTGTTCGGATTGTCAAAGTCATGCTCAAATCAATCTAATGCCTATCTGTAGTCAAGGCTAGTGGGTCTCCAAAAATCCTCAAAGTACTCCTTTGAGCATCCCCACTCCATTTGATCAGCTCCAGGATCCATTAGATTCTCAATGATTTGGGTCAATGCCCATGATCCTCAGAATCCTACTAATATGCATCCAAGGTGGTCTCACCCTTGCCATTTCCCAACCAAAGGGGTAGTGAGTGTACCAGCACAATCATGGATATGCTCAAATCCGTGCAAAAGGCTCCACCTCACCATGGATAATCCCCTGGTTTATCGAATGAAATCAAAACTTTGGTACACCTACCTCCTAACTATGCTTCCAGGTATCCTAATGGCATGGAAGTGCTAGGGAAGGAAACCTCTTTTGGACATAGCTCATGCATGTTTGTAGGGTATGGAAGTCGTCATGCTTTCCATATTGCTGGACCGGGCTAACTGATGTGGATGGCTGAGAATCAACCAGATGAGGAACATCTCCATGATGAAGGAGAAGAAAAAAGGGTTGAAAACAAAGATGTAGAGGTTGTTGCAAGGTAGAAGTCTCAGCTCCCCTTGCATGCAAGTTTGGCGAATGAAAGATATGCCAAATGAAAGAGAGGAAGTCTTCTTCTTTAGTTTTTCTAAATCCAAATTTAGAAACATCCTACCTCCTCTATTTTTCAGCCACCTTCTCAATGATTTTAGAAAGTTTATAAAACTTTCCATTTCTTATTAATTCATACATTAGTTCTCAGCCATACACGTCCTTTCTAAAATGAATGTGTGATTGACAATATATGTGCCCCCATGATTGAGGTGCATGGTTGTGGATGTGGGTCATGGCTGCCACATGTCTTCATGTTATTGAACAATCCATTAGGTTTGAGTGCTACCCAAGAAACCTCTTCAGGTTTGCTTGCTGCCCAAGAAACCTCTTTAGGTTTGCTTGTCGCCTGAGAAACCTTTTAAGGTTTGCTTGCTGCCCAAGAGACCACTTGTGCAAGAATTCAGGGCTAGCTGCCATGGAATCCGCCAACTCTTTGGTTGCTCCACCAGATAAGGAGGCAAGGATAACCAATGCTTAGTTGAATGAACTTAAGGGAGGTTAAGCGACTCCCTTGGAGGGCCTCCCCATTGCAGGAATTTATCATTTATTGGGATACCATCTTCCTTGGCATCACCTATCAGCTCCATGAGGGGCATCAAGCCCCTTCTCGCTGGCACTAAGTGGATGAAGACTAATCAGGCTTGATTGATGTGGATGGCCGAGAACTAGTTGATGAATGGAACATCTCCATGAGAAAAGAGAAGATGGAAGCGTTGAGGACAAAGATGTAGAGGCTAATGTGAGATACAAGACTCTGATATCTTTGTGTACAAGTTTGGCAAAAGAACGTTATGTCAAATAAAAGATAAGGAGTTTTCTTTTATAGTTTTCCTAAATCTCAAATTTTAGAGACATCCAACCTCCTCTATTTTTCAGCCACCTCAATGTTTTTAGAAGGTGTATAAAGCTTCTGAATTCATTAATTCTCAGCCATACAAGTTCTTTTTAAAATGAATATGTGATTGAAAATGCATGTGTCTGTTAGCAAATAGCACCAGGATAAATACAAATAGACACAACAAGAGAGTGTACAGAAAGCACAAGAGAAATATAGGTTAAGATTGATAATGACTCCAATCCACTACAAATGCTACAATAGAGTGCATGTACAAGAGAGTATGTAAAGAAGCAAAACTCTATTGCACAAATCTCATATTATCCAAAGAGAATCCCCCATGGTTGTTGATGAAGAGGCTAAGAAAGAAGAAGCTGCCCTCCACTCCAAAACTCCTCTAGCTTCAAGTATGAAGACCAAAATCAGCATAGACACCGTAGATATGGTGCTCCAATCTGCTCAATAAGAGCTTTCAATTGGTGATGTGGCAGTGTTTCACACCTAAAATTAGGTGCCTTTATTATCAGCCATTGGATCTCTGCTTTTTTTTTTTGGTTTAATCTGGATCATTGATATTAAATAAATTATGTTGATTTTTTAAAGTGGTTTACCAAAATCAGGGCTTGAATTTTGAGGATCAAAAAGCATCTGGATTGTAAAGTCTTGTATATGACTAGATAGCTCTCTTCGAGTACAACAAGACGTACAAAGTTCATGATATATACAATGAATGGAGAATAAATCCTAAAATGATACAAATTAGAATTTTTACAAATCTTAAACTTAAGATCTCCAACAGTGCCCCAACGATTGAGGCATGTATGACTGTGGATGTGCCTCATGGTTGCCACATGTCTTCATGTGATTGAACCATTTATTAGGTTTGCATGTTACCCAATAAACCTCTTTAGATTTGCTTGTTGGCCAAGAAACCACCTTAGGTTTGCTTGCTACCCAAGGAACCACTTGCACTATGACCCTCAGCATGGGGAACATAAGGGAGTTGATTGGTGATGCCAAGGAAGATGGCAGCCCGATACAGGATGAACTCGTGCAGTGGGATGCCCTTCAAGGTAGTCACCTCCCCTCCCCTAAGTTCATTCCAGTTGAGTGCTGGTTATCCTTGCCTCCTTTCACAATGGAGTAGCCATAGGGCTAGTGGACTCCATGGCAGCAAGCCCCAAATTCTTGTGCAAGTGGTTTCTTGGGCAGCAAGCAGACCTAAAGAGGTTTTTTGGGCAACAAGCAAACCCAAAGAGGTTTCTTAGTTAGCAACCAAACCTAAAGAGGTTTCTTGGGCACCAAGAAAACCTAATGGACAATTGAATCACATGAATACATGTCCCCTTCTGCCAGCACTGCAGCCCTGTTTCTTACCAAATCAGGCCCACATATGGGGCACCCTACCACCATGAACACACACATGCAGCCCTGCCTAATTCCACGGTCATGCAGCTTTCACATTTGCCTACTCCAACCATGTATACCCCCTTTTGACAGATGCGATTGGGCTATAAATAGTCGCTGCACCTATCCATGGGGTTATTCATGGGTGGTTTTCAAGGACTTATAGAATATTGTCAATGGTAAACTTTCAAGACCAAGGAAGCTGGTTGAGGATGTTGGCTCTTCTTCCAAGAAGCATGCAACTCCGGTTTTTGCCCAGTAAACAAAGAAACAAGTGCTAGATTTTGAGGTTGGTGGAAGTGCTCATGCATGGAAAGTGGGTCCAAGGGAGTCAGAAGGGTCCACAAGTGAGCACTGAGGGCAATGCTCAATCTAAGAGGAAAGGAATGTCACATAATCCTAGTAGAGGATGGTTGAACCATACCTTAAGAGAGGGATTAGGAAGTAATCCTCATCCATGGTTTTTGAGGCTAGTGGTTAACCCATCATACTCCTAGCTAGGAGGTTGTGAGTTCAATCCGTCAAAATACCACAACATCAACATACTATATATGCATTCCGACACATTTAGAATAATACTACAAACATGTGCACATGCTACACATACAAATCATACATACATACATATTATGTGTACATATTTTTGCACATACTACACAATGCATATGCATAAATATATACACATGTACATTGCACATTTCTTTAACGGATTTTGAAATGATATCCAAATTTATCATTGGCTTGGTAAAAGAAGATCAATCGAACTATTAAGTTTCAAATGATTGATTTATTAAAAAAAAAACCTTGATATGAAGACCATAGTAGGTGAGAACTTGAGAAGATCATTGCAAGACTCCCCCCTCCCTTGCCCCCCCATCCCAGAAAACAGGTACTATGCCCATTCACTTGTACAACTGTACTTTCAAAGTTAAAGCCGGGGACTAGGCGCCTGACAAATCTCCTTTAAGAAAAAGAGAAGACCACTGCAACATTCGAATTTCTGAGTGGTCTCGCTTAGGACTCTCCACCTTGGAAAATAGAATTCCGCTCCTGTAATATGAATGAAAATCCACCTGAAATAGATTCCATTTCCGAGTATCAATTGAAAATTGAAAATTGACTAAAAAAGGGGACAAGGTGTTGACAACTTGGCACTCGGCAATGTGACTATGAATTGACCTTTTTTATTTTGACTAGAAAATCGTCGAAAGCCCAGAACGAAGTTGCAAGTTGGATCGGAAGTTTCGTTGAAAATTCATAGAACATCTGATAATTTGCAAGTTGCAATTGGGACTTGGCTTTGAAAATTGACTAGAAGACGTGATAACCTGTTGGAATCGCGAGTCTGCAGCTGTCTCGCTTTGACCATGTCCTTGCTGCGATTGTACCCACTGCCCAGGCTTGCCAAGTCCAACTTCCACTAGAAAAGAGTCAATATACCGCATCCTCCCCGTGCTTCCGCCTTCCCGACGCTGGTTACATCGTTCAATCCTAAATTCGAATTCGTTCGAGGCTCTCATGAGTGGGATCTCAGAGATATGGAGTGGAAATGGAGCATTGTCGAGTGAAGTATGTGCCGACCACCCATTGGCCGTTGATGAATGTGTCGCATCGCAAGTCCTCGCTTGCATTCAGGATGCGCGACAAGTTTGCTGTTTGGCTGTCGTGAATAAGAACTTTTACGCCGCATCTCTTTCTGATACCGTTTGGAAGAATAGGCTGCCGCATCCGGTTATCTTGAATTCCATATCCTGCGATGACCTTCCTCGTTCTTTCAGAGATCAATACCGAATGCTCTGTAGATCTGTCATTTACGACCGCGGGCTGAGAGTGCGTGTCTTTTCCTTCAGCGCACTTCGAAGGGCCCCTGCGAAAAAACTTATAACTCATGATTTTTGGTCTTTACAGAGGTTTTGGCTAGATCCAGCTTCAGGCAGAGATTGCTACATGGTCTCTGCAAGAGCATTGTCTATATGTTGGGGAGAGACTCCGGAATATTGGGAATGGAAACCCTGGCCTGGCGGAATGTAAGCTGTGACGCTCCAGATTTTTCAAAGATTTGTCAAAGAGTAGTAAAACTTATGTATACTTTTATGCATCTTTATACATAAGTTCATGTGAACTACATGTCTTACTGAGCTAGGGCTTCTCTTTTACTCTCATGTATAATGTACTCTCACTTATGATGTATATGTATATGTGTGTATTTATTTATTCACGTATACATATATCCAATATCCAAGCGCACTTACATATATGCATACATAGATTCATTTACATAATTACGTGTGTGCGCCTTTTTGTGCGTTATATATGTGTCTGTATGTATGATGTATGTGCGTACGGGTGCATGTATGTATGTTTGTGCCTATGTAATGCAGATCATAGTTTTTGCATGCATATTTCATACGCATGCATATGTTAAAGTAGGAAAAGGGAATGAAAAAAGCTTGAAATTTCACGCGCGACGTCATGCATTACACTATAAAAAACACAGAATATATATAATAGATGCTGAATTCATGTAACACCCTAGAGGCACATTATTGGAGTGAAGAGTTTGTTAGACCGTTCTTTTGCCGCTGATATAGACAACAAAGAGCCTCTCCATGAACGCAAATTGGAAGCATGAAATGATCGTCTCATGCCCTTTTTCCCAATCGTGCAGCCCAATCCTGTTTAATGACCCAAAAGTTCTTTCAAAAAATAAAGCACCCACACTCTTTATTTGGCCCATATTCCTCCTTTAATCCATGCCACACTTCGCTTACCTACTTTACTTTACCACTTTACAATGTTTCTTTCTCTCAAGTCCATTTTTTGTCCGAGAAAATGGAGCTGAAAGGTGTATAAGAAGAGATCTAAAATGGCTGCTTCCATTGAACTCCATGTACAACATGGACATAGTCATCTCTATGTGCTGATTCCCTGCATTCTTCACCTTAAGCATCTTGCGAAGGTAACTGAAAATTGGGAAACCATCTTTGAATGGTACTTATGCTCTCTCATGTACCAATACTTTTTTCTTTAAGTTCGTAGTCCGTTTCTCTTTAGTGCATGATATCCTCTCTCTTCATGTGAAATAGATTGAACTGAGATAGATTTTACAACAACATTATCAAGAGTGAGGTCATCAGATGCATTCAGAGATAAAATCATAAAAAAGGATCTGCATGGCCTCTTCAAGTTGGAGTTGCTAAGCACCAAGTCGCTCTTTTAAGCATCACAATACCTGAGCGGACATTTATGATTAAGGTCCCATCCTCATGGTCTTAAATTTAAATAGATTTCTCCCCTACCTCAAAGTTGGTTTCTCTCCTTTGAGGGTCAGCCATTTCCTACACTATCTTAATGTTGTCTTGCATAAGTCTAAGCATATCATTTGTTTTCTCTATTGAGTTCCTTTGCAGCTCAAAGTCTCGTGGAACAGTATTAGGCACAATAAGATGCAAACTTTAGAATAAGTAGGCATATACTATGTCTTGTGGAAGAGGGAATTGAGTGCAAGGAGTTTCCAAAACACTAACAACTTTTTTCAGATACAACATGCTATGCATGTAGCAATCCCATAAGAAGGTGAGCGAAGCCCACAACTTCTAATGGTGGAACCAATAACTAGGACACTCTCCATTTTCAATGGCAATGTGACCCTATATGATGCTAGAGTCTATAGTGGTGCTAGCTCTCCGCTGTCAAGACTTTGTGCAAGAGACAATATACATGCATGAGCTATGTGCTTAGCCATTGTGGGCGAAGCACCACATGCATCCATATGGATTCCTCAAAGTGGTGGTCTCCACCTCATGTATGTACACCTTGCCCAATCACAAGTGGCATGACATTTGCATTTCTATGGACACCACAATATACATGCATGAGCTATGTGCTTAGCCATTGTGGGCGAAGCACCACATGCATCCATATGGATTCCTCAAAGTGGTGGTCTCCACCTCATGTATGTACACCTTGCCCAATCACAAGTGGCATGACATTTGCATTTCTATGGACACCACATAGAGTGTGTCCCGAATATATGTATGTACCTTGTGCCTAGCCTATGTTGGCCCAATACCACGTATATCAATAGACACTTCATATGGAAGGTCCCCATCTTGAATTAATGAGCGATACTGGCCTGCTAGGATCAAGGTGCACTAGGTAGTCATGAGGAATCACTGCGAGCATATCCTCCTAGTGTGTGCCTACCTTGCCCTATAAAGGAAGCAACTCAATAGTATTGGAATATCTTTCCACCATCTTTCTTTCGATGTTTCTAGCCATATAGGTACCCGAGTCCGATTACTATCGGGTCACAAAGACTTGTGTACTAGGAGCCTGACCTTAAGGATGGCAATCATGTGGAAGTCCCCTTCGAGAAAAAGATGCACATAGTTGAGATTTCTATGGAACCAAAGAGAGTACACCTTATTAAACCAAGGGTAACAATCACCATGAGGTCACACCCTCCAGAAACGTATCTCATTAGTCCACCTTTGCATGTCTTCCAATGACGGTATGAGTGACATAGGAATATTTGTCAACCAGTTTCCACACATGTGCATTGTGCACTTGCTAGAATCACCCAATTTTTAACGTCTTATGCATGCAACTCGTGTGGGTCCAAGGCATCAATCCCAAGACCATAAAAAGACACATGAACTATTATATCCACTATATGTGAGCTACAACCATGTTTGCTATCCCGATATCCTTCAACTAGAGAATGAAGGTACCAATAGCCAAACATAGTCTTCGATGGGCATGCCATAAGCATGGCTCACCCTAAAAGTGCCCATCATCACTTGAATGATCAACTCATCCCACAACTCTACTATGCTCTTGGTCTTTCATCCCTCATGATGTCCAAACATGAAGTGCAACAAGACATGTTCAGTCTTAAATAACTGCGCTCAACCCACCTACTAGTGGTCATCAATTAGCCACTCTGGTAGAGTGCATCCACATCGTGTCAAAAACAAAGCCCAAAACATGCTTTCATAAGTGGATAAAAAGGAAAAAAGAATGTGGTAAAATCCCTAAATGTCCAGGTAATTAAACGAAAATAACATGCTAATTATGCAACAAAAACATAGTGGATGAACCTCTCCTGAATAACCTATTGAGAAAATAAATTCCTTAACCTCATGGCAAATACCACCATGTGACTCTTGAAGATCATAATCCTCATCATGAAGTAAATTGTCATTGATGGTTCAACCCAAGGAATGAGTCCTTATGGCAAGGAATGAGTCCTCATCACGAGGTAAATGTCATCAATGGCTGAACCCAAGGACAAGTCCTTCTGTCCTCTACCCTATGGCAAGCACCATCTAGCACCCATTACAATGCATACACACAGAAACATGTGCATAAGTACCACTTTAGGTGACCTCACAACAAATACTGCCTATGGCCCAACATGTGGTAATCCTCTCAAAACCTAGTGCCTATGGATTCAGAGACTCATATGCATACCACCTTAGTAATCACCCTCTAATCTCTCAATTCATGTCTGTCACTTATTGTGACCTACAAGAGAGAACTCTACCCTACCATACGAGGGTACAAAAACTATATATGTTTGGAAAGATTCACACTCTCGACCTATCATGAGGCCTAGCACACACAAGGCCTCATGAACACAAGGAATATCCCTCCTATCCTAGAGTTATTAACCGCTTGTGTGACACTAGGTCACACCATGAAGTAGATGGTTGTCTCCCTCTCTCGTGAAGTAAGCCTCATGCCAAGGTAGCGGTGGGTATAAATCCCTAGGGCACCAAGTTATCCTAAGTCCTCTATTATCCACTAGCCACCAAGTGGAAATCCCTTCCATGGAGGCTCGAGACCTTGGAAGGCATGGCCTCTGCCATAAGTCTCCTCGAATATCTAGCTAGAGTATGAGCTTTGTTAGACAGAATCCTCACCAAAGATTTGTTCAGATTTTCAAAGTCATGCTCAAATCAATCTAATACCTGTATGTAGTCAAGGTCAGTGGGTCTCCAAAACACCTCAAAGTACTCCTTTCAGCATCCCCACTCCATTTGATCAGCTCCAGGATCCATTAGATTCTCAAGGATTTGGGTCAATGCCCATGATCCTCAGAATCCTATGAATATGCATCCAAGGTGGTCTCACCCTTGCCATTTCCCAACCAAAGGGGTAGTGAGTGTACTCATGCCTCATCTCCAGCACAATCATGGATATGCTCAAATCCGTGCAAAAGACTCCACCTCACCATGGGTAAACCCCTGGTTTATCGAATGAAATCAAAACTTTGGTACACCTACCTTCTAACTATGCATCTAGGTATCCTAATGGCATGGAAGTGCTAGGGAAGGAAACCTCCTTTGGACGTAGCTCATGCATGTTTGTAGGGTATGGAAGTCGTCATGCTTTCCATATCGGTGGACCGGGCTAACTGATGTGGATGGCCGAGAATCAACCAGATGAGGAACATTTCCATGATGAAGGAGAAGAAAACAGGGTTGATAACGAAGATGTAGAGGTTGATGCAAGGTAGAAGTCTCAGCTCCCCTTGCATGCAAGTTTGGCGAATGAAAGATATGCCAAATGAAAGAGAGGAAGTTTTCTTCTTTAGTTTTTCTAAATCCAAATTTAGAAACATCCCAACTCCTCTATTTTTCAGCCACCTCCTCAATGATTTTAGAAAGTTTATAAAACTTTCCATTTCTTATTAATTCATACATTAGTTCTCAGCCATACACGTCCTTTCTAAAATGAATGTGTGATTGACAGTATATGTGCCCCCATGATTGAGGTGCATGGTTGTGGATGTGGGTCATGGCTGCCACATGTCTTCATGTTATTGAACAATCCATTAGGTTTGCGTGCTGCCCAAGAAACCTCTTCAGGTTTGCTTGCTGCCCAAGAAACCTCTTTAGGTTTGCTTGTTGCCTGAGAAACTTTTTAAGGTTTGCTTGCTGCCCAAGAGATCACTTGTGCGAGAATTCGGGGCTGGATGCATGGAATCCACCAACTCTTTGGTTGCTCCACCAGATAAGGAGGCAAGGATAACCAGTGCTTAGTTGAATGAACTTAGGGGAGGTTAAGCGACTCCCTTGGAGGGCCTCCCCGTTGCAAGAATTTATCCTTTATTGGGCTGCCATCTTCCTTGGCATCACCTATCAGCTCCTTGAGGGGCATCAAGCCCCTTCTCACTGGCACTAAGCGGATGAAGACTAATCAGGCTTGGTTGATGTGGATGGCTGAGAACTAGTTGATGAAGGGAACATCTCCATGAGAAAGGAGAAGATGGAAGCGTTGAAGACAAAGATGTAGAGGCTAATGTGAGATACAAGACTCTGATATCTTTGTGTGCAAGTTTGGCAAAAGAACGTTATGTCAAATAAAAGATAAGGAGTTTTCTTTTATAGTTTTCCTAAATCTCAAATTTTAGAGACATCCAACCTCCTCTATTTTTCAGCCACCTCAATGTTTTTAGAAGGTTTATAAAGCTTCTGAATTCACACATTAATTCTCAGCCATACAGGTTCTTTTTAAAATGAATATGTGATTGAAAATGCATGTGCCTGTTAGCAAATAGCACCAGGATAAATACGTATAGACACAACAAGAGAGTGTACACAAAGCACAAGAGAAATATAAGTTAAGATTGATAATGACTCCAGTTGACTACAAATGCTACAATAGAGTGCATGTACAAGAGAGTATGTAAAGAAGCAAAACTCTTTTGCACAAATCTCATATTATCCAAAGAGAATCACCCATGGTTGTTGATGAACAGGCTAAGAAAGAAGAAGCTGCCCTCTACTCCAAAACTCCTCTAGCTTCAAGTATGAAGACCAAAATCAGCATAGACACCGTAGATAAGGTGCTCCAATCTGCTCACAAGGCTGAAATCTGCTGTCCAAGACTGCATCACACTCGAGAGCACTCTAGCATGAGTATATGATGACATAGAAGAGCTCCCAAAGCTGTCCTTTTATAAACTTTCAATCTTGGGTGAAAGTTTTTCCAAAAGACTGCTTTATTTGAGTAGATTTTTGCGCAAGCTTTAATTAGAACTTTCAATTGGTGATGTGGCAGCGTTTCACACCTAAAATTAGGTGCCTTTATTATCAGCCATTTGATCTCTGCTTTTTTCTTGGATTTAATCTGGATCATTGATATTAAATAAATTATGTTGATTTTTTGAAGTGGTTTTACCAGAATCAGGGCTTGAATTTTGAGGATCAAAAAGCATCTGGATTGTAAAGTCTTGTATATGACTAGATAGCTCTCTTCGAGTACAACAAGACATACAAAGTTCATGATATATACAATGAATGGAGAATAAATCCTAAAATAATACAAATTAGAATTTTCACAAATCTTAAACTTAAGATCTCCAACAGTGCCCTGACGATTGAGGCGTGTATGACTGTGGATGTGCCTCATGGTTGCCACATGTCTTCGTGTCATTGAACCATTTATTAGGTTTGCATGCTGCCCAAGAAACCTCTTTAGATTTGTTTGTTGACCAAGAAACCACCTTAGGTTTGCTTGCTACCCAAGGAACCACTTGCACTGTGCCCCTCAGCATGGGGAACATAAGGGAGCTGATTGGTGATGCCAAGGAAGATGGCAGCCCGATACAGGATGAACTCCTGCAGTGGGATGCCCTTCAAGGCAGTCACCTTCCCTCCCCTAAGTTCATTCCAGCTGAGTGCTGGTTATCCTTGCCTCCTTTCACAATGGAGTAGCCATAGGGCTGGTGGACTCCATGGCAGCAAACCCCAAATTCTTGTGCAAGTGGTTTCTTGGGCAGCAAGCAAACCTAAAGAGGTTTTTTTGGGCAACAAGCAAACCTAAAGAGGTTTCTTAGTTAGCAACCAAACCTAAAGAGGTTTCTTGGGCACCAAGAAAACCTAATGGACAATTCAATCACATGAAGACATGTCCCCTTCTGCCCAGCACTGCAGCCCTGTTTCTTGCCAAATCAGGCCCACATATGGGGCACCGTACCACCATGAACACACACATGCAGCCCTGCCTAATTCCACAGTCATATAGCTTTCACATCTGCCTACTCCAACCATGTATACCCCCTTTTGACATATGCGATGGGGCTATAAATAGTCGCTGCACCTGTCCTTGGGGTTATTCATGGGTGGTTTTCAAGGACTTGTAGAATATTGTCAATGGTAAACTTTCAAGACCAAGGAAGCTGGTTGAGGATGTTGGCTCTTCTTCCAAGAAGCGTGCAACTCCGATTTTTGCCCAATAAACAAAGAAAGAAGAAGAAATTGTCTCATCATCCATGGACAAAGGGAAGGAGGAACCTTCTGAAGAGCAATCTAGATAGGATTTAAGAGATGCTCAAGAATGCTCTCTTATAGCTATGGGTGCAAAGCATCACATTATTGTTCAAATCAGGTCATGCTGAATCTCTCGTTAGGCTTGGTTGGAGTTGGAGAACGTCTGTCAAAGTAGAGATCTTGTTAGGAAAG
>CM035421.1:150453040-150468040 GCA_020310875.1 Ceratopteris richardii
TTGGTTCGCCACTATAAGTGTCTCGAAGTATGCTACAGGTTTAGCAGGACTCGTCAGGGCAAGTCCGTTCAACTTTTTGAGGTACTGTCAATTTTCTGCATCAAGGTATTTTAGTCACCGGCCATGGCTGAAAGCAGTGATGTATTTCGTATGTTGGCTGTTGAGGATAAGTTGGATGGTACGAACTACCTGTTGTGGGCTTATATGGTATGACATGTATTGGTTTCAAAAGGACCGTGGAACATTGTGCAGGGTGTTGAAAATCGTCCTATCACACCTGCAAGTGTTACAACTGCAAGTACTGAAGCTGATGCAGAAGGTGTCGAAGATGATGATATTCTGCATATTCCTGTTCGTGCCGCGGTTTCTGCTGCACCTACTACAAAGGAGATTCGTTGGGATGGAAGAGATGCTCAGGCACATGCATTGATATCTTTGTCTGTCAAACGTGCCATTATTACTCACATTCGCTCTTGCAGAATAGCTAAGGATGCTTGGGATATACTTACCACATTGTACCAAGCTAGGAATGAGGCTCGTGTTGCTTACCTCCGAAAACAGTTGGAGAGTGAGCACATGAATGAAGGTGATTCTATGGACAGTTTTCTAACAAAGATCAAAGACTTGAAGGAACAGTTGATTTCTGCTCATAGGTTATACCAGATAGCTCACTTGTGCAGACTGTTCTGAATGGTCTTCCTAATTCATATCAGAGTTTTGCTTCTACTGTTCGGTTGATGATGAAAGGCAATCCAAATGCCTTGTAATTTGAGAAGTTAGCCTCTGTTCTCTTGCAGGAAGATCATCGAGGCAGGACAGGTCCATTATGCATGTTGCAGATCAAGATTTCCTGGCTAGTCAAAAGTGCAAAGGAAAATGGAGCTCTTCTACTAGTAAGCAGAAATCTGCAAATGCTGCACATTCGAAGAACCAAGATAAAGATGATAAAAAGTGAGAAAAGCAGAAATTGTTTTGCAAGTACTCTAAAGGGAATGATCATATCATAAAGAACTGTCCAAAACTTGCTGCTAAAGAGGCAAAGAAGAAAGAGGGTGGAATGGTTGTTGCAGAAGCCTCTACAACAAAAACGGAGTCTGCTAATCTTGTGCATGAAGAACAATGGGCGTTTACTACTGTTTGCACTTTTGACCCATCTTCTCATGAGCAGTGTATGTCTGCAGTAGGCTCAGATGTTTGGTACTTTGACAGTGGGGCGACCAAACATATTACCTCGCAGCGTAGTTTCTTCTCTTCACTCGAGCCTTCCCCTACAGGGAATACTGTTACATGCGCCAACAACTCCTCTTATCTTGTTATGGGAGTTGGTAAGATCATTTTGACTACTGCTGATGGTAGTTCTTTCACTTTGTCAGATGCTTTGTTTGTGCCAAGAATCAAGAAAAATGTGTTATCAGTTTTTGCATTAGCCAAGATTGGCTTGGTTATGAAACTTGTTGATGACAGATGTACAATTCATGATCTGTCAAATGGCGACGTGATTATTGCTTCTGGCATTCTATGTCGTGGGCTTTATAAGCTCATAGACTATGAAAGATCTGTGAATGATTTGGCATGTGCAGTACATGATTCTCAAGCTATGTCAGATGCAAAGCTTTGGCATGCGCACTTTGGTCATCTGAATTTTGCTAGTTTGTTACGCCTGCAGAAATCTGAAATGGTATCCTCTTTGCCCAAACTTGAGGCACCTAGAAAACATGTTTGTGAAGGCTATATTTTGGGCAAAATGCAGTGTTCCTCCTTTCCAAAAGATGGTTCAGTTCGGGCTACTCAGAAATTGCAGCTTGTACATAGTGATGTTTGTGGTCCTACGCAGACACCTTCTTTGGAAATTATCTTATTCGTGACTTCCATCGATGATTTTTCCAGGCATGCATGGGTATATCCATTGAAGGCAAAGTCCAAAGTGTTCATGTGCTTCAAACAGTTTTTGGTTTTGGCTGAAAATCTGTCAGCATGTAAAGTCGGCACCCTCTGTTCTGATCGAGGGGGGGAATATATATCTTTTGATTTTAATGCGTTTCTGGCTGAACGTGGGATAAAACACTAGTGTACAGTGCCGTATACACCTCAACAGAACGGAGTTGCTGAATGAAAGAACAGGTCACTCATGGAGATGGCGAGGTGTATGGTCAAGAGTCAGGCTTTATCACATAGTTTCTGGCTTGAGGCTATCATGTGTGCAGCATATGTACTTAATAGGTGTTCCACTAAAGCGCTGCAATCTATCACTCCATATGAGGCTTGGCATGATCCCAAGCCATCTGTTGCACATCTGCGTGTTTTTGGTTGTTTGGCATATGCATTAGTGCCTGAACAACATCGCAGAAAATTGGATGATACAACAGTAAAATGTATTTTTGTTGGGTATAGTTCTGAAAGTAAAGGCTATTGTCTGTATCATCCACATACTAAACGCATTCTAGTTAGCCGTGATGTTGTTTTTGTGGAAGATGATCATTGTGTTTTTATAAATATGCAAGTCAAGCTTCCTAGTGGAAGGTTGCTCATATCTGTTAACAATCCCCTCCTAACCTGATATTAGTGGAGTATGCGAGGTTGGTATACTTGTAATTATTAATGATTTTGATGCTAGTACAATTTTCATAGATCATGCAAAGTATCACAAGCACACACAAGGACCTTTGACATGAAGAGCCATCTCCAAACATATATCACAAAGAGAACTCGCACATCCCCTATTCTTCTCAACCAAGTACTACTTGGAAGGATAGAGACAACTATAGAATGCTATGTAAGCAAGATATAATATAGACGCAAACATGCTTTGAAGATTGCATGCACACACACGTGCACACACACACATAGATGATATGATTCAGCATCCATAATCATTGGTTCCGTCAACCACTCAAACTCTTTCATCTTCATGTTTTCTTCTACTATTGCTGCATATTCTTTCTTCTTGAAACAAAATTCTGCTTCATGTGTTTTACTTCCACAAATTTTAAATGGATTGATGAATAACAATCTGCCTCTTTCTGGTTTGTCCTTGCACAAGGTTTGCATTTTTTGAACTTCTTGACTTTTGCCCCAAATGTATTTTCTTTGCCTTCATTTGCGTTAAGTCTTTTCTCCTCCTTCTATATGGTTGCCAATACTCTTTCAAGATTAGGGTTAGTCTTGTTTTTTAGAATAGTGACAATCATGTTGTAAAAAAAGGGTAGACTTTTCAAGGGAACTGCCACTGCGGTTGGTTTTGAGATTGGATAATCCATCCTATGTACTTGAGCTAAATGGCTCTTGAACTTGTGAATATGCTCAGCCATTGACATTGAGTAAACCCACCTCTAGCTGAAAGAAGGAACTAAGAAGTGATTCAAGAGATTGTTTAGTCCTTGTACCAAATATTCCCTCTAGTTTGACTCAAGATTGCACCGCATTTTTAATATCTACAATGTGATGTATATATTCATTACTCAAACTCATACCTATGGTGGACAAAGCTTTTCTATTTTTAGGGTAGTTGATGCATCTGGGCCTTGACTTGATGTTGAAGTCCCCCGTCTAGTAGGAGTAGTTGGCCTCTTGCTTAGGAGCTATCTGGGGAGCACTAGATTGTGCTCTCTGACTTCAATAGACAAGATTTCAGAAATACACTTATGATTACAAGAACACCTATAAAATGATACAAGAATACCTAACTGATACAAGACGTCCCACAACCCGGGACCGATAGGTATGGAAAACTCCGCTAGAGATGATACAGGAGATCCCACAACCGGGGACTGTAGGTATGGAGCAAGATATCTCGATTACAAGAATTCCCAGGTATGGAGCAGGATATCTCGATTACAAGAATTCCCTTCTCGGAGATGAACTGGATGCAAGAAATAACTCGACAAGATCTCGTACAACTAGATTACAATAGGACATGAAAGGATGTCCACGATACAAGACTAGAGCAAGAGACAAGACTAGAACTGGAACTGGAACTTGAAAGTACTTACTTGGTGATCAGGATTCCTTTAGCTCCCAAGACTGGCATCCACAAAGCTGATTATGAATGTGGCCAACCCCTCCTTTTATAGGTTTTCAAGGGCGGTTACGATTTGATGATGTCATCAATGACATCGTCAATTGGAAACAAGACCTCCCGATGTCAGAATTCAGCAAATAGACCGTCGATCTTGGGGTTTTGGCACATTTCGGATGCAATGGTAGGATTAGTTTCTCCAAACTCTAAGCCAATCATGAGATATGTAAAGTCACATGGAATGTGAGGTTTAGGATGGTTTCCTTTGTGTCCATGACATCACCTCCTCCTCAAGCGACGAGTTCCACGAGGAGCGGCCATGTTCTCTAACTTGGGTTTCATTGGATTCTTCTTATGGAATTCTCGAACCTTGACTTTTGCTCTCTCAAGATTTTCTGTAAGTTCACAAGTACGATCACTGATGTCATATGCTTTCCAATGAATAATGCATTCCAATGGTCCTCGCGAGATTCTTGAATCTAAGACATGATTAACCTCGAATTCTTCATGATCCTTAATCTTGAAAGGTGGTGAAGGACTGGGTCTCCCTTGAGCTTCCTTAGCTTCATGACAAGATAGGTCCTTTGAGCTTTTAGTTGTGTGTTGTAGTGTTTCCAAGATCTTTGATGGAGTGCCTTGAGTAAGCACACCTCCTTGATTGAACACGAACTCCTCCTTGTCCTTTATCTTCTTGTTATCTTCATAATTTGTAGGCTCCATATCATTCATAATGACTTCTTGGCCTTCAAAGATTCTTGATTTAGATTCTTGACGAATAGTGTCTTCATTATTCAAGACTTCTGACTCTTGGACTTGACTTCCTTTTAGCAACTGATTCTCACACTGAATTGCTTGATTGATAGCTTCATCTAAAGTTTTGAACTGAGATGTAGAGGATAAACAAACCTTTATTTCATCTTTGGGTTGGGTTCTCAAAATTATATAAAGACCTTGTTATGATCTTTCAAATCATCATTGTTTGGAGGCTTGGTTAGAACTAAACTCTAGAAGAGTCTTCTCCCAACCTTGAAATTGGAGTTTTGGTTTCTTCATCTTCAACAGGGAAGCATAAGCTAGGGTTTGTGTTTCTTCTTCTACATCAAGGAGGACTTGAGCTTAGAGCTTATCCATACTTGAAGAAGGTGGAAATAGTGCACATAGAGCATGTTGAGAATAGTGCAATATATAAATAGATAAGAGCATTATGAAAGGCACAAGTCAAGCTTAGTTCCTAATATAGCATGTAAAACCAACTCCATAAAATAGGCAAGTGTGAGAAGCTTGCTGGATACATGAACCAAAGGAAGTAAGTTCTAGGAGGGGTCATATGAGTCCTATTTGATTGCAACAATCATACATTTTGCAGATATTTTAAATAGTTCATATTCAGCTATCATATCAGATTTTTTGAAGATTTGCAAGATTATCAGGACAATTGATTTTGTGAACAAGGAGGGGAAATAGATCTAGATTTAGAACCTTATAGTAGACAAGTTTTCACCTTCTTGTATTTGTGTGTGTATTTGTTTGATAGGTGTACATGAAGACATATGACTGAAATTTGATAGGCCTGGCCGACCTTGAGATTTGAGGAAGTATGTTTGAGTCTATACACTACCCTATGTATGGTGTCCCATATATTTGTCTCTATCCTTCCAAGTAGTACTTGGTTGAGAAGAGTAGGGATGAGTGATTTCTCTTTGTGACGTGTGTTGGGGGGAGAACTCGTCATGACAAGGTCCTTGTGTGTGCTCGTGGATATTTGCATGACAACACCACATGGGAGATAATTTCCAAAGTGTAGAGGTACCGAGATCAACAAAATGTCAATCAACAAATATACCTATCTTCACATGTACCACTTATGTCAGGTTAGGAGGTGATTATTGGAAAATAAGCAACCTTCCACAAGGAGGTGCATAATATCAGAAATTGGAGTAGTCAACAGCTGGTCAAAGGCTCGTCAAAGTTGGTCAAAAATTTCAGAAATGTTTTATTGTATATTTGGAAAGAACTATCAAGAACTATCCAAACATATATAGTACTTATGCATTTGTTGGAAGATTAGAGATGAGAAATCAAACTCAAATTTCGGGTCAAAGTAAAAAATATGATGAAAAGCAAGTTTTTTATGATAAAAAGCAAGGCATTTTTATTATATCAATTTTAGATAAAAATATAATAAAAATCATAAAAAATAATAAACAATCAAGCTTCCATAAAACACGGTGGATTTTTGGCTGTGAATTAGGAACATGATTTTCAGGCTTTACCGAAAGCTTTTTAATTGCTTTCTGATTGGGCTCTAAAACTATATAAAGATGTTTTTATGATCACTCAAATCATCATCTTTTGGAGGCTTGATCAGAGGTACACTATAGACGAGGTCTTCTTCCAACCGTGGAGGAGTTGGAGTTTTGGTTTCTTCATCTTCAACAAGGAGGGCAATAGCTAGGGTTTGTCCTTCTTCTACATCAAGGGGGACATGAGCTTGGAGCTTATTTATGTTGGAAAAAATGTGAGAATAGTCCAAAACCCTAAAATTCCAGCAACCCTAGTTTTCAGTACTTAAGACAATTTTTGGGTATAGAAGGTGAAAAAATTTTATGAGTTTAATAGATAGAGCTTGAAGAGAGCTTTCATTTGATATATAACATTCAGTCAATAGAGTTCTAGATCACGAGAAAACCCTAACCCTAATTTCTATGCTAAAATGGGTTTTTACCTTATTATGACCCTCACCTAATGTAAATTCACAAAAGCAAAGTCTTTTGTCGAGCCGATGGTCCATTTATGAGATCATTGATGTTTTGGTGTAAAAAGCACTTTATCTGAAAATAAAAAATCTATCCCAAGTTTTTTACGACATTGCTTTTGGAGAGCTTTCGCAGCTGCTTTATGCTTTTTAGAAGATCCCATCATGGGGGCAGCCTAAAAACTATATAATAGATCCATGGGATCATTGTTGAGGCATCATCCAAGCATCCATTATTGTTGGAGATCAAGGAGTGCTATATTTGGAGGTCCACTTCTCTCGGAGGAGGAGTTTGGTGGAGCTTTGGAGGAGTTCGTATCAGCCAACCATTAGCATCCTTGTTGATTTATTGTGAGTAACAAGTCTACATAAGTTCATTACTTGTTAGGTCACTAGTTTCTGATTTAGGGTTTCTGAAACCCTTATTTCAGAATTAGGGTTTGCTGTAAAACAATTCTAAACTGTTTATATTCTCTACATTTTCACACACACACACACTCTTCATACCTCTTAGGCACTTTACACACAAATTCTTGTATCTAGTTTCCTATTTTTGCTTAGATTCTGATTTTGTATCATATTCACACATTGTACTTTGACATTTGAATATAAATAGTGTAGGTGAGCATTCTAGCTTACCGTACACTTTGGAAAACTTGTTTATCTCTCACTCATCAATTTTTGAGTATTAAGATGTGTATGTTAAGGTTCATGTGTTGGAAGATCTTGTGAACCTGTGATTAATATTGTTATTGACCCCACCCCACTTCTAATATTTGGTGTGAGAGCATAGTTGATATACACCCTTAATAGGATGAAGACAACCTTGAGAGAATGTCTAATTATCCAATGTGGAATTTTATGATGATGAATTTGTTAGTATCTAAAGACTTGTGGAGTATTGTTAATGGCACATATCCAAGGCTAAGACAAGTCGGAGAAGATGTTGCTTCATCTTCTAGAATACTGTTAATGGCACATATCCAATGCCAAGATGGAACATATCCAAGGCAAAGACTTACAGTTCCTATTTTTGCTCAGCAAGTGGTTAAGAAGAAGGAACTAATTCATAATCAAGGGTCCATACCATTCCTAAGCATAGTCACAGGGGGACGCGTCCCGGGACCCTAGGGACGCCGGGACGCCGTCCCCGACATAAAAATGTACGGGATGGATATAGGGGACAGAAAACGTCCCCAAGCATTCTTCTGTAACAGGCTTCCGTCCCCGAGACGCGTTCCCGGGACGGCCATATGTGATAAAGCGGATTCGAGACGGGGACGGTTCAAATGACGAGCCAAATTTTGGAGGAAAACACTTCAAAAGTTTTTTAATCTTTCCACTAATGTTTGCACCCTTTTTGGAGGGCTTCTTGACATGAAGGTGGTTGCAACTTGCCTACTCACACAGTTGGGTGACAAGTTTTTCATTTCTATTAATGACATTAATGATTAAGTGTTTGCTAGGTTTAGTGGGAGTTAAAATTGATGATGAAAGGATGGATTGTTTATTAGAAGTAAAAAAAAACCTTATTCCTGTAGAGAAGGAGAAACTTGCCTCTCTTTCAAGAATGGCTACCGGAGGGGTTGTTAGTGCACTTATTAGTAGGGTACTAGCCTCTAGGGTACTGGCCTCTGAAGGTGTTTATGAGGAGAATATTGAAGAGGAAAAGAAAGAGCTTGAGGAAGATTCCAATGAAGACATGGCATTCAATTTTCTTTATGAGAATTGTTCAATGATCTCTACTTTTTAACTCTCTTTAGGTGAAATGCTCAATTCCTAAAGATGGATATGTTCTCCAAAGCTCTGAACTCTTCTCATTTCTTATCCATGCATCATCATTGACTATGTGGAAGGGATGCCATTTTGTTAATATTGGTGGCTTGTAACAATTATTTAGGTTGCCATAACCCTTAGAACTTTGATGGTGGTGTTGATGTATTGATAGTTGGAAGAGGATTGCTTTGTACATGTCCATTGTTTATACTTAAAAAATACCTTTATTCTTTGGTTTTCTTGTTATAGGTCATTTCATATGCTAACAAAGTCATTCTATATGACTTCTCTTGGATTATTTTGAAAATACTAGCATTTTTTTGATGTCGTCCCGGGGACGCGTCTCGGGGACACCCCGGGCTCCGTCCCCGTCTCGGGGACACCACCGTTCCCGGGACCCGTCCCCGTCCCCTGGTGACTTTGTTCCTAAGAAAGAGCAATCGAGATGGGATTCAATATGCACATGCACTTTCATTCATTGCTATATATATATATATATATATATATATATATATATATATATATATATATATATATATATATATATATATATATATATATATATATATGTGTGTGTGTGTGTGTGTGTTTGTGTATGTATGTATGTACGTACGTACGTACGCATGTATCATTGTATGTATGTATGTATGTATGTATGTATGTATACATACATACATACATACATACGTACATACATACATACATACATACATACATACATATATATGTATGTATCTATGTATGTACATATGTATGTACGTACATATGTACGTATGTATGGATGTATGTATATATACATACATACATACAAACATACATACATAGATACATATATAGATACATACATACATACATACATATGTACATACGTATGTACATACATATGTACATACGTATGTACATACATATAGTCATACATGCATGCATGCATACACGCACGCACCCCCGCGCATGCGTGCGCGCGCGCTCACACACACACACACACATATATATATATATATATATATATATATATATATATATATATATATATATATATATATATATATATATATATATATATATATATATATATATGTGTGTGTGTGTGTGTGTGTATGTATATGTTTATGTATAGGTATGTATGTATGTATGTATATGTGTGTGTGTATGTATATGTATATGTATAGGTATGTGTGTGTGTATATATATATGTATATATATATATATATATATATATATGTGTGTGTGTGTGTGTATGTATATGTATACGTGTGTGTGTGTGTGTGTATATATATATATATATATATATATATATATATATATATATATATATATATATATATATATATATATACACACACATACATATATATATATATATATATATATATATATATATATATATATATATATATACATATACACATATACATATATATATATATATATATATATATATATATATATATATATATATATATGAATATATACACATACATATATATATATATATATATATATATATATATATATGTGTGTGTGCGTGTATATATATATATATATATATATATATATATATATATATATATATATATATATATATATATATATATATATATACACATATACATATATATATATATATATATATATATATATATATATATATATATATATATATATATATGAATATATACACATATATATATATATATATATATATATATATATATATATATATATATATATATGTGTGTGTGTGTGTGTGTGTGTATATATATATATATATATATATATATATATATATATATATATATATATATATATATATATATAAATATATATATATATATATGTATGTGTATATATATATATATATATATATATATATATATATATATATATATATATATATATATATATATATGTATATATGTATGTATCTATATCTATATCTATCTCTCTCTCTCTATGTGTGTGTGTATATATATATATATATATATATATATATATATATATATATATATATATATATATATATATATATATATATATATATATATATATATATATATATATATATATATATATATATATATATATATATATATATATATATATATATATATATATATATATACACACACACACACATACACACACACGGGCACACATCTCGTGATGAATGATCCTATTCCTCTCTTGATGGTCCAGTGAATAGTGGGGACCTATAGGTGGTATTGCATTGGTGGTACTTTGTCTATGTCAGATCCATGGTGTGCGAGCCATTCGCGTGTCTGTGCGTACCATGAGGAGATGTCTCTTGCTAGGGCCATGGTGCATGATGCTTGGAAAGCTCGATAAGTGGTGCGCTCTATGTCCATGCTTTGGATCCTTTGTAATAGGCATACTGTCCGGAAGAGTGCCTTACTAGCATCGGTGGTGGAGGGAGCTCTACCTTGACTATATCATGTGGTACGGAAGGTTGTTATGGATGAGTGTGGCAATCATGAGAATCAGTGGCTTCTCCAATGTTGTCTATGCTGATGCAGCTAATCTTGACCCCCACATGGCTGCTCAGTGCTCCATACATGAGCGTTGGGGTAACCAAAGTGTCGAAGAGCCATCCCTTTGTGGTCCTAAAAATATGCCTGCTAACACTCTCTCCATCAAAGCTAGTGCTACGTGCCGTCGTGTGATGCAATCACGGGCTGCCTCAGACATGGAGAAAACTTGAGTGGCTGCGGTGAATGTCACTCCCAAGTAGACATATGATCCAACTACCTTGTGTCTCCTCACCTCTGCTGATGTATGGAAGATGAGAACCTTGGTTTCACCAAGGCTCATAGATAGTCCCCTATGTGTACAGAAATTGTCTAGGCTATGTAGGTGGTGCTTTAGACCTTCTACAGACTCTGAAACCAGCACAATATCATCAGCACAATATCATCAGCATATAAAAGAATATGGACAGTGGTCCCTCGTACCTCAAATCCCTCCCCTCCGTGCTGTTGGAGCAAGTCTATGACAAGCTTAAGTATTGGTTTGAGTTCCACAAAGTCATAGAAGAAGCTTTAAAATGAAGACAATGTAAAGTTCACTTGTGAACTACCTCTTGTAACTTTTTGAAGTATTACTTGATGTAAAAGTGAAAGAATCTTAAGTGGTTGAGTCCACTTGATCAAAAGAGGAAAGAGAACCCACGAATTCGTGATTGATGATAGTTGGAGAATCAAATCAATCACTAATAGATTGAAGAGTGATTGAGGGAAGTTAGGCTCCCAAGATCAACTATAAATACATGGTAGTTTTAGTCGTGGTTATGAGAAGACCTCCAAGAGCTTAGCTTTAGCCATATCTCTCAGTTTTCCCAGACAGATTGTAGAGATGATTTCTCTAAGTTTGGTGCATCGTTTTTTGTGATTCAACTTGGTAAAGTTAGCTCTCTAAGTCTACTGTATGCTCACCAATTTTCATTACAATTGGATGTTTCAATCTTCAGCTATGATCATTTGAAGTCAACTATGTCACTTGGTTTTCTTCTTCTCTGGCAGCACGCTCTCAAAACAGTCATTTTGTCAGAGATGTTTCTCAGTGTGTACTTCACCATTTTAAGGCTTGTTGGATTCGTCATATTGTCTAGTATATGCCTACAAAATTTCATAATCATTGGGTTCTTGAATCTGGAGATACTTGCATTTTACTGATCACGGGTCTGAGTACTGTTGCAGCCCGGGAAAATCGAGGTCATCCTATGACTTGCTAAGTTTGTTTCTCTTTGTGTGGTTCATCGTTTTTTATCAAATCACTCATGATTGTTAGCTTATTAAGTGTATAAGAGTTCCCCAAAAGGAATTAAGTTAATGGGTGCTGTGGCCAGAGAATTGTTCAAAACTTTGGACAGGTGTATGAACATAAATAGCAAGTTTTTGGCTCTTGAATCTACTCCAACTTATCTGATTTGATTGAACTTTTTGAGAGTGATCTTCCAAGGTACATAAGGTGTCAAATACATCCTTTGGCAAGCTAAAAGGGCCCACCACATATCTCTGGAGTCTATTTGGCTGGTGTAGTGCAAAGTTTTTGCAGCATCACTTCATCTTCATCAAGTACAAATCCATCTCTTAACATGTGCTGCCAGATGAAGTCCACTATCTCGTCAATGTATAGAACAAAGAGGGTGGGTGAAAGAGGGCATGCTTGCTTCACCCCGATGGTGCTAGCAAGTGAGTTGGATAAGCCGTTTGGACATCTCACTCTACCGGATACTCTCTCATATAAGGCGTAGATCCCCCATACCATCTCCTATGGAGCCACGATATCAAATAGACTTCTAAAGAGCCGCTCCCTTGGAACTGTCTCGAAGGCTTTGTGGAAGTCCACAAAGCAGCAATATAATCTCCTCTTCCTCTCGATCAGGCATCTCAGAGTGTAGATGTGGTCAATGGTAGAATAATCTCATATGAATCGTGTCTATCATGGAGCCGTGCTACCCTTCCTCCCGACGAGAGTGTTCAACTCTATCTCTAGTGCCACCCCATATAACTTGGCCAATATGGGGCCAATCATGATCGTCCGATATGTGGCTGGATCCATAACATCGTCTGACTTATGAATCGGCACTATGGTGTGCTCAGTCCATGAGTCAGGGAAACCTTCAACCAGTGCATGGTTGAAGAGTTGGGCAATGAGCAGTGCTAGAGTCGTGCATCCGTAGATGAGGTGCTTTGCCTTTAAACTGAACTGGTCATGGGCCCTGTCATGCTGTAGATGGGCAATGGCGCGGCTCACCATAGTGGATGTGAAGAAGTAAGAGGTAGTGGGGCATGAGCTCCGTGGCTTGGGAATGGGGGGCTGAGAGGAGAGGGGGGAGAGAGAGGAGAGGGGGGAAGGGAGAGGGTTGGGGGGGAGAGAGAGGAGAGGGGGGAGAGAGAGAGAGAGGAGAGGGGGGGGGGGAGAGAGAGAGAGAGAGAGAGAGAGAGAGAGAGAGAGAGAGAGAGAGAGAGAGAGAGAGAGAGAGAGAGAGAGAGAGAGAGAGAGAGAGAGAGAGAGAGAGAGAGAGAGAGAGAGAGAGAGAGAGAGAGAGAGAGAGAGAGAGAGGGGGAGGGGGAGGGGGAGGGGGAGGGGGAGGGGGAGGGGGAGGGGGAGGGGGAGGGGGAGGGGGAGGGGGAGGGGGAGGGGGAGGGGGAGGGGGAGGGGGAGGGGGAGGGGGAGAGGGAGAGGGAGAGGGAGAGGGAGAGGGCGAGGGCGAGGGGGGGAGGGAGGGAGGGAGGGAGGGAGGGAGGGAGGGAGGGAGGGAGGGAGGGAGGGAGAGAGGAGAGAGAGAGAGAGAGAGAGAGAGAGAGAGAGAGAGAGAGAGAGAGAGAGAGAGAGAGAGAGAGAGAGAGAGAGAGGAGAGAGAGAGAGAGAGAGAGAGAGAGAGAGAGAGAGAGAGAGAGAGAGAGAGAGAGAGAGAGAGAGAGAGAGAGAGAGAGAGAGAGAGAGAGAGAGAGAGAGAGAGAGAGAGAGAGAGAGAGAGAGAGAGAGAGAGAGAGAGAGAGAGAGAGAGAGAGAGAGAGAGAGAGAGAGAGATTTGTGTGTATGTATGTATGTACATGTATGTGTGTGTGCATGTATGTATGTATTATGTATGTATATATGTGTGTGTGTATTATATATGTATTATGTGTGTGCATGTATGTATGTATGTGTGTGTGTGCGTGTACCCTGCCAAACAAAATCAAACCACTTTACATGCTTGGCTGGAGGCTGCATGCATGCTTATATACATACATACATTGGGGCTACTTTCTCTTGGACATAATGAAGATAAATGAGGGACATGTACCAGCATGATAGTTATCTTGCTATCGATGGAATTTTTTGTCTTGTTCCACATCATCTGGCAGCTGTGTTTTGAAGCATTTGGTTGACGATGACCTGGATCGCTAAGTAAAGAACTGAGTTATGTTGCTGACAATGACCTGAACAGTTTAGGAAGGAAAAACAATATCAAAAAGGCCCACCTGTTTGTTGTCATATTGAATCATTTCAAGGGGTTATTGACAACTTCATAGGCAAGCCCTCTGTACAGAAACATATTTTTTCATTGATGATGTTTGATTCAGTAATCATTATATCATGTTTCATGGAATGGCTGTACTCCTGTGAAGATTCAGTTATTACAAAGAATTGTGCCAAATTTCAATGTTGAATGGTCATCATGATATTTATATGTTCATACATTGCAGAAATACCTCATACAACTTTTATCACATGACCACAACTTTTGTTATTTGTGTGTGTTGTTAGGACATGATTATTCTGATGCCTTCCTTTGTTCTTTTGTTCTAATTATTATGCTGCTCATCTGTGTTGTCAGGTTTGAAAAAGTCGCACATTTGAACTCTGTTTGCTGGTTTGATATAAAAGGTGTGTTTAAGCAAGTTTTGAGACCAGGAAAATACACACTTTCTTTTAGAATACAATTGGA
>CM035421.1:150495540-150510540 GCA_020310875.1 Ceratopteris richardii
CAGCTTCATTGGATTTCTCTTATCGAATTCTCGAACCTTCATTGGTGCTCTTTTAAGGTTTTATATGGGTTCCCAAGTACGATCAGTGATGTCATACCCTTTGCAATGAATAAGGTACTCTAATCTTCCTCGGGCTATTCTCGAATCTAGGACATGCTCGACTTCAAATTCTTCATGATCATCAGTCTCGATAGGTGGTGAAGGACTAGTTCTCTCCCCCCTCAATGGTGAAATATGATATGGTTCCAACATGGATACATGGAAAACTGGATGTATTCTCATGGTACTTGGTAGCTCGAGCTTGAAGGTGACTGGATTAATCTTGGCCAAGATGGTGAATGGACCAAATCTTTGATGATCTAACTTTGCACAAGGCCTTGAAGTTTGCAAATTCCTTCTGAGTAACCATACTTTATCTCCAATTTGATATGATGGATTCTAAACACGATTTTGATCTGCATAGTACTTATATTGTTCTTGAGCTTTACGGATCTCTTCCTTGAGTTCTTTTTGAATGTCCATTAGGTATTGGGCCTTGTCTTTGGCAGCTGGGTTCTTGACATGATTTGAGAGTTTTATATCCATCCTTGGATGTTGTCCATAATTTGCAAAGAAGGGAGTCTGCTTAGTAGATGCATGAACACTATTGTTATAAGCAAACTCTGCAAACGGTAAAAGCTCAAACCAATCATTTTGATGATAGTTGCTAGTGCAACGAAGATATTGCTCTAGGACTTGATTCACTCGTTCTGTTGTCCATGAGTCTGTGGATGATTTGCTATGGATAATTTAACTTGAACACTAAGAAGCTTGCAAAGACTCTTCCAGAAGCTGGATATGAACTGTGGACCTCGATCAATGACAATATCATCAGGCAATCCATGAAGCCTAAATATGTACCTAAGAAAAAGTCTAGCAGTGGCTCCACCTGTGATTGCCTTGGTACTTGGAATGAAGTGTGCCATCTTTATAAATCTATCCACAATAACAAGAATGACATCATACTTATCTGACTTTGGTAGATCTGTGATGAAATCCATTGACAATGAAGCCCATGGCCTTTCTAGAATAGGTAGAGGTTGCAAGAGGCCATGAGGTTTATGTCGCGGTACCTTAGATCTATTGCAAGTATCACAAGTTCGGATATGTTCTTTGACTTTCTTCCACATCTGAGGCCACCAAAAGTCCCTTGATATGAGTTCTATTGTTTTATTCACTCCAAAATGTCATGCTGCAAGGTTATCATGGCGTTGTTGAAGTACTTGGATCCTGGGCTTTCCTGGAGGGACATACAATAGGTTCTTATAGAGTAGTAACCCATCCTTTTTCTGAAATTTTTTTACTTCTTGGAATTTTCCTTCTTGAGATTCTGCTTAATGTTACAAAACAATTCATCATGTGGTAGATTCTCATGGATCAAGTGATTCAAGGCTGAATCTTCATGATGGGTTGAAGAGATAGCTGCCAACTGGAGATTTTTAGGCTTGAGTAATACACTCTCTTGTTGATCAAAGGCCTTTTCACCCTTCTTTGGTGCAAGGTAAGATCTTCTAGACAAGGCATCTGATTGACATTGTTGACCTCGTGGACGGTAGGTGATGATAAAATCGAACCTCGATAGAAAGTTACTCCATCGAGATTGCCTTCTATTGAGAATGCAGGTGGTCATAAAATACTCTAGGTTCTTGTGATCTGTGTACACAGTAACTTTATGAGCTGGTCCTTCTAGATGGTGATGCCAGGTATCAAACGCATCCACTATGGAAAGAAGTTCTGCCGTCCATCTACTGTTTCAGCTATTACTGGCTTGTTCTTCTGAAGTACTGGAATTCCATGTTTCTTAACGAGTCCCTCATCAATGAAACATGAGGAGGCTCCTGAATCTACCAGAGCTATAAGGGAAAGGGTCTTCTTAGACATGATTAACTTGACAGGGGCAAGACATGTTTCTACGGGTGTGGCTGGAATTATGAGACCCTTTCTTATATCATGGTCCGGCTGTATGGTCTCTTTTACAATTGGAATTCCTCGTTTCCATGCTCTACAAGGGTGGCTGCGACTTTGGAGTTCGTTCTCTTATTGGGACAATTAACTGCAATATGGCCAGGGTTTCCACAATACAAGCATAACTTGTTATCCCTCCTTCTTTGTTTCTCTTGTGGTGTTAGAGGCTGGAACCTACTTACATCTATCTGCATAGGTTCGGGCATAGACTCATCTCTACGAGTGGGTTGGAAGGGTTTCCATTGGCGAGGTCTTCCTTCTACTTGATTTTCTTGTTTCGTTTCAAAAAGGCAGTTATCACATTGATAGCTTGGTTGATGTATTCATTCAATGTCTTAACCTCTGGCATCGTTAGTAGAAGGTCCTTCACATCATCTCTTAAGCCCCATCTAAATTGTCTTATGAAATAATCTTCATGCCAAGCGAGGTCACATATCAACTGCCTAAATCAGATGCATAGGTAGAGGTAGGGCGGTTACCTTGATGTAGCTTCCGAAGTTTTGTTTCTGCCACTCGACTCGTGTCTGCATCTTCAAATGTGGCGATGAGCTCTCCAAGAAATCCCTCATAGTCATAAAGTACGGCCATATCCTTCTCCAAGATTGGGGCGAACCATGATAAAGCTTGACCATAGAGCAAGGCTCCAATAAAATTGACCTTGGATGCATCATCAGGGTATCTATCAAGCTGCATGCGGATGTACAATTTGACTTGTTGCAAGAATCCTTGGAACTTTGTGCGATCACCATCGAACTTTTCTGGCATGCAGATCTTGGGTTCCTTCATAAATGATGTACTAGGCCGTTGACTCACTTGAATAATCCCTTGATTTGCTTGAAGACTCCCGGTTCATTCTTGTAATTCTTGGAGGAGTGCACCTACATGCACTGGATGTCCCATCTCGACTTGTGTGTGTCGATGACTTAGGTCTTCGACTTGTTGTTGGAGACTCTGAAGTGATGCTACAATCTGTTCATAAGCGTTCTCCATGATGCCTGGTCTTGGATAGAAGATGGTCTTGCCAAAATGTCAGGGGACCACTAGATTGTGCTCTCTGACTACAGTAGACAAGATTTCGGAAATACACTTCTGATTACAAGATCACCCACAAAGGGGAAATGATACAAGAATGCGTGACTGATACAAGATGTCCTACAACCCGGGACTGATAGGTATGAATAACTTGATTATAGATGATATAGGAGATCCCACAACCCAGAATCCTAAATATGAAACAAGATCTCTGGATTACAAGAACTCCCTTCTGGGAGATGAACTAGATACAAGAAAGAACTCCACAAGATCTCGTACTACGAGATTACAAGAGGACAAGACAAGATGTCTAGGATACAAGACTAGACAGGACTGGAACAAGGAACAAGACAAGAACATGAACTGGAACTTGGAGAGTACTTACTTGGCGGTCACGACTCCTTGAGCTCCTAAGACTAGTATTGGAAAGACTGATTATAAATGTGGCCAACCCCTCCTTATATAGGTTTTCCAAGGGCGGTTACGAATCGATGATATCATCAATTCTAAGCATGGTCTCTAGATGTCAGAATCAAGCAAGAAGACAGTTGATCTTAGGGTTTTGGCATGTTCGGGACGCAATGGAAGCATTAGTTTTCCCAAATTCTGGAACAATCATGATATATAGGATTCACATGGAATCTGAGACTCAGGATGTTTCCTTTGTCCATGACAACATTTACTTTGGATAATTGTAAAACGCAAGAGAATAAGGAATCTCATAAAGTTAGGAGAGTGAACCCACGACTTATTTGGTAGAGGAATAAAATAATTTACATCCCTAAAGTGTAGGATCACTTTTAGGTGAAGGAAAATTCAAATTCAAACTCAAACAATGAGTATAAATAGACATGGTATGAGTCGTGCAATGTGAGATCCATTCTGAGAGGCATTGAGCTACAATCTTAAGCATACATTGAGCTCACACTACCTATGTGTAGTCCATTACACTTCCCTTGTATCATATGCACATTAGCATATACATTTTGATACATTTCTTCAAGTACATTTCTCTCTACTATCTATTGTTGCATCTTCATTACAGTGACCTTGTGGAATCACTTTCTCTTCATATACTCACTTATTTGTTATACTTTAACTTGGGATAGTTAGATACGATATCTATATATTAAGTTTTATCAAGTTTGGCTCAAGGAGTCTCAAGATATGAAGGAAGCTGACTTTGCACACCTTCTAGATCTCAAAAAGTGAGGATGACCCTCTTGACTTGTTAGATTCATTTATCAGTGTATAGTAGAGCTAAATTCATGGAATAGATTTCTTTAATTAGCTATGCACTTGAATTAGATGTGCAAAAGATCTTTGGTCAATTCATCGCAGGTTGTGAGCTTCATCATAATATGGAGAACCTCTATTCCGAAAATAGAAGGTTCTTCACATTTCTTGCATATGAAAGTTATCTGTTTTGATGCAAACATTTGGAAATGATGTTTCAATGGGCTTGGTGGTTCCAAATGCATCATTGTGAAGCTAAAGGAGTCTATTAAGCATCCCTGAAGATAGATTGGCAGGTGTACATCAGGTTTTGTGCAGCACCACCTCATCTCTCGAACCTATTTTATCATCTCCTCGCAATGGTATTAGAGCGATAACAAATCAACATGGGAGATGGATTTCGTTCATCCATAGAAAAATTGTATCGAGATAATTACTCAACTTGGTCACTTATAATGGAAGCTTATCTTCAAGGGAGAAATCTCTATGGTTACATATCTAGAGATGAGATCATGGGAATCCTCAGAAGCAAGGGTCAACCAACTCAAGAAGAATAAGATAGGTTAAACACATGGTGCTCAAAGGATGCTCTAGCAAGGTCATATATTCCAAACTCAATCTTTGATTTTTCACTTCCACACATCAAGAGTTGCAAGAATTCACAAGAAAATTGGAATGCTCATGAAGCATTCTTCTCATCAAGTACCAAGGCAAGGAAGAATCAACTATGGATGAAATTCACCACACTCAAGAAGATGCCCAAGCAAAATGTGACTGATTTTGTCACCAAAATGAAGGATGTAGCAAGCCAACTTGGAAGTATTGGAGAAATCATTGATGAAGAGGAAATAGTAAGGCAAGTGATCAATGGAATAAAGGAGATGACAAATGGGAAGCTTTCACCACAACCATGGACCTCTACATGGACATGCATGTTCCTAATTTACACACCCTCATGGGACAACTGTTCACAAATGAGGAAAAGCTTATGAACAATAGAGACAACTCAAAAGGTAATCAATCATCTGCTCTTTATACTGATAAGAACAAGAAGAAAGATAGCAAAGGAAAAGGTAAAAAGTTTGATGATGAAGGCAACACCTCTCAAGCAAACTTTGAAGGTAGAGGTAGAGGCTCAAGAGGAAGAGGCAGAGGAGGAAGAAAAGGTAGGAGGAGAGCTCAAATCTCATCTCCATGTTCCATATGTGTCATAACTAACCACATTATTAAGACTTGTTTCAGGAATCCTAGAAATCAAAGAGGAAGAGGTTACAATAGAGGAGGCTATGGAAGCCTAAGAGGTAGATTCATCAATAACAATGGATACAATAACAACTCATACAACAACAATAAGTACCAATGAACATACAGAGGAAGCAAAGAACAAAACTATGTAGATGATCAAACTCAAGAGGATTCACTTCTTTGGATGAATATGATCATGAAACAAGGTAGAGCATATGAACATGTATTCTATATGGTCTCAGGTTACTAAAATCATGTAGTAAGGAATGTACCTCTTCTCTCAAACGTGGAGGATCCAAGGAATAGACATGAAGTCCAAACAAGAGATGACACAAGGCATCCAATTGAGACGATAGGAAATGTGAAGACTTCATATGGAAAAATGAACCTATTAAGCAAGGTATTGTATGTGCCAATTATCACCAAAAATTTCATAAGTATAGGTCAGATTGTTGAAAAGGGATTGCAAGTCACATTCACAAAGAATGGAGCATTTGTTGAGGATCCACATTAGGTATTCAAGAGGATAACAAGAGGAGAAAAAATAGGTAGATTATTTACATTTGAGATCACCCTATAAACGTTGCATTGTTCAATTATGGTAGACAAAATCTATCAGAGTTGGAAATTTGGCACAAGAGATTAGCTCACATAGGTGAAAGGCCTCTGAAGCAAATCAATAGGGATTAGAGTGTACTTGGTCTACCAAATATCTCCAAATCAACACATGATCCACAAATGCCTACCAAATATCTCCAAGCAACACATGATCTACAAGTGCAATGCTTGTTACCAGAAACCATTAACAAAGAAGGGATGCATTCATGGACATCCATTGGAGCTAGTCCATACAAATGTATGGGACCAAGCAAGGAGCCTTCAATCTTTGGATCCAAGTATTATGTGTCATTCATTGATGATTGTAGCAGACAGATAATACTATACTTTATGACGCATAAAGATGAAGTGTTTTCATGTTTCAAGAAATATCTAGCACTTGTAGAAAATCAAACAGGGAAGACTTTGAGAAGACTAAGGCTAGATGGAGGGGGAGAATATTTCTCCCATGACTTTGATTCTTATCTCCAAGAGAGAGTAATCAAACGAGAGATTACAACTAGGTATACTCCATGACAAAATGGAGTGGTAAAAAGAAGAAATAGGACAATTGTGAAGGCTACAAGCTCAATGCTAAATGAGGAGCTACCAAATTATTTCTGGGTAGAGGATGTATCCACAGCCACATACTTGATCAATAGATTCCTATCAAAAGCATTGGATGGGATGACACCTTATAAAGCATGGAATGGAAGAAGACCTAGCCTTGGTCATTGTAAGATCTTTTGATGCATAGTATATGCACACATACCTTCACAAATAAGAGGCAAATTAGATCCAAAGGTAGAGAAATGCATCTTTATTGGCTATGAACTTAATTAGAAAGGTTATAGGCTATTCAATCCAAGCAATAAAGATTTCATTGTAAGTAGAGATGTTGTGTTTGATGAAATCAAATATTGGTTTGAAGATGATTGCACAAAAATCAAACTCCTTATGATCTAGAGGAAGAATTTCCAACATTGTCAAAGAGAAGTGAGCACACACTTGAAGTATCAAGTGATTCTGATAATGGTCAGAAGACTCCAAGAAGGAAAATCAATTATTGGATCTCTAAAAGCAAAGTTAAAGTGCAAGAGTTGAGAGATGTAGCAGAATCATCTCAACAAACTATAAGAAGGTCAACTATAGAGAAAAGGAAGCCAAAAAGGTAGCACAAGACTCAGCACAGGACTAAAACTTTGAAGAACCATCTACATATGAAGAACGTGAGGAGAAGCTAGAATGGAGGAGTGCCATGGAAGAAGAAATAAAAGCTCTACAAGAAAATCATCCATATACATCTAATTAAACTCTTTTCTCATGAAAATTGGGTAGGCTCTAAAGATGATAGGATAAGCACATCTGTTTATCTTACTTCTGCACATAAAAATTTGATTTCATGGTCTTCAAAGAAGAAACCCACTATTTGTCTTTCATCAACAGAGGCAGAATACAGAGGACTTGCAAATGCCATACAAGAAGCTATCTAGATTAGAACTCTAATCAAATTTAGGGTTTAGCACTTCAACTCCACATATATCTTGGTGCTAACCCTATCTATCATGCCAAGACTAAACATATAGAAGTTCATTACCATTATGCCAGAGAAAAGTTTATGAGTAAAGAGATACAACTCTCATATGTATCAACTCATCAACAATGTGTAGATACAATGACAAAGGCATTGGATTGCAACAAATTGAACATATTTAAATAAATGATTCGATTGCAAGAAATCTTGAAGGACTGAAGACTCAAGCATTTTAGGCTCGATAGGGAGCTGATGGTGCAATTAGCAAGCCTAAGTGCTATGCTAATGACTCAGGACCACACATCTATTTTTCATCTCACATAGAGAACCACATGTGAACTCATGCTTGTCAACTTGGGTAGATTTACTTTGGATAATTGTAAAATCCAAGAGAATAAGGAATCTCATGAAGTTAGGAGAGTGAACCCATGACTTATTTGATACAGAAATCAAATCAATTACATCCCTAAAGTGTAGGATCACTTTTAGGTGAGGGAAAATTCAAATTCAAACTCAACCAATGAGTAGAAATAGACATGGTATTAGTCACAGGATGTGAGAGCCATTCTGAGAGGAATTGAGCTAAAACTTGAGTATACATTGAGCTCACACTCTCTATGTGTAGTCCATTACACTTCCTTTGTATCATATATTCATTAGCATATACATTTTGATACATTTCTTCAAGTACATTTCTGTCTACTATCTACTATTGCATCTTCTTCATTACTGTGATCTTGTGGAATCGATTTCTCCACATATACTGACTTTTTTGCTATACTTTAACTTGGGATAATTATATTGAATGTCTACTATCTACATATTAATTTTCAACAAGTTTACTTAGCATATCGTGATCCCCCTCACTTGTTAGATTCATTTCTTAGTATATGGTATAGGTAAATTCATGAAATAACTTGCTTTAGTTATCTATGCACTTAAATTAGATGTGTGGAAAATCTATCTTGTCAATTCATACCAGGTTGTGAGCTCTAAGCATACTACTAAGACCTTCTATTCCCAAAATAGAGGGTTCTTCATCTTTCTTACATATGCAGGTTATCTGTTTTAATGCAAAAATTTGGGAATGAATTTCTAAAGGACTTGGTGGTTCCAAATGCATCATTGTGAAGCTACAGGAGTCTATTAACCATCCGTGAAGCTAGATTGGTAGGTGTAGAGCAAGTTTTGTGTAGCACCAACTCATCATTGGAACCTATTTTTACCATCTCCTCACAGGAGATTCTATGGGTAATTTTTTGACAAAGATAAAAGATTTGAAGGAGTTCATTTCTATTGATGAAGTCTTGCTAGATAGTTTACTTGTGTACATTGTTCTTAATAGTCTTCTAGATTCATATAGGAGTTTTTCTTCTACTCTTCAATTGATGATGAAAGGCAATCCAAATGCCTTAACATTCATTTGAGGAGTTATTTTCTATTTTCTTGGAGAAAGATCAATCCAAGAAGAATAGGTCAATTATGGTTGTTGCAGATCCACCTTTCTTAGCAAGTCAAAAGGACAAAGGTAAATGGAGCTCACAAAAAGATAGATTTTTTTTGCAAATATTGTAAGGGAAATGATGGTCATAAAAAGTTATCCTAAACTGGTTGCAAAAGAGTCAAAGAAGAAAGATGTTGGAATGATTGTTGCAGGGATGTCTACACCTAAAATAGAGTATGATAATCTTGTCCAAAATGAAGAATGCGCATCTACTATCGTTTGTAGCTATGATCCATCTTTGCATGAGCAGTGTATGTGTGCAATAGACTCAAATGTTTCGTACTTTGATAGTGGGACAAACAAACATATTATCATACAACTTATTTTCTTTAGTTCACTTGAGCATGCCCCTACATGGAATACTATCACAATGAGATAACAACTCATATCCTATAATGGTAGTTGGTAAGATGATTTTGACTACTGCTCATCGTAGTTCTTCACATTGTCAGATGCTTTGTATGTGCGAGGGATCAAGAAAATTTGTTATTAGTTTTAATTTTAGCCAAGATTGGTTTGGTTGCCAAATTTATTGACAACAAATGTACATTTATGATCTCTCAGATCATGATGTTATTATTGCTTCTAGAATTTTATGTCGTGGTCTGTATAAGCTCATAGACTATGTGAAATCAATGAATTATTCAAAATGTGCAATTCAAGATATAGAGGCTATCTTAGGTGCAAAGTTTTGGCATGTATGCTTTGGTTATCTAAAGTTTGGTAGTTTTCTTCATCTATAGATACTTGAAATAGTGTCTTCTTTGCCCAAACTTAAGGCCTCCTTGTAAACATGTCTATGAAAAATATATTTTGGGTGAAATGTAGCATTCGGCCTTCTCAAAACATGGTTCAGCTCAAGCTACACATAAATGCTAGCTTGTTCATGGTGATGTCTGTGATCCTATGCAGACAACTTAATTTTCAAACTACCTTTACTTTGTGACTTTTATTTATGAATTCTCTAGGCATGCATGGGTGTATCTATTGAAAGAAAAATAGGAAGCTTTTATGTCTTTATGTGCTTCAAATAGCTCTTGTTTATGGCTTAAAATCTAATAGCATGTAAATTGGGCATGTCCATGGAGGAAGTACATGTCTTTTGATTTAATACATTTTTGGCTGAGTGTGGGAAAAAATAACATTGTATAGTGCCATATACACATTAAAAATATGGAGTTGAAAGAAAAAACATGTCTCTTATAGAAACTATGAGGTATATGGTCAAAAGTGAGGTTTTACCTTATTGCTTCTAGCTTGAGGTTATTATGTGAGCAAGATATGTACTTAAAAGGAATCCCAACAAAGTACTACAATTGATCACTCCATATCAGGCTTGACATGATTGCAAGCTATCTATTGCTCATCTGAGTGTCTTTGGTTGTCTGGCATATGCATTAGTTCTTGAACAACAACGTAGAAAGTTGGATGATGAAGTAGTGGAATTTTTTTTTTTGGTACAATACTTGAAAGAGAGTGTTGTCATCTCGATCATCCACATAGGAGAAACACATTGGTTAGTTGTAATGTTGTTTTTGTGGAAGATGCAATTCAACCATTACTTTCATGTACCAAGGAGACATCCGTTAGCTCTAAAGATGTGTATGACACTTTACTTCCCTTTTTTTATAGGTGGAAAGTCAAGTGCTAATCTAGATGAGGAAACTTCTTAGCCTTTACAAGTTACACATGATGACGTAGATCATTTCATTTTTTATGTAGATATACATGATGCACTTGTTTATGAGATGGTTGACAAAGCAAAGGGTGGAAAAGAGAGAATAATCCTAAACTTATTTGACATTGCAATATCCATGCTTTGGGAGAGGGTGGGGAGCCCCAAGTGATTGATAATGTTATGAGAAATGTAGCTCCTAACAGGTTTATCCTTGGAGAGCTCCATGCCTAATAGAAGGTTGAACCATGACAAGCCACTAAACTCCTTGATTTCCATCAGATCATGGTGAATCTTAAGTTGATCAATTTTTTCTTTTTCCAAACCATCAGTTATGTGACCTTCATGCACCCATCTATCCATAAGAACCTCCATCCTGTTAAAGTCCCCAACCAAGATAAGCTTTGATAGAAGAGATTCAAGAGAATCCATGTGTCAATTCTCTCAAGGTTTGAGTTTAGGGCATAGATAAAAGAAATAAAAAGGAGGTGCAAGCCACTCAAAGAAACTGCAATCCATTAACAATGAGGATAAGAAAAGATCTAAGAAGAAAGAAGACTAATGGGTCTTGAAACCCACCATCATGCCCACAAGGTTGGGCCATGGAGAACCAATAGTGTTGAGTGGAGATCCGCTTGAATCGTTGCATGAGGTCATCACTATCAACTGTTGCATGAGGTCATCACTATCAATTTTAACTTCTTGAAGACACATTTCATATGGGTTAGTTCTCGTATCCTAGATCCATTTTCTAATAATAGCTATTATAGAGGGGTGTGCTAGCATGTAAACATTGAAGGAAAGAATGATCATATCCATGGAGTAGATTCCTTTTTATTCAGGGTTTTAGTTCTAATCTTCTCGGTATAGGACTATTGTGCAAGGGACTTTTCACTTTCATGGAGATTTTCCATGACATCACCATGGGAAACTTTTCTTTAAGCCCAGTAGCTTGCTTGGAAAAGGTGTCTGGGATGGTGGATCAAATTATAGAATTCTCACTATCAAGTTGTCCCTTTTGCTAGTACCATACTTATCTTGAGATTTATCTTTTTTGGAGACTTAAGTGTGAGAAACATGTATGAAGCCATCAAGATGATCCAAGAGATTAATCTCCTTGTCTAAGATAAAGAAGCCCATTAGTAATGGGAATCCTCTTATTTCTCCTTTCGATTTCTATAAAGTGGTCTAAAAGATGTTTTGAGAACTAGTCCTTGTCTATGATTGAAGCAAGCTAGTTGTTTTCTATAATAAAATTTAAAATGACTTTATTGGGGGAGACATGCGTACACTTTCTAGGTCCCTTTCTTGATTGAATAGTCCTTGATTCTAGGACCTTGCTTTTGATGATGGAAGACTTCCTACTCTAGAAGGACCCCTTCTCGGATTTTTGATTTTCATTGAGTTTGAGAGCTCTTGATTAAAATAAATTTGCAGACAATTTATTTGGGTGTGAGTGTGGGTTGAAAGAATATGTAAAATTCTCATCAATATCACTCCCAACCTCTTCTTTCTTGAACAATGGTTTCACTACTAGAGCAAAAATTTCATTAATAAAATGATATAGGAAGGAGGGAAGATTGGACAAATTAACCTAAAGAGGGAACTTTGCCAGTGTTGTTTCATTTGGGACAAAGTTAAAGAACCATTTGAATAGACATGATGTTGAATTTTGGACTTATGAAATGCCTATTTGGAAGGCTTGAAAGGCCATTCCTTCACTTTTAGAGACTATAAGGATATTAGTTACAGGAAAGAATTGGCACTTGGAGATGGTAATGCCTCTGGAGAGCCACCCCTTACATCACCATCCTCTTATTGATTGTAAAGGTAGGCACGCCCCAAAAAAAGGTCCGAGCTAGGCATGTTTTCTTGAGACCTTTTTGCAATATAGTGACCTCATATCTTTTTAATGATAAAATAGGTGGATACATGCTAGATGGGTAAGAGCCATGGGAACTATGTTACTAGGGGGAATTGACTAGTCCACCTCACACATGCACTTGAAACGAATTTAAATGCAGAATAACAACCTGAGGACAACAATAGAGACTTGGGTGAAATGAAAGAAGCATAAAAAGAAAGAGAGAGAGAGAGAGAGAGAGAGAGAGAGAGAGAGAGAGAGAGAGAGAGAGAGAGAGAGAGAGAGAGAGAGAGAGAGAGAGAGAGAGAGAGAGAGAGAGAGAGAGAGAGAGAGAGAGAGAGAGAGAGAGAGAGAGAGAAAGAGATAGACAGAGAGGGAGAGGGAGAGAGAGAGAGAGACAGAGAGGGAGAGGGAGAGAGAGAGGGAGCGAGGGGGAGGGAGAGAGAGAGAGAGAGAGAGAGAGAGAGAGAGAGAGAGAGAGAGAGAGAGAGAGAGATAACTAACTTCTCAACTAAATCTCTATACAATACTACTAAAGATTAAATCCAACAATTTTTTCTTTTTATCATTTTTATTTTTCCTCTCTCAAATAACTTTTTTTTCTCTCTTTTTCTTCTTCTCATTTTTTTCTCTTAAAAAAAAAAAACCTCTACTCTAACTAGAAAACTCTATTTAGTTAAACCCAAAAGTAGATAAAAAAAAGGGGGAAAAAAAAGGAAAGAGAAAAAGAAAGCAAAAAAAAACTATGCGGGTTACCAAGGACTAAAGAGAATTAGACCTAAAGCTATCCTCAAATGAGAGGAGAGGAAACAAAAAGGAAAAAAAAACAAGAAAATAGAACAAAACTTAAAGGTAAATAAACACTAATGAAAAGATAAAATAGAAAATAAAAAGCAAAATTCAAAAGAAAAGAAAATGATGCAGTAAAACAAACACTAGAGAGAGAAACAAACCAAGCCTTGGTAAAATTGATTCCAAAAGAGTTCACTAGGCAAGTGAAGGTCTGACACTAAAATTCCACATTCAAACTCTTACCCCATTTCCAACTGAAACCCATGCCTAGACTCCTCCCCCACTTGATTTAGTAGCCAACCAAGGACACACACTTACACACACATACCAATGAATTGGTTTCTACTTTCAAACATTGAACCATGGACTAAATGCTCCATTCCTAGCAGACAATAAAGCCAACTTCCAACCACAACTAATTATTTCCTTGATTACCAAACAACAATGAAAGAATTGTGTCCCCAAACACTAGGGCTTGCATCAACATCCAAGGAATAGTAGGGCATGGCATCGCTAATGAAGAGAAAATGAATTACACGATGACATACAAAGTCTAAGGTCTGCAATAGACGTCCATGTCCCCAAGAGAAGATGACTTCTTAAGAGATAAGCTACTAACAAAGAGCTAATGAAGAATTTCCATTAGATTAGCAAATAATGAACTCCCAAAAGAAAATCTAGAAGGAATGTTCTAACATGAAATCAATGACTTTCACAACACAACACATTGATAAGAAAAAAGGTGAATTCCTCAAGCACCCGAGTGTTGGAGTTTGAGGTCTACAAAAGCACACGAACAACACAAGGAAGAAGAACAAGAAGAAGAAGCTTGGAGCACAACACACAATACTGATTGTATTACCAAGAGAATGTACAAAGAAAAGTGAGCCATTAGGATAATAGGCATATATACAAGCTGGGAGGAAAAAAACCTCCTAAGGATAGAAAAAAGTGCCTCAACAATTTTAGTGTGTTCGCACACATCACTATCAAAATATATCAACAAATCCCCCTAGGAGTGATGTGGTGAGCAAAGAGCTGGCACTCATGTATAAGGAAGTGCCAAGCTATGTGGAAAGAGATCAATGCACAAAAGGAAGTAAGCCCAATGCTTCTTCATCATAATCATTCAAACGAATATATGATTTTACTTCAAGTACAACATTGTTCATAAAATCATTATAGAAAAAATTTAAAGGATTAAAAATGCTATTCGTTTTTGCATGAAAATACTTACACATATTTCATATTAAAAGCAAGAATTTAGCTCATCATTTCATCTCCAAATAGGAACTCAACTTCTTCCTCTAACTTTAAAAACATTTGGTTCTCATCCTCACATCCCATTGAAATTTCCTCTTCGATATCCTCACCTCCCATAGAGTGCAATATAATCAAAGCTTCTTCAATAATTAAATCTTGTGCATTACATTCATTAGATTTCGTTTTATCATTGTATTCCTCATTATCGGACATAATAAACTTTTCTTCAGCAAAGAAATCCTGACTATCGAATT
>CM035421.1:150523040-150598040 GCA_020310875.1 Ceratopteris richardii
TGGATGGTTATTTTGCTACAATCACTTATTTCTATTTTCTTGAAAGTTTTGAGGAAAATTTGATTTCTGAAGTTTGGAAATATTTGTTTGATCTTTTGAAGATCTTGGGAGGTCTCATCACTTTTGTTGTGTACTTTGATGTTTACAAGTTTGTAAACATAACATTGTGGTATCAAAGCTTTTGTTTTTTTATCAAATCTTTCATACAACTTATTGAATTATCTTCTTTGTTTACAACAATTGAACATGGCATATTTTAGTGCATCGATTGAGAAGTTATCAGATGGGAGAAATTATCCCATGTGGAAATTTAAAATGGAGTCTTATCTCATGTCTAAAGGTCTTTGGGGATTGATAACAAGTACAAAAGTGAAGCCGGTATTACCAGAAGCTCCTACACAAGCAGATCGAGCAAGAGAGCAAGAATGGATCGAAAGAGACATAAGAGCTCTATTTATTATATCACAAACAGTTTCGAATACTATGCTTGGGCATATAAGAGGTTTCAATACTAGTAGAGAGGCCTGGGAGTCTCTTGAAAGGTTATTTGCAACTACCAAGAGAGCGAGGCAAACACAACTTACTGGTGAGCTAAGAAGAGTAAAAAAGAAGCCACAACAATCAGTTAATGATTATGTTCTTGAGATAAAATGTCTTATTGAAGCATTATCCTCTATTAATGCATCTCCTAGTGAGGATATAAAGTTTAATAGCATGTTAAATGGCTTGGAAGAAGATGAAAGATGGAAGAATTTCATTATGTCTATCATGACTTGAGAGAATCTACCATCCTTTGAAGATCTACAAACGCTCATGATGACTAAAGAAATCAACATAGAAGGTGGCAACTCTTATCATTCACAAAGAGGTAGTCAAGGACAAGCTCTTTATACTTCATCAAACAATGCAAGAGGAAGAGGAAGCTTTAATGCTACTAGAGGAGGAAGAACAACACATCAACCTCAATAGACTCAACCAAATTAGCAAGGTAACTTTAATTGCCATTATTTTGGTAAAGTTGGTCATTATATCGGGGATTGCTTCTCCAACCCAAATAGAAGAGGTGGTTTTAGAGGATGACAAAGAGGAAGAGGCCAAGATCACATGCATCAAAACGACAACATAGTGCAAGAGGAGGCTCAGACACAGAATGAAAACATTCTTATGGCTATGCATACAGAGACACATAAGAGGAAGGTAAACAACAAAACTTGGTATGTAGATAGTGGTTGCTCAAACCACATGAGTCATAACATGAACATGTTTGTGAACTTACACAAGCCAGATTCAAGAGTCACAGTTGCTACGGGAGATAGTACTGAGCATGAAGTAGTTTACATTGGTGAGTGTCCACTTAATGAACATGTAACTCTTAGAGATGTTTTCTTTGTTCCTAATATTACAAGAAATTCGATTTCAATTGGACAGATGGAGGACAATGGAGTGAAGGTTGATTTTGATAGTAATCAGTGGCAAGCTTATCAGAAGAAGGATGGGAATTTTATTATAAAAGGACAAAATGTAAACAGATTATATAATTATGAAGTTGAAGTTCCAGATTATGTAGGTTATACAATGGTTAATGGGACTCAAGTAAGTCAATTGGAATCATGGCATAAAAGATTAGGACACATCAGTGTTGGCAGGTTAAAGGATATTGCAAAGAAATCATTGGTTGAAGGTTTACCACAACTACCTAAGCAAGATTTGGATTTTGTTTGTGAGGCATGTCAATTTGAAAAACAAGTACAAAGTCCTTTTTCAAAAGCAGGATTGCAAAGCAGAGGTATTTTGGACTTGATTCATACTGATGTATGGGGTCCATCTCAAGAAGAGTCCATGGTAGGTAGCAAGTACTTTGTAACATTTATTGATGACTTCTGAAAGTTTTTATTCATTTGTTTTATGAAATACAATTCCGAAGTGTTTGATATGTTCAAGAAGTTTAAATCATTGGTTGAAAAGCAAACAGGTTGAAGCATAAGAAGATTGAGATCAGATGGAGGAGATGAGTACTTTTCTAATCAGTTTCTTGCATTTTTGGAGGAATAAGGAATTAAAAAGGAGACTACAAACAGATACACACTTCAACAAAATGATGTGGCCGAAAGAAGAAACATGTCTATCTTGGAGATAGATAGGTGTATGTTAAATGAAAAGGACTTACCACTTACTTTTTGGGCTGAAGCATGCAATATGGCAGTTTATGTGATGAACATGTTACCACCTACTCAAATTCATGTAGAAAAAGCACCTTATGAATTGTTTTATGGACCAAAACCATATATGTCTAATTGTAGAATTTTTGGAAGCATATGTTTTGTTCATGTTCCACAACAGTTAAGGTCAAAGTTGGATCCAAGGTCACAAAAAATGGTTTTTATTAGTATGGCAGAAGGGCAACCATGATATAGATGTGTAAACCCAGATACGGGAGAGGTAATTGTTTCGAGAGATGTTATTTTTCATGAAGATAAATCTTGGTATAAACATAAAGTGCAGGTAGATGAAGAAGAAACTACAAGAAGTCACAAAGAAGAGCCAAGTTCTCCAAGCTCACCAAAAATTCAGATTGCACATGAAGAGATAACCCCCCCAATCAAAAGTAGGAAGAAAATTCTTGATTTGGTTTCAAAGGAAATTGAGTCACAGGAAGAAGAAAAAGTGAAGGTTCTACGTCAAGAAGAAGTCAAGCTCAAAGGCAAGAAAAGCATGGTAGGACAAGAAGTCAATCAAGGTATCCAGTAAGAGAAAGAAGGCAACCACAAAGATTTTCTCATGAAGCTTATATGACAAAACTTCTTGAGGAGCAGGAACCAACATACACACATACACACACACACACACACTTACACACACACATACACACATCCACAGACATTTACACACATACATACAAATGCATATAGACATATATATACACATACACATGTATATACATACATAGATACACACATAGACACACACACATATACACACACATATACACACACATGGACACATACACACACATATATGTGTAGACACACACATAGAGACATACACACACATATATGCATACACACACATCGAGACACATACACACACAAACACATACATGCATACATAATGCATATGCATATGCATACATACATACTTACATGCATACTCACACATACACACACACATACACACACATATACACACGCATGCATACATTTTCATACATAATGCACATGCATATGCATACATACATGCATACACACACTCACATATACACCTACATACACATATACACACATACATATGTGCACGTACATATATTGATTTCTAACCCATTTTGTTTTATATTTACAGGTATTATGGATCCTAGTAGAGAGAGAAAGGTGAAACTCACTCTCATAAAAAGTCTTATGAGAGCAAGAGTTCCGCCTGATACTTTAGGGATCATCATGCATGAGTACTCAGAGATGCCTGATGATGAGCTAGATTTTACGATCCAAATGCTTACCCAGTGATCAGAGGAGGGCTCTTCTGCGACTTCACATGCAGGAAGACAACTATCTGCTCATAGGTATGTTTTAGTTTCACAATTTTTTTAAATGATATTATAACACATATTTTTATCTATCTATTTTCAGGACACCTATACCACCTCCAGATCATGATAGTAGAGCACAGGTGCCTATGAGGACATGCATAGGCACTTTAGGGCTAGAGTGCGATATAGAGCCAGAGGGGAATATAGTGTATATAGGGAATGGATTGAAGTTCAAGAGAAGAATGTGAGCATTATGCGACTCTAACCTGCACCTTTTCCACTTGCAGTGGAAGTAAGTATAAATTTTACATATAAATTGAAATAAATATCTAATGTTTTATTTACATGATTTTGTTTATTTTTGTAGTGAGCATGATGAGAGGGATAAAAAATATGTACTTAGTTCACTTGAGACAGAGTTTGGGATAGGATGGTCACATAAGTGGTGTCTAAAAGAGAAGTGAACACTTATGGCTCATCGTCATGATAATGCATGGTACGCATTGCTTTTATGTATATATATGTGGATATGAGTATGTGTGTTTATGTATGTATGTATGTATATGGGAGAGAGAGAGAGACAGAGAGAGAGAGAGAGAGAAAAGCATGTGACTAGAGGTACAAATACATGCATACACACACATATACATCATACATGCACATTTACACACATATACACATGCATGCACATTTATACATACACAAACATACATGCACATTTTTACACACACATACACATGCATGCAGTTACACACATATAATGAATACACACATAGACACATACACATACATAATCATATGTACACACACATAGAATCACATAATCATATTTACATACATATATACACATACACATGCATACACACACACACACAACACATGCATACACACATATAAATACACATACATACACACACACACACAACACATGCATACGCACATATAAATACACATACATACACACACATGCATATATATATATATATATATATATATATATATATATATATATATATATATATATATATATATATATATATATATATATATATATATATATATATATATATATATATATATATATATATATATATATATAAATTACAGTATATATATCTTATTTTACTAGCAATATATATATACATACACACACACACACACATATATATATATGGATTACGATATGAATTAGGATATATATATATATATATATATATATATATATATATATATATATATATATATATATATATATATATATGCTAATTCAAAAACCCTATTATAAACATTCTAATTCAGAAATCCTATTTCAAAAATCCTATTTCAAAAATCCTAATTCGAAAACACTAATTTTGATATTAGGGTTTTACAAACCCTAATTTAGAAACTCTAATTCATCCTTTTAGCCATATGATTGAAGTATATGTACACATTGCATCTATTCCTCCAATGTCCTACTAGAGAAATGTCTCTCCTCCCAACCTTATGCCTCTATATATAGCTACTCAAATCAACGAGGATCATAATATATATAAAGATATATACACATCATGTAGATACACATACATAAATATAAAATGGAGTAGATACATTGTGCATCACACATACATGCCTATATGCACACACACACAGACACACACACACACACACACACACACACACACACATATATATATATATATATATATATATATATATATATATATATATATATATATATATATATATATATATATATATATATATATATATATATATATATATGCATACATATTTTCATGTACACATTTACACATAGACACATATACATATATACATGTACACATAACATATACATGCCTACATGCACACATGTATACTTATACATGCATATACAATTATAAACACTTGCATATATTACACAACTACATATGCATATATACACATTTGCATACTAACACATGTATAAATATATCACACACATGCACACACATTCATATACATGAAACACATATATGTGCATACTAACACATGTATACATATAATACACATGAATACACACACATATGCATACATACATGAGAAACATTTGCTCCTCGAAGATAAAGCTATATATAAAATGATTAGGCATACCCCCGAGCTTCATGTTCTAACTTAAAAGAATATGATTTCATATCTCTAGTAGGACTCATAGATATTCTAGTTGAATAAAGAAGAATCTATTATGTGATATCCATTCAAATTATTCAAGTTATTGATCAATAACTAGAGTAGAATTTACTATCTAATCTACTCATATGTTTTCATTATTGCCATCATTTTGGTAAGACATCAATATACTCTCATCTTCATTATCCTTATCGATTTCATTTATTTCTTCTATTGTTAAATCTGTGTTCTCATGAATCACATCATCTGTTGATGGATTAATATCGATTTCTGGTAATTCCTCTTCATCATCAGTAGAATCAGCATGTAGAGTATTATCCTCTTCATCAACAAGATTAGTATCATTATCATGTATAATGATTCTAATTTCTCTTTGAGATGTTGATGTATCAGTATCTGATGGTGTTGGAAATTTAGTAGGCCCATAACTAATACCATAGGTCCATGATGGTTCCATAGGTTTAGGATATACAACATAAAATCCAACAATCTTCCAATATTGACAAAACATGAACACTTAATCATACAAATGATGAGACAAACATAGAGAAATATTAGAAAACATGTGTAAAGTGTTACATACACCACTGCTTACTCACACTATCATATATACGAATGTCAATTTACAATGTAGGAGCAAAACTCTCAACCACTCTATGTGAACAGAAATAGATGGATGAGTGAATGTACATAATTCACAAGAATATTCAGATGTAGGGATAGAAATCTGAATATGTATGAGATGTATGACCTGATAGGTTGTAGAAGAGTGAATATGAGTGACAGAAAGAGGAAGGATCAGTGTGAGACTGATAATCAGCAAACTCTCATCTAACTTTAGGCTATGGAAGACCCTAAGTTAGATACGTGTGTGAAAAGATCACATACTAGCAAAGAATGCTAATAAGTTTGCTACCAGAAATCCTCAAACTCATATGAACATACCTTCTCAAACACCTCATCCAAATATTCATAAAGCATACATGTACTGATTCTCTTGTACCTATGCCAAATAGGACTCCTCCTGATATGGATGCCACTGCCTCCATAAGCTCCAAGTAGTACTTGTGTGCACAAAGAGAATATGTACCTGAATTCTTAACATAAGATGCAAATATTATGTTAACCACCATCCAATGTCTTTGAAGTACACCGAAATCTTCATGTAGAAGACAATCTTCAAATACATCATGTGAATGGCCGATCCACACCACCAAGCTGCTGCAGGTAAATCCTCTCCATAAGTAAGAGTGTGATCACATTCTTCTTCTCCAAGAAGAACTCCATAACGGCTCCTCAACATGCTCTAAGATAGCAACATAGTTGGCCCATGTGCTAAGAGCACCACCTCTATTGAGGTACCAAAGTTTCCAAAGCTTGTGTTGAAGTAGGTGTAGAATGATAGATAATGAGCCAAAGCTCTTCTTTTATAGTAGTTCTGGTGATCCCTTGAAAAGTTGAAAAGCTTCGTATCAAAAATAAAGCACACTCCGATCATAGATTTAATCGAACACGATAATTGCAATCACTGTTGCCTGCCGTTTTGCTTTTCATAAAGTTCAAAACCTTGTTTTTCGCTGCTATGCGCTGCCAATGCCATTTGTGGGACATGAACCCTTGTGGGGGCTTTGGGAGGACAATGGTCTAGCCATGAAACCCTCTTCTTTTGCTTGTACAAAGTGTATTAAGAACAGCTACAAATGTTGTACTTAATGAGGGCTTTTGGACTAGTGTGGACATTGTTTCCAACAATCCCCCCCTTCAATGTCACAATGGTACAAAATGAACGGGATATGTAACTTCATTTATCTGCAAACTGTCATAAGCTTCAGAATTGTACTCCCCTAATTGACCTTCAAATATTTTCTTCAAAAGATCCTCTTCAAAACTAAATTTGACTTTTCTTCAACTTCAAAAACCTGAGCTTGCTGAATATGAACCATAATACTTGAGAAAATATGCAAACTAGATATCCAATAGTGTACTCATCAAGCAATCATTTGCTTGACAAAAAATATAGCATGTATTGACTCTCATCCTCTTATCTCCTGTCTTCTCAAACCTGAAAACATACACTAGGATCCACATATTTGCATTTACCTTAAGAAAGGTTTCTCAATATACTTCTGCTGTGTCATGTAAATACACTAAAAAAAATCAGAAATTGGATCCATCCTGGGACTTGTGACTAACAACTCACAACTTAGTGTATTATGAACACTAGCTGGTTCATCTCTGACTGTACTCAACTCAACTCAACTCATGAGTCTCAAAATTTCATATCTATGATGTCATCTTGTCTTCATCCTCTTTCATACCTGTTTCCTTCCTACAGAGTCCGGTATAAACATATATGTGTGCACCTCTGAAACATACCTCTCTAAAATATTAAAAAAAATTCTCTTTAATAGAATTCTGGAACTTTCTCTTGAACAGGAACACCTAAACGAAACTTTCTCCTCACATTCTCCTTCTTCCTTCTTCTTTCAAAGCTGGAACATAAAGAGAAACTAACAAAGGAAATATAGGAATACCTGGAATTCTTATAGGTATGACTCTACATTCTTTCACATTGGATAAAAAATAAGTCTTCATGTTTCATCACCCCCAGGATGATTTAACACTAGTATCCATAATTCTTCAAATATATCAGACTTTATAAAATCTGGAACGTCTTCCTTCATTAATCTGATTTTTCATAACATTAATACCTGTGTCTGAAACAAAACTTCTGAACCCTTTTTATTAGCATTGTGCACATGCCAATAGATTTCACTGTCATTCTTCAGCTTCCAAAAATCTAGAATAAGGTTATTTGATCTATCATAAAACTTTGTTGAAAGCATTGTAGGATTCATAACCTTCTGCAATATAACAAGTATCTTCTTCTATTCCTCTGCGACACAAATCCGATAGAATCTGAACCTTTGACTTACTTGCTCCAATGTTAAAGAGCTTTCACAAACAAAGGATAGATATTTGACTCATAAATACTCAAGATCTTCATCATCATTCAAGATCATTCAAGATCATTCAAGATCATCCAAGATCATACAAGATCTATCAAGATCTTACAAGATCATACGAGATCATCCAAGATCAATGATCTCTCCAACAAAATACCTGTGTAGAATTTGCTGTCATCAAACCTTCATGACTGAATGTTTGATTTGCTACCTGAATGTCTCCAAGTGTCCACGCTTCTCACAAAGTTGTAAAACTTTTCTTCAAACAAATCCTTCCCAAGAATCTACAACTCCTACTTGAACATAAGTGGACAAACTTCTCAGCTTGAGAACTCCAAAAGCTGCAAGTTGATACTTCATATCTTCATATTCTACCCGGGTGAAATGTGATAGTACCTGCTTGATTTTCTTTTGGCTAACTCCACTTCTTAATCAAGTGATAGGATTTAATGGAACACCTTTTTTAATACAAGCATGTATCCAAAAAACAAGACAATCATCGAAATTAGATTCTTGAACTGACTAGTACATCAAAAATTTGAATTTTCTAAAGTTTTCTGAAAATATTGAATATGAGGTAACCTTTCCAAAAATAAAACCTCTCTTTAAGTCTCCAACATCTTCTACAAATACTATTTTACCTCAAGAGTTAGGTCAAGAAGAAAAATACTTCTCTGCAACTTGTCATATACCACGTAGCTTTGTATTAACACTCCAAAAATTCTTTGAGTGAAAATATAGCTACCTGCTCAAAATCTTCAACTTATACATAACTCATACATATGAGTCGAAACATACAAGTTGTCTTCAAAATCTGGGGCTTTTCTTTCTCTCAATGCATTTCTTTGTCAAATCTACTAAATCATGACCAAGTATAATGCAAAACAAGAGACTGCTTCTTCTTTAATCTATCTTTTTCACAAGATGTTCTCGTAGACTTGTCTTTGGATGTAGAGGATAAAAGTAGGAAAAATATATGGAAAATATGAGAGAAAATGAAGTCTTACTTTCCCTTTGGAAATGTTGGACTTTCTTCTTCTGCATCTTTCTTCCACCTGACGATGTCAACATCTTCAAACTTCTCTTCCATACCTTTTGTTCTCTTCATATTGAAGTAGTAAGTACTCTTGACTTCTTCAAATGAACTTTTCTCTTCCTCTAGTGCTAAGAGTAAGAGACAAAATAAACATGGTATACAAATAGTGAATATAGAATCATGTTTTACCATCTCCTCATATCTGTGAATGAAAACTCTGCTTCAAATTGATTGATATAACTGAATTCACCAACCTTTTGGATGAATGTTGAATTACCTCTCTAGAGTACCTAGATTAAATTATGTACCTAGATATTCAACCAAATTACAACACAAAGTTGGCTGAAAACAAAACTCATTCCATCTCCTAATTTTTCTTCTGAGATAAGCTTTCTTGCCATGAAAGAGATCTATCAAAAACTGTTTTGATGTATCTAATGCTTTTACTTTCAAAGAATGAAAGTGTATAAAAGAAATCCTTCAAATATCTTCATAACTGCTCTTCTAAGATATGACATGCAAATGATAATCTGATAGTAAAAACTAATACCTGTGATTTGATGTTGATTTGGTGTCTTCATCTCCTCCAAACCATTCTTTTTCCTTGAATTTGAAGTAGACTTCTCTTCATCAAGTCTGGGTCTTCAAACAATACTTCTGTAAAGTATTTTCAAACTTCCTCCAAAAGTACTCGGCTGCTAATAGATCATCAACTTCATACTCCACACTGATGAATAAACATGTGATTGAATTGTCTAATTCTCAAATCTCTACTCATCTAGATTAAGTGTGTATGTCAAATGTCAAATTTTAGAAGATGCTCTTAAATCATATGTTGTAAACCTAGAAGTCTGGGAACCTGTGAATCTGAGAGCCTCAATGCTCTGATACCAAATGCTGGAAATTTAGCAAGCCCATAACTAATACCACAAGTCCATGAGGCTTCCATAGGTCCATGATATACAACATAGAATTCACCAATCTTCCAATATTGACAAAACATGAACGTACCACACTTAATCATACAAATGATGAGACAAAGATAGAGAAAGATTAGACAACACGCATAAAGTGTTATGTAAGCCACTGCTTACTCGCACTATCATATATACAAATGTCAATTTACAATGTAGGAGCAAAACTCTCAACCACTCTATGTGAATAGAAATAGATGGATGAGTGAATGTACAGAATTTACAAGAATATTCAGATGTAGGGATAGAAATCTGAATATGTATGAGATGTATGACCTGATACGTTGTAGAAGAGTGAATATGAGTGACAGAAAGAGGAAGGATCAGTGTGAAATTGATAATTAGCAAACCCTCATCTAACTTTAGGCTATGGAAGACCCTAAGTCAGATACGTGTGTGAAAAGAGCACATACTTACAAAAGTAGCAAAGAATGCTAACGAGTTTGCTGCCAGAAATCCTCAAACTCATATGAACATACCTTCTCAACACCTCATCCAAATATGTATAAAACATACATGTACTGATTCTCTTGTACCTATGCCAAATAGGACTCCTCTTGATATGGATGCCACTACCTCCACAAGCTCCAAGTAGTACCTATGTGCATAAAGAGATTATGTACCTAAGTTCTTAACATAAGATGCAAATCTTATGTTAATCATCATCCAATGTCTTTGAAGTACACCGAAATCTTCATGTAGAAGACAATCTTCAAATACATCATGTGAATGGCTGATCCACACCACCAAGCTGCTACGTGGTCAATCCCTTCCATTACCAAGAGTGTGAGCACACTCTTCTTCTCCAAGAAGAACTCCATAGCCACTCCTAAACATGCTCTAAGATAGCAACATAGCTGCCCCATGTGCTAAGAGCACCACCTCTATTTAGGTACCAAATCTTCCAAAGCTTGTGCCGAACTAGGTGTAGAATGATAGATAATGAGCCAAAGCTCTTCTTTTATAGTAGTTCTCGTGATCCCTTGAAAAGCTAAAAAGCTTCGTATCGAAAATAAAGCACACTCCGATCGTAGCTTTAATCAAACACGATAGTTGTGATCACTGTTGCCCGTTGCTTTGCTTTTCATAAAGTTCAAAACTTTGTTTTTCACTGCTACACGTTGTCGATGTCGTCTGTGGGACTTGAACCCTCGTGGGGCTTAGGGAGGACAATGGTGTAGCCACGATGCCCTCTTCTTTTGCTTGTACAAAGTGTATTAAGAACAGCTACACATGTTGTACTTAGTGAGGGCTTTTGGACTAGTGTGGACATTGTTTCCAACAGATGGTGAATCATCAAGAGGACTTACTTCGATCTCTCTAACAATAAACTGTTCAAAAAATGACCTACCTCTAGGTTTAACATGAATGACTTGCCACCAAGGATGAGCATGTGGGTTTTTATAAAAAATGCTTGTTCAATATGCCTAGGAAGAATATATGGTTCTTTAGTAGATCGCATTACCTTGGAAGAATCAATTGCCCAAAACCCAGATAATTCCTTTCTTAATGTAGAATTACTATCTTTATACTCAGCTCAAAACCAGTCAACGTTCAAAATGACCTATCAAAATATATAAAAATAAAAAACCATTATTAGGTGCTTAAAAAGATAATAAACTCTATCATAAAAAACATAAACTTTTTTCTACTTGTTTGAATGTAGGAAATGATATTTCATAGATACCAACAAAAGTTCCCACATAACCAAGCTTGCCATCTATAAGTTTTGTGTCTTTTGAGCTAGCACGCGATAGTTACTTAAAAGAAGCAACAATACTAGAATCCTCTGTTTTATATTGTCGGGAAGGAGTTAGGTGATGGGAAGAGCAGACGCAGGGTTGGATCAATCCCCTGCTGTGCGCCATTCCCACGTCCGACGAGCGAGGACTGGCGTTGGGCGCCTTGCCCTCTCTCTGGTTTGGCAATCATCGTAGGCCCCTGTCCCTCAGAACAGACAAGATGGATGTGCATATGCATAAGAGCATAGGCATCAGGAGCGAGAAAATCCAAATACCACGCTAAAATACGGAAGTCACCGGATCGGTATGCACACAAAGATCAATAATACAATGTAAATGCCACCGAAGTCATCCAATAAAATCTGAGTGATACAATGATGCCCACTATAGTGCGGGCCAGTGATACAGAAATCCGCTACAGTGTGGATGGGCGAATACAAATATGCCGCTCCTACAGTGCAGATCGACCAAATATAACATAGACCTCCTGCTACAGTGCAAGAGGTCACCTTTGAGTCTCGGAAGTCTTTAGAACTTTTCTTTTCTTCGGTCTTTGGTCTAGGCTTTACTTCAAATCCTTTCTTTACTTCATAAATCCACAGTAGCCTCCAATCACGCAATAAACCTGCAAAGAAGTTCCACACAGGAGATCCATGGGGTGGGAATGTTTTACTTTGGTCTTCAATCACTTTATTCACTTCATATAATCTCTGACATAATCAACTCCAACCTGGAAACAAGTTCCACAAGATGGATCCACGGGGAGGGAATGCTTTACTTTGGTCTTCAATCACTTTCTTCACTTCATATAATCTCTTAGATAATCAATTGCAACCTAGAAAGAAGTTCCACAAGCAAGATCCACGGGGGGGAATGCTTTACTTTGATATTCAATCACTTTCTTCACTTCATATAATCTTTGACATAATCAACTGCAACCTGGAAAGAAGTTCCACAAGCAAGATCCATGGGGTGGGTATATTTTTTCACTTCAGTCTTCAATCACTTTCTTCACTTCATATAATCTCCAAAATCATCAATCATCCCAACCTGGAAAGATGAACCTCAGAAATGTCCACGGGACATAGGGATAAAACTCATTAGAACATTAACAACTCATGATAAAAAAAACACACTAAGCTTAATTGTATATCATACACACACATAGACATATGGAAGAAAGTTTTCCTATGCATTGAATAGAACATCTGCAAGCTCTCTACTCCCTCTTTTCCCTCCTTTTTCCTTTTTCCCTCTTTCTTTTCTCCTTTCTTTATCTCTTCTTTCCTTTTCTTTTTCTCTCTTTTCTATTTTCTTATTCCTCTTCTCTTTTCTTTCCTCCTACTCTTTCTTCTTTCTTCGTGGGTTATCATAAAAAGTTTGTGACTTAAACGAACCAAGGGTGAATATGCAACTCGCATTATGCATGTGCCATTCATTAAAAAATCGAATGAGTATTGTTCATTTATGGCATCCTATTACAGTTCATTTCTCTCTTCTTTTTGTGGAAAAAGTTTTTCTTTTTATTGGTTCCCCTGTGAGTGGAATGTCAACTTTTCATTCTCCATAGTGTGCATATATCTACCATAATATAACTTTCCTTCACTTCTTGTCCCTCATTTTCTATTGCTCCAGATGTTTCTTGAAGAACTTCAGCCTAGAACTTCCTCCTTTCTATCATAACCCTAAACAAGACAATGTTTATCCCTTCATACTATTTACTCTCCCTATTTTCCTTTATGCTCAATCCCGGATTCTAAGTAATGATCGGTCTCTCTCTCTCTATCTCTCTCTCTCTCTTGCTCTCTCTCTCTCTCTCTGTCTGTCTGTCTCTCTCTCTTTCTTTCTCTCTCTCTCTCTCTCTCTCTCTCTATCTCTCTCTTTCTCTCTCTACAACACACATGTCAGCACCCATACGACTCTCTCTACAATGCCGACTGTGAAGTTCTCCATCAACGCATCTGTCATTGGATCTCTCTCCCTCTTTCTCTCCACGCGTGAGTGACAGCTAGATCTTCTATTGCTGTCTCCCTGTAACGCACAGTAGGTGACCAGACACACGATAGTTATATGGCCATATTATACATGATCTCTGCATTATTTGAACAAATGTTCCTATTTAAATGTTTTTGGCTCTTAGCCTACCTTGCTTCACTGCAGATATGGTATGTAAACAACTATACACACCCTACGTACATCCACGAGTACATGTATGTACTACACGTAGAGAACCATGATATATGAGGCACTCATCAGACATATCAAGACAACTGCACCCATCTTAAGATTTGTAGATAATGGGGAAATCAGAGCGTTCCCATCCAACCCTTTCCGAAGCAAATGCCCTTCTAAGGGCACCATCTCTCTTTCTCTCTCTCAGATGCACTACCACAAAGTATGCACAAGAAGATGAATATGAGCGAACAAGAATTGACAAGGAGCATACCTAGAAAGAAATTCCACAAGCAAGATCCACGGGGAGGAACAAATGAGTTTAGGCACCTATTTATAGGCCCCTCCCCCCTTGGACTTTGTTCTAGAAACTTCTAACCTCCTTACTCAACTTTCTAATTCTAGATCACATTGCATGTTCATCTGCTATTTTGGAAAAATCCCATCTCTTATTTCTATTTTTGGTTTTTCTCTTTTTATTTTTCCAATTTTCTTCTTTCTATTTTTGGGTCTTTTTCTTTTTCTCTTATTATTTTTCTTAGATTAAGGTTTGCTTTGATACCTATATATAAATTAAATCAAATTCAAAGATTAGACTTATGATAAATGGGATTACTAAGGTTCTATCCTAGGGTTTTCATGGGGTAAAAGTTAGCCATTTCAGGGGTTTTTAAGGGTCAAACCTAGGGTTTTATGGATCAAAAGTTAGCTATTTACACACACAGGTCTAATGTATATATCTAACATGGTTTCACATCTCTCAATCAATCAAATCGGCTAGAACATGCACAGAATATACCCTTTTCTCCATCGAAACGTCACACTAAGCCCATAAAATCAATGAACTTTGAAAAGAAACATGCACACTTCCTTGAGGGATTTCATCCCGACATTTGCCCCTACTAAACCTGCACATCATCCTGATGGGCCAACCTACAAAATCCAATAGAAGCATATGAGGGTTCTTTTTAAAAACCATTTTTACTTTTTAATGTTTTTCTCTTCAAAAACTTGGAACGTGATTTCATGCAGCCCATGCAAATTTATAAAGATTAGTACAAATTCTAGAAAATTAAGTAGATGCAAGCTTTACAAACATCACTATGTTTTTGCTTCTACAATCAAACAAGTAACCATATGAATAAACCGTTGGCTTTCTAGATCTTCTGTTTGTTCAACTAGTTCAGATCCAACAACTCATCCTAAGTACTAGCATATACTAAGTTTCTACTAACTCAGTTTGTAGAATATACCTTGTTTCTCTTGGTTATCTCCTACTGTCCAACTCTCCATTATATCTTTTTCTTTTTCTTCTACTTTTTCTTTTTTTTTCTTTTTCTCTTTCTTTTTCTTTTTTTTTCACTTCATCTCAACTCAGCATTTCTTTTTATCTTTCTTTCACAAATCGGCCTATGTCAAAATCGGGTGCGACTCATGGACTTGTCCGCTCTGCCAAGTTATCCCACATGTCTGCCAACCCGACATAGCGCATGACATACACAACGTCAACCCTACATGAAGTTGACGTCAGCTCATGGCTCTGACCACCCGGCCAGAGTGACTCCACCCGCCTACCGACCCATGTAGGTGCATGACAACAGATAGGTTAGGCCTACAACGAAACTAGCATTAACTCGTGGCCTTGATCACCCAACCAAGGTGCTTCCACCTGCCTACTAGCCATCGCAGCGCACTAACAACATGCACATACATATACGCTGGCATGAGTATGAAGGTTTTTCATGAATCATGATCCATATGGAGGTAAGATCTCGCAAGAAGCAAATAGGACCCAAAGATTCCTACTCACTAAGCATTCAATCAATCAACATATACATGCACTCGATCTAAGCATGCCATCACATTCCCAAGCTTTCACTCCCAAAAGTCTCTAGTCCACTAACTAATTTCATTCATATCATTCCTAGTCATTCATGCTTCGTGTAAACCCATAATAGATAGTTGCTATCTTCATTCTACATGATTTTCTTCGATTCGTACATATCTTTATAATACACAACAATGCAATGCAAATGCTCTTTCAGAAAGAAAACATATTTCAAATAAAAAACATTTCACCTGATCATTTTGCTCTATCTTTATCATTGATCAAGGTAACATTTCTTCAATTTCATGATCTATCATTCTTCATCAACATCAACATTAGTATCATCAGCATCCTCTAATATCATGATTATCATAATCATCATCATCAATCATCATAAACCATCATCATCAATCATTTTCAACATCCATCATCTTTCATCATCCATAATCATTCATCAATTGTCATCATTCATTAATCATCATCATTATTCATCATCATCATGAATCAATAACTCTTGATCATTTTCGTATTTTTCGTTATGATTCTTCTTCAATCAACCTTCAATATTTGCAAGTATGTCTTGAAAAGTTAGATTTCTACTTCTCTTATTCTTTTTCAAACTCTTAGAAGTCTTTGAAGTTGTCTTTACACTCCCTTCGATCTGCTTGATAATATCATCAAGCAATTGTTTCTCTGCTTTATTAACTCGTTTATTAGATTTTGTATCTTCTCGAGTTTCTTCTTTACTCTTTTCTTGTTCAATTTGTTTATCAAGGTTTAATTGAGATTATAATTTCGTAACTTTCTCTTGATCAAATAGATCCTCATTAGTCAAAATTTTGGAATCAAATGAAACATATACATCATGCTCTTTCTTTGATTTTTCTTGATTTTCTCTATCAAATTCTCTTTTATGATCTATTTCTATTTGCTCTCTTAATATCTGCTCAATATATTGTTTTTCAACTTTTATCTGTCTACCTTTGGTTTCTTCAATAGGTTTCTCTTCACTCTCAATAGATGTCATTCTTGTTTGTTCATCACATTTACTGTTCTCCAATATTTTTGGTTTCCACACCCTTTGAATTGATGTCAATTTAGTTTTGGTCTCTTCAAAATATTCTTTCATCCCACCTTTTCCTACATTCAAATGCAAAGGTATTTGCTCTTGATATTAACAAATTTTATTTTCATATTCACTTACTAGTTTATGGTTTCATTCACTCTCATATGCGAGACAATCCCAGAACATATGTCCATATTGATCGCACCAAAGGCAACGTATAGGTCTCTCCTTTGCCAAACTTGATCTTCTACGTATCACTCTAGGCATGGTTCTTCTACGACCTAATGACTCTTTTTGTGCAGATATTCGTTGGACCTTTACCACATGTTCATGGTCACACTTAAATGTTTGTAGGTCTTTAACTTGGTTAGCCAACATCTCAACCTTGTTTTTCAATTCTAAAATTTCATAATCCGTTTCCTTTCTTACATCTTTAATACTTATACCCATTAGCTGGATAGTGTGAGATATTGCATTTATTGTTTGCATTAGATTCATCACAATACTAAATTTTGATTTTATAGATTCATTTGCATTTATTTCCATTTCCCTAAATTGCTCTTCGTATTTCCTAAAGTGTTCCTCAATCATTTTATTCATTTTAGTTTCTTGTGAAAAGACGTATGGACTAAACTAGTGCACATCATGAATGCTCAAGCTCAGGCAACCAAACAATCTTTCTATTTAAAGTGTGTATATGAAGCAATGCAAAAAATCACGGAACCGAAAATGATGGTACCTAGAACATCCGATCTGATGCCAAGGTTCCTGTCTTTTCTTCTCAAGGTATGGGTGGCGTGAAGACGATCACCGGGCAACCACCTTGCTTCACGTCGGGCTCAGGTGTCGGGAAGGAGTCAGATGATGGGAAGAGCCGACGTGGGGTTGGATCAGGCCCTTGTTGTGCACTGTTCCTACATCTAGCGAGCAGCGTCTGTGCACCGGGCGCCTCACCCTCTCTCTGGTATGATGATCATCGTAGGCCTCTGCCCCTCGGAACAGACAAGACAGATGTGTGTATGCGTAAGACTGTAGGCGTCAAGAGCGAGAAAATCCAAGTACCACACTAAAATATGGAAGTCACTGGATCGGTGTGTAGACAAAGCTCAAGAATACAATGTAAATGCCACCGAAGTCGTCCAATAAAATCTAAGTGATACAATGATGCCCGCTACAGTGCGGGTCAGTGATACAAAAATCCGCTACAGTGCGGATGGGCGAATACAAAAGTGCCGCCGCTACAGTGCGGATCGGCCAAATATAACATAGACCTCCTCCTACAGTGCAAGAAGTCGCCCTCCAGTCTTGGCAGTCTTTAGAACTTTTCTTTTCTTCTGTCTTTGGTCCAAGCTTTACTTCAAGTCCTCTCTTTACTTCATAAATCCACAGTAGCCTCCAATCACGTAGTAAACTTGGAAAGAAGTTCCACACAGGAGATCCACGGGGTGGGAATGCTTTACTTCGGTCTTCAATCATTTTCTTCACTTCATATAATCTCTGACATAATCAACGGAAACCTAGAAAGAAGTTCCACAAGCAAGATCCACGGGGAGGGAATGCTTTACTTTGGTCTTCAATCACTTTCTTCACTTCATAATAATCAACTCCAACCTGGAAAGAAGTTCCGCAAGCAAGATCCACAGGGGGGGATGCTTTACTTTGGTCTTCAATCACTTTCTTCACTTCATATAATCTCTGACATAATCAAGTGCAACCTGGAAGAAAGTTCCACAAGCAAGATCCACGTGGTGGGTAGATTTTTTCACTTCAGTCTCCAATCACTTTCTTCACTTCATATAATCTCCAAAATTTTCAATCGGCCCAACCTGGAAAGATGAACCATAGAAATGTCCACGGGGCATAGGGATAAAAATCATTAGAACATTAACAACTCATGATAAAAAAACACACTAAGCTTAATTGTATATCATACACACACATAGACATACGGAAGAAAGTTTCCCTACACATTGAAAAGAACATCTGCAAGCTCTCTACTCCTTCTTTTCCCTCCTTTTTCCTTTTTTCCTCTTTCTTTTCTCCTTTCTTTAATCTCTTCTTTCCTTTTCTTTTTCTCTCTTTTCTATTTTCTTATTCCTCTTCTCTTTTCTTTCCTCCTACTCTTTCTTCTTTCTTTGTGGGTTATCATAAAAAGTTTGTGACTTAAAAGAACCAAGGGTGAATATGCAACTAGCATTATGCATGTGCCATTCATTAAAAGATCGAATGAGTATTGTTCATTTATGGCATCCTATTACAGTCCATTTCTCTCTTCTTTTTGTGGAGAAAGTTTTTCTTTTTATTGGTTCCTCTGCGAGTGGAATGTCAACTTTTCATTCTCCATAGTGTGCATATATCTACCATAATATAACTTTCCTTTACTTCTTGTCCCTCATTTTCTATTGCTCCAGATGTGTCTTGAAGAACTTCAGCCTATAACTTCCTCCTTTCTGTCATAACCCTAAACAAGACAATGTTTATCCCTTCACACTATTTACTCTCCCTATTTTCCTTTATGCTCAATCTCGGATTCTAAGTAATGATCGGTCTCTCTCACTCTCTCTCTCTCTCCCTCTCTCTCTCTCCCCCTCTCTCTCTCTCTACAACACATATGCCATCACCCATACGACTCTCTCTATGACGCTGATCTTGAAGTTCTCCATCAATGCATCTGTCGCTGGATCTCTCTCCCTCTTTCTCTCTGCGTGTGAGCGACATCTAGAACTTCTGGTGCTTTCTCCTAGGAACGCATAGTAGGCAAGGAGACACACGATAACTATATGGCCATATTATACATGATCTCTGCATTATTTGAACAAATGTTCCTATTTAAATGTTTTTGGCTCTTAGCCTACCTTGCTTCGTTGCAGATATGGTATGTAAACAACTATACACACCCTACGTACATACACGACTACATGTAGTACACACAGAGAACCATGATATATGAGGCACTCATCAGACATTTCAAGACAGCTGCACCCATCTTAAGATTCGTAGATAATGGGGAAATCAGAACGTTCCCATCCAACCCTTTCAGAAGCAAATGCCCTTCTAAGGGCACCATCTCTCTTTCTCTCTCTCACATGCACTACCGTAAAGTATACACAAGAAGATGAATATGAACGAACAGGAATTGGCAAGGAGCATACCTGGAAAGAAGTTCCACAAGCAAGATCCATGGGGAGGAACAAATGAGTTTAGGCACCTATTTATAGGCCCCTCCCCCCTTGGACTTTCTTCTAGAACTTCTAACCTCCTTACTCAACTTTCTAATTCTAGATCACCTTGCATGTTCATCAGTTATTTTGGAAAAATCCCATCTCTTATTTCTATTTCTGGTTTTTCTCTTTTTATTTTTCCAATTTTCTTCTTTCTATTTTTGGGTCTTTTTCTTTTTCTCTTTTTATTTTTCTTAAATTAAATTTTGCTTTCATACCTACATACAAACTAAATCAAATTCAAATATTAGAGTTATGATAAATTGGATTACTAAGGTTCTATCCTAGGGTTTTCATGGTGTAAAAGTTAGCTATTTCAGGGGTTTTTAAGGGTCAAACCTAGGGGTTTATGGATCAAAAGTTAGCTATTTACACATACAGGTCTAATGTACATATCTAACATGGTTTCACATCTCTCAATCAATCAAATCTATTAGAACATGCATAGAATATACACTTTTCTCCATCGAAACATCACACTAAACCCATAAAATCAATGAGCTTTGAAAAAAAACATGCACACTTCCCTGAGGGATTTTATCCCGACAACGTAAAGAATCAATGGTTTTGATTCTAATATGTTTTCCAAAAGCTCACATATTAGTGAACATTCAAACTTGCAAAAGAATTCAAATTAGTAAATAGAAACTAATAGACATATATGAAAGAAACAAAATAGTATTAAAATAATGAAGTTGATAAAAATATAATTAGATTAACTCACATTTATTTGTATGCATATTGAATTTAAAAAAATTACATCAATACCTGAACAAACACCATATCCTAGAAAATCATGAATAGTCCAAGCCACAATACCACGAACCGTAATATATCTTTCATTAATGCTTTTCGATACATCAGTGACATTAATACCTCTCCATAACTCTTTGAGATCGTCAATGAGAGAAGCAAGATATATATTCATATCTTTAACTTGTCTTTTTCCTAGGATTAAAAGTGAAAGCATTAAATGTTCCCTTTTAATGCTAAGATATGGCAGAACATTGTAGTTTATGACAACCACTAGCCATGTTGACCATTTACTGGATTTCATGGAGAATGGATTAACCCCATCTAATGCAACCCCTAACTTTAGATTCTGTGGATTTTGTGCAAATTCAAGCCATGTAGAATCAATGTGTTGAAAAGAAACACTATCATGAGGAATTCTGATTATTCCATCAATACTTTTATGATCATGTCCCCATGTCAAAAGCTTTGATAATTTGGGGTTTTGAAACATATGTCTAATCCATGGAGCCAATGGAAAATGTCTCAATACCTTTTTTGGGATTTTACCTTCTCAATACCTTTTTTGGGATTTTACCTTCTTCGTCCTTATATCAAGGAGATTGACATTTTGGACATGTCAAAGAATCTACATGTTCACCTCTATATAAAATACAATCGTTAGGACATGCATGTACACATTGATAATCTATACCAAGATTGTTGATTATCTTCTTCATTTCATCATGTGAGGTAGGAAGAATATTCTGACTTGGTTAAAACTTTTCAGATAATAACCTGTAAGTTCGTCAAAAAAATACATATTAATAAAAATAAATATACATATATATGCATATAATTTTATATATGTGTTTGTGTATGTGGATGTGGATGTGTATATGCATGTGCATGCATATACGTATGTGTATGTGTATATGTATGTATGTGTGTATATGTGTTTAATATGTGTATATGTATGTATATATACATATGCATGTGTATGCATATATGTATGTGTATGTGTGTATATATGTGTATGAATGTATGTATGTATGTATGAATGTGTATGTATGTATGTATATGTATATATGCATGTGTAGCTATGTATATTTGATTTTGCTTTTAATTTCTTTTTTTGTATATTGTGGTTTGCAGACTTTCATATCTAGACCACTAAAACGTTTGGTTATCTCCCATTTTATAGTCAATCTATTACCTACCTTGCTAACTAAGACTTACATATTTGTTTACAAGGATTAAGTATCAGTTAACTATGGAGGTATTAGGTTTTTTGAAAATAAGACAAGCAAATTTCTCTCGATGATTTTGGAAAATGGATGAATAATTCTAAAGTATGGGCGGACATGAAGTGTTCATTCAATGCAAGTTCTTGTTCTTATCGTAGCTAAGGTAAAAACAAAAACCTGCACTGAATGAACACTTTGTGTCTACCCATCCTTTAAAATTATTCTTCCATCCTTCAAATTCTTCGAGGTAAATTTACTTCTCTTATTTTTCAAATGACTTAATACCTCCATAGCTGACTCATACTTAATATTTGTATGAAAAGTTCATAAAAGAGTTAGCAGTGCAGGTATTATGTCGACTAGAGTAAGAGAAGCAGATGTGTCAAGAAGATTTTAAAGGTTGGGCAGACAATTCCAAAGGTTAGATGGACAAAATTTCTTCATTCGATACAGGTATGCATAATTTGACTTTACTCTCATAACATGTGTTATGTATGTTTATGTGTGTATGTATGTGTATGTATGTATATGTATGTATATGTATGTATATGTATGTATATGTATGTATATGTATGTATGTGTATGTATGCATGTGTAGCTATGTATATTTGATTTCATTTCTAATTTTCTTTTTGTTTATTGTGGTTTGTAGACTTTCATATAGATATCTAAACCACTGAATCGTCTGGTTGTCTCCCATTTTATAGTCAATCTATTACCTGCCTTGCTAAGTAAGGCTTACATATTTGTTTGCAAATATAAATTATCAGTTAGCTATGGAGGTATTAGGTCATTTGAAAAATAGGAGAAGCAAATTTATCTCGAAGATTTTGAAAGATGCATGAATAGTTTTAAAGGATGGGCAGATAGAAATTGTCCATTCAATGCAAGTTCTTGTTCTTACCTTAGCTAAAGTAAGAACAAAAACCTATATTGATTGGACGCTTTCTTTCCGCCCATCTTTTAAAATTATTTTTCCATCCTTCAAAATCTTCGAGATAAATTTGGTTCTCCCATTTTTCAAAAGACCTAATACCTCCATACCTAACTGATACTTAATATTTTTGTATGAAAATTTCATAAAAGAGTTAGCCGCACAGGTATTAAGTCGACTAGAATAGGAGAAACATATGTGTCATGAAGATTCTAAAGTTTGGGTGGACAATTCTAAAGGCTAGATGGAAAAAACATCTTCATTAGATACAAGTATGTATAATTTGACCTTACTCTCATAACATGTGTATGTGTGTATATGTGTGTGTATGTTTATATGTGTGTATGCATTCATGTATAATTATGTGTATGTCTATATATGCATGTATTTATATGTATGTATTTATGCATGTATACATATAAATGGATAGAAAATTGAAAATTATACCTTAATAGTGCCGAAACAGATACAGTATTCCATGCAAAATGATTTTGAACATTGAGAATAAGTAAGCTCGCACTTACTCATGTCAAATGACTTCCTTCATATACATGCTTTAGACATTCCTCTCAAAGATATTTCTCATTTTTAGAAATATCAATGCTCTCACTGTCATTTTGATACCAATTCTCAATAAAATCTACCATGCCATCATCTTCATCATTGTCACACAAATCTTGTACTCTATCTTCTTTTGAATATAGATCTTTCAACCTTGCGTATTCCACAAGATCACTTTGGCGTAGCCTCCTCATAGAAGCTTCTGATAAATGAGGTCTTATTGGCAATTGTGAATCGTGTGGAGGAATATCATCAACATCATACATTGGAATCTACATACATGAATAAAAATCATTAGTATTCCATAAATGAATAAAAAGTAAACTTTCAACATAAAATTAAATATCTAAGTTATTAAATATGGATAGAAATTTTTCATTCTCTCTCTAGCTAAAAGGTGCTCTTGGAGGTCTACACGATCCATAATTCACTAATAATTCATCACAAGCATGTAATGTAGTAATAGCATTGACAACTATGTATCTTGATACATCTCTACTCATGTATGGTGATCCATGACTATTTTCACGCTCCTCAAATGTGTAATTAGTCCTTGAAATATTATGTAACCCTCGACTACTATTTATTAAACCAGCTATATTTCCATGCATGTAAGGTCTTCCATCAATATATAATCTTTCATTTTCTGCATGTGAAATCCTTCTACTAGTAAGGGATGCTGCATTCAAGCATATTCCATAAGTACTCATGCTTTAAACATAACGTGCAAGTCGATACCAATCTCCCCATCCATATAGTGGACCACAAAATGACGTAAGAGTGACTTTAGAGTTCGGAGGCACATACAAATCCTCTACAATAAAGAGACCACGACTAGCATTAGTAATAGTGGATGGAGAAATCATATAGCAATTACCCCAAAAGTTAAAAACCTCTCCATCTAAAGGAAGTGGTCTTCTATTCCATCCTCCATATCTTCTTCTATCATATGTTTGTACTAGAGAATGATCATGAGCTAGCAATGGATAATCGCTAGCCGTTTCAATCTCTAAACTAGGAGGTATAGGATTTCTAGAAACCTCTAGTTGTAATTGATGAACAGCAAGTCCATGACCTGTATGAGGTATATTAACATTATGAGTATGAGAATTATTATCATCATTATCATCATCGAGAAAGTACTCCTATATATCAACAGTAATTTGATTTTGTATATGGTTTTTAAATAAAATAATGAAATTAATTTATAGAAAAAATACATACCAAAGCATTATCACGTTGACCAGGTGGTGGTGCATGCAAGATCACGACCACCACGTGCTAGAGAGATGACTCTCCTCCCAACCAAATGCCTCTATATATAGCTCTCTCCAGGGGACTGCCTTCTTGGGCAGGTGGATACTAACCATCCATGTGTCAGCCATGTAACTGCATGTGCGCCAAGTGTCCCAGTTAACTCGAGTTAACTCAAGTGGATGCTTCTAGAAGGCTCTAGATCTCTTTGGGCAAAATACTCTCCCCATGTCCCCCATGGGAATTGATCCCACGACCTCCTCCTTCACATCCTTGAGACTTAACCACTAAGCTAAGTGGATCACTTGTTCACAAGAGCACAAGACCTCCTAGTAAGTCTAAACTCGAGAGCTTTGGTCATACACACGGAGGACCAAATAGTGCCCGATTTCAGATCTATCTGAACCGCTCAGGTCCCTAGATCACAGACTTACTTTATTACATTCTTCTCCCCTGTCCTCGAAAATAGAGCTATACATCTACTGTAGGCAACCCCCAAGCCTCATGTTCTAAAACTGGAAGAACATGATCATGTTCTAGAACTGGAAGAACATGTCTCATCTTCTGTGGTGGCATCCCTCTCCTAATGATTCAAAACACTATCTAGCTTTGCACTTTGATAGAGTGGTCAAAGTACAAAGTAGTGAATGAATAATAAGAGTGGATCTAAAAAACATCCCTAGCCAATTCATAGTTTTCTCGATGTGCAATCTAGGCACAAACATGTGAACTGGGTGGATTCAAATTACTAGTCCATTTCTGGGCATGACTGGTGCATGGACAATAATGAAGGCGGGATTCTTATCCCTTGAACAACTTTGAGGATTCTTGATTCACTTGAATTTAGTTTAGATAACTTGAAGTTTGGTTGATCCAGACATCTGACTTGGATGTTTGTACGATAGTTAACTCCCAACCAATAGTTACTTGATTTCTTCACCTAACTTGAGCACTTCTCGCTCCTAATAGGCTTGGAAATCCTATGTAAAATGTAGGAGAAAGTTTTCCATTTACTTTGGTTCAACCTTACTATATCTTGACCAAGTAAAATTCAAGATAAAAATCATCCAATCTTAGGACACTTTTCTCAAAGACATTAACTACAAGTTCTTGGGAACTGTCAATCTTATGAACAATTCCTAACCTTCTTGTTCTAGAGTGTACTAAACTCTAGAAAGTCATAAGAGATATGCTACTAACTAGAAGCAAACCCAAATATATAAGTCAATCTTGAACTTATCATCTTTTGAAGATTGAATAAGTTCTTATACAAAATATCTATCTAAGATGTTTAATTTAGTTATCAGTTTCCACTCTGCTAACCTTGGACTTTTGCAAAAGGAATCAGATACCATATCTGAGGCAATTCCAAAAGGTTTGGAAAGCAGAAGGAAATAACTAAAAATTTGTATAACAAATTCAAATTTCTAAGATATAAACTTGCTATGAGTCAAATACTTGATGACCCAAGACATTAACTTCTGAATGATCGGTTTCAACAAGGTATTGAAGCATTTTTCTTCTATCTTTAAGAGAAAGGAACTTGATTCTCAAAAAGATTCATAAAGTAAATCTAAACATCATCCAACCACAAGATACTAGTGTGGTATCCAGTATCAGTGTGCCGATCCACTGAGGCTCTATTGATGAATTTTTTACTCAAACAATGCTTTACTTGAGACTAAGTTTATACCTTAATTCATTCTTTATGACTTCTAACTAGGAATGCAATTCTTGTGCATTTCTTGAGTCAAAAGAGTGAATGTACCAAGTTACACTAGGAGCTTGATGCTTTACTTAGTCAGTCTTTTCCTTATCCAAAAAGTTCATTTCAAAGTCAAAATCTTACTCTTTCAGAAATTTCTCAAATATTTTCAAATCATCAACACTTTAGCTTGAAGTGTTTCAAGACGAACTTGGAAGCTATTACTTCATATATTCTTACAAACTCGATCTTGAAGTATCTTGATATCATACTTTTATCTTCCTTGAATTAAAACTTATCTTTGGAAGTTTTAATTTCCTTGAAGATCAAATCTAACTTCAAGATTTACTAAAAGATAATTATCATCGCATGGTTTGATGTCCCATACCATCTTTCCGACATCAATCTGAATATAAAATCTGGCGTCCCATACCACCCTATTTTATATTCACATTAATGTGTGCGTGACATTTATCCTAAAGTCTAAACATCTCTTGATAAAGTACAATTCTTTACGAGAATTTTGAAGTTTTCAGGCATTACCTCTAACTTGATATTCTAGGTTTTTTATTCCTTCACATGATCGTTTCACGATCTTGTGCTTGCCTTTGGGAACTTGAAAACCTCAAAATAGAATATCTATTCCTTTTTGCTAGGGTTTTCAAAATGAAAACCAATGAGGATTCCAAGTACTTGAATTTTCATAGATTCAAGTTCTATTGGTTTATCCTTGACCAATTTGCAATGACAAAAGTTTTTAACTTCTTGTCTTTAGATTCCTTCTTTACTGATGCTTTACGTACCTATCTCGGTCGAGACTTTTCAAGAACCTCTCTACTGTGTAAGTCTAAGCATCCGCTCATGCTCTTCGAATCTGTACCAAAATCCCTTTAAGGATAGGCAAACATTATGTTTTACCTTCCACAGACTTAAGTATAGTCTTCACGGTTGCAGACTATATTCTTGGAATTTCTTCTCTCTGTTCAGACTTGGAACAACTTACTCTTTTCACATTTTTCCATTGGCTAAATGGAACTTGAGTGAATATATCCCAAAAGGATTTTTTTATTTCCAATACTTGGGAAATCTATAGAGTAGTTCCAATCGCACATTCTTGGACAATCATGGCCAAGCTTGATCAAGTCTGGTTGATCTTGCGACTAGAATAAAGACTTATTCTTTATCTTTAACATCTCCTGAACTATCAAAAGCTTCTTTGCTTACCCGCGGGGTTTTAAAGATCTTTCCGTCAACTTAAGTCCAAGCATACACTAATGCCTCTCAGATTCCAAAGCTAAGAATCTTTGATATAACTTTGGGTTATATCACTATTTGGACTTAAATAACCATAGGTTTGGGAACTGTTGGGAATTACTTGCTATCTAAAGAATTTAAAGAATTTTCTTCTCACTACTTGGGAGAACATTATTCTTCAATGACTAGAGATCCATACTAAGCCATGACATGTGTGCATCCAATTATCCATGCACAAACAATCTATTTTCTACCTTACAAAAAGTTATAAGTATACATGTGCATAGAATTGAGTGCATCCTATTCCTTTTGCAAGCAAGAAGAAAATATAAATTGTGCATGAAAACATTCTTTCATATATGCATGCTTGTGCTTAATGAGGGTTTCAATATGTTTATGCTCTTTCATGTAGGTTTCAATAATTTGCATCAAGATTATCAAGAATGAAGTTTACTACCATACTTCAATGATTAAAATGCATCCTACATGAAACCAAAGATTAAAAACAAATATTGAAGTCAATCACTAACTTGGAAAATACTTATCTCTCAAATAAGGTACATCCTTCCTTTGATCCTTCTTGAGAACAAGAGAGGATGCAAAATCGACTAGCTTACTGGATAGATTCCTTTATCAAATGCACACACCAATGAAAATCGTGGGCTAAACTTTGCAATTCTTGAGCATTGGATGGATTACGAGAAGGAAAATCAACTCTTTAGCTTATGGTGCAATGGAGAGTCATTCAAGATTATAGCCCGATTGGATAAGCTTACTATCTTCATTCCTAGTTGTGGGAAGTTCGAATCCCGTTATCGATGTCACGAAATAGAGATAAAGTGACCTCTACCTTTTTGTACTTCTGGATGCCTCTAGAGCCAACAAACGTTCTTAGCTCAACGGCTAGATTATTGTCAAAACACGCATGGATTCATGGATTTAGCAGGTCACGACCTCAGGAATGTCGCAAGATCGAACCCACTGCTGCGCCTCTGTTCTTGAAGGTTCTGTAGCCCGAAAAATAATTGATTATGTATGAACTTCTCAGGAGAAATAGACACGAACACGTGCAGGTCAGTTGCACAGACGAACTCGATTTCCTAAAAGTCACGAGTTTGAAACCGACCTGCATCTGCTGCATTCCTTCTCTTTTTGAAGTGATTCTTTGCCTCCCATAGCATGTGAAGAACGGTTCCCTAGCCGTTTTGGTCACCTAGGAGAACTGATTTCTTGGATAGGGAAATAGTCCACAAAGAGGACGTCACGGATTCGAAACTTGCATACTTACTGTGCTGTAAATGCTACCTCTATTTAAATCTTTGATTGAACTTCTGCTACGGTACAAATTAAATAACATTGATTCTGAAACCGATCGTCGAGATTGCTCTCATGGATAAGACGACGCTTTCCTCCCGAAGTGATTACGAATTCGAGCCCGTTCTTTGACCGCCTTGAAGGAGAATTTTGATTTTGAGAAATGCTGCAACTTTAATTTTTTCAAGATATCCTGTAGGCGCGTTGGCCTGGCTTCACTGCTCAAAGATCAATGTCCATGCTTCTGTGTTCGAATCCTTTTCTCTGTGCCATCTTCAAATTTTGTTACAAATAAAGGAAGATAATCCGCAAACGGCGTCAAAATCTGGGGAATTTGATTAGATCATCGATCTGGCTTATCAAGGGCACGAGATCCACTCCAGACCCCACTCCATTGCTTCTGGTCATGCCATAGATTACAAATTAAAATGAAGATTGCACAGCAATATATTACTAACAACGCCTCTTGTGGGGCTCGTTTTCTTTTACTATAGGCATGATGAACATAGATATCATTTAAAATCAAATGATAATAATCTCATCAATAGATCTCGTCGACTTCGTTGTGCCACCAGATGCCTTTCACTCTAGAGGCAATGGATTCGATACTTAGCATCAGCGCGATATAAAATCTTCAAAAATTAGTGCCCTAGATAGTCAATAAATTTGACAGAAAAGTAGGCATCTAAGCATCTCGTCAAAATTTTGACACCCATCAATAATTCAGCATTGTACATAAGGTCATTGGATCAATCTTCACCAGCTGCAAACGTGTCGACTTAGAAGAGGATATTTTGCTCGCTTTTGGTTCTGGAAAGAACCGCGTTTTGATAATGATATACAATCACAAATATTGTTATGAGGATCTATGACCTTGCAAGATCTGATGAGCTCTATTCTCGGTACCTCTGAGATTCAAAAATCAGGGTTGAACAAAATGAAGTTGTAAAAATGGAAAATGGTATTTACAATGGTTTTTAGTGACAAAAGTTACTATATTTATAGGGATTTCTTATGAAAATTTGACATGTGCCTCTTGGAGCTCCCTACATGCTCCTTCTTCTTCTGTGTCCACTTCATTGATGCACTTTGCTGCTTGTGTGTGACCTTGACTATCAACACTCCCCCCTCTTGAGTCTGTCATCCCTGACAGACCCTTGTTGTAGTGGTTGTTCCATGTAGTACTTTGAGAGGTAGAGTTCCTCATGCCTTCACCAAAGTTGTCTGTTTTCCTCCTAGTGCGAGGTCGTTTGTCCCATTCTTCATTTTAGTCTCTTTATATATGCTTCTTCTTGTATTCTAGCATGAGATTGTACTGTTGAGCTTTCAAAAATTATGAGCTGATCAAAAGAGGTTATCACAGTTGATTGTGAGTAGCTCTCAGTGATGGATTGCTTCCTTGCTCTTACTGTGGTCACCGTGATGTTCTTTGGTTTTCAAAGATGGCTTCCCTAGATTTCATGCCAAGTACTCCTGACCCATAATGACTGATGGGTAAGTGCATTAGTGCATGGGTTGGAAGAAGAATGTGCCTTGTGCACGGCCTTGTAATGTAGCCCTATGCATGCATACTTGGGAAATGCATTGGAAGAATTATGGTGCAAGAAATTGGGTCTTGACCAAGGTGCTCAAGGGTATGCCAACGAAGAGGTTTCCTAATCGACCATGGTTATGTTGTTGTTGAAGCATACAATTCTTATCATGGTGAAAGGTCCGTCAATCTTCAACTCTTCATGTGGTGCTTCCATCATGGTGATTGACCATCAGCTTGTCTTCCATTGTTGATGGTTGTCCTTGTTGATGGTTCACCTGGGGGATTCTTCAAACGCACAATCCCATTCTTTCTCTCATTTTCTTCCTCTTCTTCTTCTTCTTCTTCTTCTCTTTTTTTTTGGAACAATGGAGTAAAACAAGAAAAAAGTTGTTAGCATCAATAAAATATTTTACATATGTCAGATGTGTCGCATGTGCCTGGGATCCTCAATTGCGTCTATGCACGGCCATGTAATATGGCCCTATATTGATGCATACTTTGGAAATGCATGACCTCAATGGTGCAAAAGACAAGGTTATGCCAAAGGCACATGGTTGTTGCATGTTGAGGCTTTCAATGTTGTTGGTGGATGTTGATGCAGTCTTTGTTGGAGGTAGCCAGTGGATCTTGAAATGATGTAATCCTTCTTATAGGGATCCATTTCAGGATAGTATTTGGCCCTATGGGCATAGGCTATGACCTCTTTATCTTTGGGTGGTTTCTGAATTTTGGTATCCAGTGTGGTTGACTCTTTGATTTTGTGGAAGCTATTGGTACTTTTGGCTTCCACACCCATACCCTTTTTGGTTGTCTTTTTATTACCGATAAGGAGATGAATATATCTTCTTTTGGTCTCGGTCCATGGTTTCGACTCTTGCTTCTCCGTGTTTTCGTTGCTGAGATTTTTTCTCGTGAAGGAGATCATATTGTTTTGTGCATGTAAGAGTGCCTTGGGTACCCACAATTGCAATCGCCCTTGTTGAGCTGCAGCTAATTTCTTTGGCACCCAAATTTGCATGTTATTATGGCCAGCCTTCATTGATTGCTTTGGTACCCAAATCTGTCGAAGACCTTGAGATTGAGCTTGTCCTCTTTTCTTGGTGCTTCTTTTAGCATGGTTAGCTTGCTTCAATGGGCATGGTTGTGGCAAGGCTGGTGGTTGCTCTCCTTTTCGTACCCACAGCCGCTTCATGCCCTGAGCTTCTTTCTTCTTGAATTCGATCTGTCTAGTTGATATAGCAGATGTCTTTTTTGCTTGCCTTTTTGGTCGCGTTATGCATGCATTAGTCTGTGGAGAAGAAGAGAGGTTTGCTGGCCTTTGAGCATGTGCTTCCATGATTGAGTCCTTTTACTTCATAGGGCTATTGACACACACAACATTTTCTTTGCGAAGATTAGTCTTGGAAGAACTAAGAGAATGTGTGACCTCTGGATTCGTGAGCATGCAATTGTCGAACTCTAATGTAATACATTGTTAATGTACCCAAACTTGAAGAAGTTGGCTTTTAAGGTTTAAGTTGACTGCATGTTCATAGATCCAATCTTGACCCAGGACAAGTGGTTCCGTAAGGTCCTCATCTTCACACACCAGCATTTTCACTCTCATCGAAACAACTTGAAGATAGATGGGAAGTTCCACCTCGCCCAAACAAGGGGTTTCCAAACCTCCCAATCCTATGAGATAAGCTTCTATGGGATTGAGGTTCAATTGCATATCTTGGCAGTATGAAAGTCTAACCGCACTAGTTGATGCACCTCAGTCAATTAATGCTCTCACAGTCCTTACATTCTTCCCTTGTCCTACCGCTATGGTCACAAATAGACGTCGATTAATTATTTGAGAAGCAATTGCACTTGATGTTTGACACATGGCCATATGGTATCTTGGGGCCTCAAGATTGACATCTATGCCTAAGCACCTTAACTTATTTCTCCTAATGCGTTCTCTAGCCTGTGCATGTGCTTCTTCTCTGACCCTTAACTCTTCTTCTTTTCACTTCTTAGCAGTGTTGAGTCTTTTTCGCATATCCTCCGTAAGAGGTTCTTGATATAGCTTGACTCGACAACCACTTATATAGTTTGGCAAGACATCGCCTTCTAGTATGGCCAATTGAACAGCACTGCTAGTGGAAATTCTATTAATGATCATGGGTCCGTATCCTCTTTTTTCCAATTTACGAGCATGTTGTTTTAGTGTATAAACCAACACTAGGTCTCCCTCTTTCAAGCCTTTATGTTTGATATGTGCATCAAAGTATGCCTTTTGCCTTTTCTTTGCAGCATAGATGTCGGCAGCTGCTCGTAGCCTTGTCTCACCTAAGCGTTCTAGATCAAAGATCCTAGAGGACAACTCATGTCCATTCCACTCATGCTCTTGTGCTACTTTTAAAGTAGGGATTAGAAAGCCCAATGGTAACACAACATTTTGTTCGAAGACCATCTAAAATGGGGTGGCATTGAGTACTGTTTTATAGGCAACTCGGTAGGCCCAAACAGCATGATGAAGTTGTTTTTCCCAATCAGAGCATTTGTTATTTACTAGTTTTGTCAGTACATTACATAGGATCTTATTTGTGCTCTCGGCTTGTCCATTAGCTTGTGGATGATAGGGGGCAGACTTCTTATGTATCACCAAGAATTCTTGGAGAAGATTTTCAATGACTTCATTCAAGAAGTGTGTGCCTCTATCACTCACTAACTCTATTCGTAGTCCATATCTAGTGAAGACATTCTCAAATAAAAACTTAGCAGTAGTTTGAGCATCGTTCTTTGTTGTGGCTTTGACTTCTACCCACTTTGTGAGGTAATCCATGGCTACAATAATGTATTCGGCATGGGAGTTTCTAGCTGGGGGGTTAATAAGACCTACAAAGTCTATGCCCCACTTTGAGAATGCATGTCCTCCCATCATTGGCCTCAAAGGCATCTCATCTTTTCTTATCGGATATTGTGCACGTTGGCATGTGTCACATTTCTTCACATAGGTATGTGCATCCATACGAAGAGTGGGCCACCAAAGTCCTGAGAATAGAATACTCTTAATTACTCGGTCAGGACCAAAATGTCCACCTCCAACATTGTTATGGGCAGTTTCTAAGATTTTCAAATAGTCTGATTCATGAACGCACAGTCTTAAGCAACCATCTTTGCCTCTTCGGTATAGGTTATCTCCTATGAGGGCGTAGTCTTGAGCTTCTTGCTCTATGCTTCGTTTTCTTGCTAGACTAGCCTCATTGGGTAATGTTCCTGATCTCATGAATTCTACCAATGGAGCACTCCAAACTGGAACTAATGATACATGATAAAGAGTCGCATGCTCCATAGGGGGTCTCTTTTGGCACACTGGACAATTCTTGATCCACTCATGAATTTCTTTATCCATACTACGCCAATACACTCCTAAACGTTTTAGATTTTGCAATGTTCGTTGTTTAGAATAGTGATTCCCTAGAAATTCTTCATGGGCTTGTTGCAACCAACTATTGTGTTCATCGTCCTCAACACAACAAGCTAGAACACCTTCCGTATCTTGTTTATACATGCTTCCTGCCAATATTTGATATTTTTGTGATTTTACAATTTCATCCATGTGCATCTTCATATTCTGGTTTGCAGATCCGAAGGTTAGGACAGGCACCAACTTATTTGCCCATTTAGGAACAACTTCTAGATTGAACAGATAAGCGTTGGGCAATTCATCAGACACTCCCTACGGGGGCTCTCGTGAAGTGATGCTTGAAAGGTGATCTGTTCTAAGGTGAGTCTTACCTTGCCTGACAACCACTTCAAAGTCATATTCTATTAGTAAGAGGAACCATCTTACTAAGCGTCCTGTATTGCAAGGTTTATTGACCAAGTATAATAAAGCTTGATGATCAATGAAAAACTTGAACTTGTTGGCCAATAAGTAGTGTCTGAACTTCTTTATGGCATATACCATGCCTAAGCCTTCTCTCTCAGTTGTTGTATAGTTTTGTTCTACTGCATTTAATTGTCTGCTCGCATATGCTAAAGGCAACTCTAGATTGCCTTCATCTGTGGGTTGTGACAACACACATCCTATTGCATAATGGGATGCATCCACATGTACATGGAATGGCTTATTCCAATCAAGAGTGGTCAGTATTGGTGTTGTGCACAAGCATCTCTTCAACTCATTGAAGGACTTCTCGCATTTGTCGTTCCACTCAAATTTTGTCAACAAGGCATAAAGAGGCTTAGCTATAATTGCATACATGTGAATAAACCTGTGGTAATATCCACAACGGCCCATAAAGGCTTGTACCTCTTTAACATTCCTTGGCCTCGTCAACTCCGCTATGGCTTTATTTTTGTCCTCATCCATTGATATTCCATTCTTAGAAACAATATGACCTAAGATTTTACCTTGACGTACCATGAACACACACTTCTCGCGCTTCAGACACACTTGATAGTCTCTACACTTGTTGAAGATCTGTATGAGCTCACGGATGTGGTATCTTCTTTGTTGAGAATGAGCACATAAATCGTCCACATATACTTCTAAGCTCTTCGCAAGAACTCTTTGAAGACATGACACATGAGCCTTTGGAACGTTGCAGGTGCATTGGTGAGCCCAAATGGCATCACACGAAATGCAAAGACTCCCCACTCTATGGAAAAAGGCCGTTTTATATTGATCTTCTGGGGCAATGGCTACTTGGTTGTAACCTAAAAATCCATCAAGGAAGCTATAAACTTCCTTGCCTGCAACACGCTCCAATAAATGGTCGGTGATTGGAAGTGGATAGCTATCTCTAACCGTAGCGACATTAACTTTTTTAAGGTTAATACACACACGTAACTTTCCATTCTTCTTCGGCACCACTATAATGGGGGACACCCATTCAGTATGCTCGACCTCATAGATAAATCGAGCTTCAATCAGCCTATCGATTTCTTCTTTTATTTTAGCTGCATAAGTGTCATTATATGTGTAAGGCTTTTGTTTGCTGGGCTTCGCATCAACAATCATGGGGATCATATGAGAGAAAATTTTTGAATCTACTCCCTTCAAATCTCTATAGTGCCACGCAAACACATCCCTATATTCCCTTAATAAGGCTACCAACTCTATTTCCTCTTCTTTACTTAGGTCATCTCCTATGTACGTAAATCTCTCTTCGTTCCCTTCAATGATTACTATGATTTTTTTGGTATGTTCTTTGTTATCATATGCTTCTCCTATGGTGGCCTCTCTCTTAGGCATTCGTACCAAAATTTTTCGGTCTTCAACTTCATATTTCTTGAAATTTTTTGGTACTTCGAACAATGATTCCTCCTCTTCTTGTTTCATAGCTTTTCTCTTCTTTTTCTTTTGTCCTCCCTCACTTCCATCCTTTGAATTGACACTTTTAATGCTTGTGAGAGGTTCTTCTTCCTTTTGGGTAAATACTCCTATATCTTCTATAGTGCTTCTCTGAATGAAAGTAGCTATCCGTCACAATGGACTCTAGATCATCATCATTTTCTTATTCTTCTATCATGACATCACTAGGGTCACATTCTTCCAACAGGGGTTGACACATGAACACAGAAATATCATAACCCTCCTCATCACAATGAGATGTCCATTGTTCTTCATTGACTGCAATGTCCATGGTAGCTAAGATTTTTGCCCAACCATGAGGCTCAAATTCCTCATCCGGAAAGATCATCCATGTATAGGCTGGGTCTCTAACTGGTCTATCTCCTTGAGGAGTTCCTTTTCCTCTTTCCTTTAAGCGTTTTTCCTCTTCCTTTGCGACCTTACACATCCACAAATGGGTATCTTCATGCATCCAGGATGTATCAGATGAATTATGCATAGAGATTGAATCTTCTCGTTCCTTGTGGATGGGATTCCACTGTAGGGGTGGTACATCTCTAAAGGTGTGATGCTTCAAATCGACCTTGGTTGTGACCCCTAAGCACTGCAAGTACAAGGAATTCGTTCCCCAATCTTCCACAACTTGCAGTTGTCGTAGGAAGGGTCTTCCTAGGATCATTTCGGTGGTATTAGTTTTACCAAAGTCACATATAGCAAAGGTGTGCTCAAACCCTACACCACAAGTGGTTAGAGTTATCCCTTCTAGCAATCCTAGAGGTCTTTCCACATGGCCATCAGCCAGCTGAAGATTCATTCTAGTTGGTCTTAATGCGGGTTTACCCCATTGCTTCCACAAGGAGGTGGTTGCAATAACAACACCAGCACCTGAATCTATGATCACTTTGGTTGTGTAACCTTGGAAGGTGATCAGAAGATAAGTATTACCTTCTTCATCTTCGCTCATGTCCCCTATTTTATCTAGAGGTATCTCTGGTACTTTCTGTTTAGAGTCTACTTTTGGCATTTTGGAATCAAGTTCTGGGACCTGATTCGTGACGTGTTTCCATAACTCAGGTTTTACTTTGAGCAGCTCTTCTAGAGTGAGATGACCCTGGACCTTAGTGTTCTTCACAACATCAGTGCTTCTTGGAAGCACTAAGTCTTCATTCTGATCAATATCGTGGGAGCTCTCATCTAGAGAGATTCAGATTCCCATGGGCCTGTGAACTATGACAACTCTTGCAAGGAATTGGATTCAAATCCTGAACTTTTTTCCTCTTGTTGATCTACTTGGTCTCCATAAATAGATGGAATGTCTTCTAGAAATTGATCATGAAGGTCATCAATCTCAAGAATAGGAGGGGGATTATCCTTCTCCTTGGCCCATTCCTCTTCTTGTATTTCCCGCAAGAACTTTTGAGAGTGTTGTTGAATTGAAAGAGGTTCTCCGTCATCTATGGAGTCAGGAACATAGACTTTCTTTGGTGATGAGCTTTCTCTTTCAACAGTTGGTTGAGCCTGTGGAGGTAAAGAAACTTGTGGTTAATTTACCAAGTGCTCTAATCTATCTATTAAGCCTTGGAACTGCAAACTCGGTGTAATAGCATTCGTCTGATTGAACGATTGATTGGCCTCGAACATAGCTTGAGCTAGTTCCACCATTTTTATGCACATTTTTGTCCATTCAATCTCTAATTCTGCTCTAGGGTAGCTTTTGTCTAGGTTTGCAGGTGTTGGCCCTTCTTGAAGTCGAGCCTTGTATGCCTTGAACATCGTGTCCAAGTCTTTTGGGGTTGGATTTGCAAGAACAGATCCTGGTTGTGGTCTATTTACAATGGTTGGTGGGTGGGGATGAGGTTGGGGATGAGGTGGGGGATCATGAGGTGTGGATGGAGTTTCAGCATGCGAGTGGTTATGAGAGGCAATATCTTCTATTTTTGTTTTTGCATCTTTCAAGTTTTCTTCTAGCTCAGATAACTTTTTGGTCCACTTACAATTGGCCTTCTCTCTAGTATCCTTCCATGTTCTTGTTTTTCTCTTACTAGGCTCTCCTGACTCACTTGGCTCTAATTGCTCAGCTAGTTTAGCTTTTTGTAAGGCTTGTGCCCTAGTAACTACATGTATAGGAGCCACATTATCGCCACTGGAACTTGAATCCCCTAATAAGCCTATTACATTAATGGGTGTAACCTTTGGTGCAGTGGAGGGATGTCCAGGACAATCTCTCAAGAGCTGTTCTTTTCCACACTCAAGGCAAACGACTTGTATTGTGATGTTCTGCCCTTGTGTCGGAGCTAGTGGGTGGGGTGGTTGTTGTCGTGGTATAGGTTGAGGTTGGCTACATCCTCCATGTTCATATGGTCTAGTGGCTCCTCGTGGTCCTGTACATGGGTTATACCTAGGAACTTCTCTGCCTTGTTCTCTAGGAGGGTATCCGTATGGTCTACACTATGGTGGTACAAACGGTCATGGCTGCCTGTTCATTGGATAGTTTTCAGTGTTGTAGTTGATGGACGTCTGCTCACTTTAAGAGTACATGTTAGGCTCTTGAGTTGGTTGTCTATTGTAAGGGTAAGGTTGTGATAACCCTAATCCTATTCTGGTGGAGACATGAGATGGATGATCTCCACCACAAAGTGTGCAACTTTCTAACATTGGCACTCTTAAGGAGGAGTTCTGGTAGTTCCTTTGTCCTTGTACTCCCAATTTCTTGGCCACTAACGCTGCCACTTCCTCCACATAACTCAAACTAGAAGTCTCATTGCTCCTTGTATCCTCTATTTTGGTAGGAACTTGTGTGATTTTGAGATCCTCAGCTAAGTTTTCTTCCAAATCTATGCACTCTTGAAGACACTCACTTAGAGTTTGCAACCATTTTACATATACCAAGATTCTCAATGTTTTGTTGGTTAAACCTTCTAAAAATAAGGATATCATTTTCTGTTGAGAAGGTCTCTCTAGCACAGGGCGTCAAGTTATGTATTGATTAAATCTTCGTGCTGCATTTTCTACTGTCTCAATTGGAGCTCGTTTGAAACTATGTAGTAAGGATGACCAATTGTCCTTGATCCCTCGCTTAATGAATTCCCAAATAAATTCTTGGAAGAATTGTTTGATATTGCCAAAGGAATTTGGATCCAAGGATTCAAAACAAGTTAAGGCTATTCCCGTGAGGGTTAGCCCCTATGATTCATATTGCACAAAAAAGTCATCCACTTGCTCCGCTCGCAATACCTCCTTGAATTCTACAATGTGGTCATAGGGCTCTCCTATGCCATCATAATGATTTTGCATACATTTGGCCAATTGGATTGGTCTCAGTCTTCTGCCTGGCTCTAGGGATTGAATTATGATGGGAAAAGCGGGTTTTACTGGGTGTATTCCAGCTCCTACACCTTGGGGTGATTTTGCCCTAAATGTGGTTCTACTCATATTTCCCATTCCCTGGCTAGTTTGGTTGTGGGAGTTAATTCTTGGCATGGTGGATTGCACCTGAGGTTTGTTTGGCATACTACGTTGGCTCATTTATCCTGACATCACATTTTCCATTCTTTGTTGGATCTGGAATGGGTTATGTGAGGTACTTGCTTGATCTCGAGGAGGGAATATAGGCAGATCCATGTACTTTAATCTAGAACCCTCCACTTCATCTACAGGCCAATATCTCCTTTGATTGTGGTCTAGGTATGTAACTCTAGATGGATTTTCTGGATCATATATAGTTAATGGGCTGATGCTTTCTCCTTTTGTCAATGAATCAATTTGTAGGAGTAGGTTTGATACATGCACCAGGTATACATCCCTCAGATAGTCATCTTGGAGTAACCTGTCCGCTTGCAATACTTGAATCATTACTGACTTTTCCCTAGGGGTAGTCACTGTATCTCCACCGTTGGTTCTCCCAAGAGTTCCTTGTCTCTCTAACTCTCTGCTTTCATTAATCTGATCAGGGTTGTCGGTTACTACATATATCTGGCCCATCTTGTCCATGTAAACTCCACATTCATACTTGACAACTGGTCTCAGAACTATCTCAGATTTTGTAGTGTTTATCATTCTTGCTACTAACCTATGTAGACCATCGAGGTAGATGGGACAAGTCCAAAATTGTCCTTTGAATTGCTCAAAATCTTGTGGAATTCCTTGCTTCCCCATGAGCTTTCCAACGAACCTAGAATCACTCTGAATGGATTTCGTATGAGAAATTTATGCCAGTTCAGGGTTCTAGGGGTTAAAACAGGGAAACAGGATCTCTCAGGGAGTGCCTCAAGACAAGCGATACAATACCAGATTTTCCACAATACATGATACCTTTTCTTTACACCATACCAGTATGGACGATACCACCCTTAGACGATACGATACCACCGAGGAGACTACGATCGCGATACCAACTTCCACGATACGATACTGCTATCCACACGATACGATACCGGAAATGGTCATGATACGATACCAAGTCACCTCACGATACAATACCAGAAATTACACGATACGATACCACTCGCTAAACGATACTGCGAGGTCCACGATACGATACCAAAACAAATGACGATACGATACTTGGTCTACTCACGATATGATACCAGAAATCACACGATACGATACCAAAAATCACACGATATGAAACCGGATTTCTCATTATACGATACCAAGGTGACAGGCGATGTGCTACCACTTTTTTTCACGATATGATACTAGAATAGGCATGATACAATACCGCTGCATTCGACGATACGATACCGTGACCGAGACGATACGATACCATCGCAGCGACCGTGATCGTGATACCAACACTTGACGATACGATACCAGAATGGTATCGTGATACCTCAAGTGGGCATGCACGATACGATACCTCGACAAGTATCGTGATACATGGGAATTCTGGTATCGCGTTACCAAAACTCAATAGGACACGATACTTGGAGATTTTGACACCCAAATTCAAAAATTTTTGCAGATATGTGTACCCTGTGTCCTCCTTGTCAGTCCTATGTGTCTGTATATGCAAAGTCACCCTTCAAAGTCGCGATACGACACTCACGATACCAGATGCAGGTCTTATGACTCTGCGATACCACTACTCAGATTTTTTATGTTTTAGTGGTGCAAATCTCTGTATTTCAAGGGTGCCTAAGCTTTGAAGCATCTCTGAACTCCTCGCATAGCCAAGAATGAAGAAGAAGAGGTGAAAATAGGGGATATACAGTAAAAAAAAGCAAAAAAATCAGAGAAGTTGAAGATAAGAGGAGATGTAGGTGATGATGATGATGAAGAAGAAGGAAAACTCAGAAACTGAACTGAAAATGGTGACTCTTTTACCTTCCAATGTCGCTACTCTATGTGTTACTGTCACACACTCATCCTCCAAGCTCTCTCCCGACAACGGCGCCAAATTTGGTGTCACTCTAGCACAATGGCAAGTACCAACGTGAGGAGCTTCACCTCATAAATGTCAATCTGCGGAGACGTGAGGACCAATATGAAGACCAAGAGCAAGTGAAGTGTACAAGTGCATGAGTGAAAGCACACAAGCATGCACACACATACACATATGCACACAAGGTAAGAACAAAGAGTGGAACAATGGAAGATCTTTGATTACAAAAGAACTATCTTACAAAGCTGAAATCTACAACAAGCTCCCCCCAAATGAGCTTTCCAGCCCTTTTTATAGTTTTTTGAGTGGTTTTGGCCCTGTCCAGACCTAGTGTTAGGCCTAGTTAAAAATTAGGTTACAAGGCTTATTTGGGGACTCAAACGGAATCTAAAAATTATGAAAATTGGTAGGATGATACTTTTAATACTCCTCAAGCTCGAGGACTCCTCGGCTTGAACAAAATGGAGTTGTAAAAATGGAAAATAGTATTTACAATGGTTTTTAATGACAAAAGTCACTATATTTATAGGGATTTCTTATGAAAATTTGACATGTGCCGCTTGGAGATCCCCTACATGCTCCTTCTTCTTGTGTGTCCACTTCATTGATGCACTTCGCTGCTTGTGTGTGACCTTGACTGTCAACAGATGGAGTACATCCATTTGGTTTATGCAGCTCTTCATGGAGCACATGGCCTGTATGTTTGGTCAATTATAACATCCCACCATGGCTGGCCACAAAGAAAGGTCATTTATTATTAGCTCTTATTGTACTAGGTAAGCATAAGGTAAAACACATGGATGTATATCTTGCACCACTTGTGGAAGAACTGCACATTTTATGGGATGGGAATATTGTATGTGACATGTCTTAACCTATAAGAAGACGAGACGTGCGAGTGCAAGGCGTAATTATGTGGATGATGCATGATTGGCCTAGTTATGGTGAATGTTCAGGTTTACTGATTTTGGGTTACCATGCCTGTCCCTTATGTGGACCATGACTCGAAACACGCTATTTCCAAAGCACTACGTAAAACTATCTATGAAGGACAACATAGATATTTGCCTGATGGACATGTTTTACATGAAGGAAAATTTGGTCGACAAGCGCAACGCCAAATGAAAGCGAGCAATTGGTAACAAATATGGGATTCAAAAACTCTAGTCGCTGGCATGAAACGGTTGTCCATTTTTCATGAACTCCTTTATTGGAGTGAATTATTGATCAATCATTTGGTAGACCCGATGCATATTTTTAAGAATGTGGGAGAGATTATTTGGAAGACTTTGATCGGAAAGAAAGAAAGCAAAGCACAAAGGGAGGACTTAGAAGAGCGAGGCCATACGCAAGAGTTGTGGGCAATTACTAAGCCCAACGGAACAGTATCATTACCAAGAGCTCCTTGGGTGCTTCGCAGGATGGAAGAGCCACAAGTGAAGAAAAAAATTTCAGAGTTTCGGACACCTACTGGATGCATGAGGTGTCTAAAGACTACTTTCACACAAAACAGCGATCTTGGAGGGCTCAAGTCTCATGATTGGCACAAGTTTTTACAGTTTGTGCTCACTGTAGCGTTAAAAGATTGTCTTTCAGAAGATGTATGAAGAACCATTTATAAAATTAGTTCTTTAGTACGGTGGATCTCTTCTAAAGAGATGAATAGAGATAGCATAGAGAGTGCGAAACTCAATGCTATCGAGGTTCTTTGTGTGGTAGAGAAATACTTTCCCAAAAGTATTCTCACTATTCAGCTTCATTTATTGGTTCATGTGGTAGATGAAGTTGCAATAGAAGGAATTGTTCATAGTCGATGGATGTTCTTCTTAGAGCGCTTTATGAAGACATTAAAAGGGTTTGTTCAACAAAGAGCACGCCCAAAGGGTAGCATAGCAGAGAGATGGCTTGTACAAGAGTCTCTTGTATTCATAACTGAGTTTCTACGTATGTCGGATCCCAAAATGCCTCGCTTATGGATCGATGATGAAGATGTTCGTCTCGTAGGCGATGAACCACAAGGTAAAGGATTGCAAAGAAAAATGGATGCAGCTTTCAGAGAGAAGGCAATGAAGTTTTGCATAGTTAACTCCTAGCCTATGCAAAAGCGGTTAGAAAAGTATGAGCTTCCCAAGGAGATCAACGCAAAGGAAAGAGCTCAATTTCAAAGGAATCGTTCCACTCGATTTTTGCCTCTTCCAAAAAGTCTTCGACCTCTTCCACCTTTTCCAATGAGGGTGAGTGAAGATATCTATGAAGAAGAACAAGAACTTGCAAAGGGATGTGATTGGGAGTATACTAAATACAATGCACTATGGTCTCATGATAGACACTTTTGGATCGCACGCATCGATAAAAATAGGTCTACTTTTGATAGTGGGGTGATGATGAAATTTTTGCAAAAAAGTAGACCGAGTGCAAGAGATGATAATGCTCAAGAAGGCCAGCTAGATTATTGTGGTGTGATTCAAGATATCTTGAAACTATCTTTTAGGAAGTTTGATTACTTTGTTTTTTATGTGAAATGGTTCAAAGTAGTCACCCCTGGAAGAAACGCAATAGTGAGGTGGGATAAAAGCGGTTTTCTTCAAGTCGACTTCACAAAATTATGGACGTATGAAAGAGATACATTTGTACTTCCTGAACACTGTGAGCAAGTTGTTATTATACCAGATTCAAAAGAACTAGAGTGGATATTTGTTTTACAAGTCGCCCCATGTAGTAGACAAATTTGTGAGAACATAGATGTAGAAGAAAATCCATATGTAGTGGACTCCGAGATTCATTCGATAGTCGGGGAGGAAGAGATCATTGTTCAAGAAGAAGAGGTCATTGAAGAAGACAAAATACAGGACAAAGCAATAGATGATGATCAAGAAGAAACCAGCAAAGCAAGTGATTTAGAAGTCATCAATATAGAGATAGATATTCTCACTGCATCGGATCTCCCAGAGGATGCTAGACTAGAGGAGTTTTGAATCAAACACTTATACGTACTAATTTTTGTTTTTTTTTTGTTAGGTTTTTTTGTACACTACCATTTCTCTAGTACACCTTTATTATCATATGCTAATTATTTGAGTTCTTTTGTTACAAAGCACGATGGGAGACATTCCTCTAGTCACTCCGCATTCCATGATAGAGGAGCAGTTCTTAGAGTTCATCTCTCAGATACCTCCCGTGTATATGGCCGCTCCGTCATAGTATTGGATCGCTTGTGGTAGCACTCCCCCCGGCCTCACTCTTGTCAATCTCACTCCTGCCCACCTCACTCCCACCAGTGTCACTCCTGCCGGTGTCACTCTTGACGGTGTCACTCCTACGGGTGGTGCTACTCCCACCAGAGGTATATCTCCTAGCTTTATGACTCCACCACGACCATCTTTTCAGCCATCCCCTACCAGCTCTAGTAGTAGACATGTGCGTTCGATACCTCAGTGCGATACAGGTTTTGGCCCTTCTCGTAGGTCCAGGTCACGCTCTAGAGTAGGAGGTTCTAGGAGTGGATCTACAGGAAGGTCTCGAGGAGGTGGTTGTTGTGGAGGCAATGCAACGGACGTTGTGGTGTGCGCCGCTTCTACTCCTAGGATGAGTACCTCAGATGTAGGTACACCACGTGGTACACCACATGGAATACCACATACACCTTGGGGTGCTCATGACCATGATGACTCCAAGGTGTATAGTATCCGAGATGGAGCTCCGGTGATGGATGCGGCTGGAAAAGCAATGCATGCACGTATACGATAGCTTTGCTCCATACAATTTGGACACTCTATCGTATTGAAATGGAGTGAACAAGATAAAGATCAGAAGAATTATATCACACAGATGATTTATCAAGAGTTCCGACCAGCCGATGGGCAGCCTCTTGTCAGTTCAGAGTGGATTTTGCACACCGCATGTGAAGTTATGTCCCATCAACGATCCGAGGCTCGTGATGCTTTCAGAGCAGGCTTACCAAAGCCTGTATGGTTAGATGCTGAGGAGTGGGATATGATTCGTGAAGAGCAGCAGTAGACTCCTAATTGATATCGCCAGCAACGAGATGCCACAATCACATGTTTAGATATGGTTGGACCGTCACATTTGGGTAGCGGCGGATATGACACGATGCGTCACGAGTTTGTGAGTACCATTTGGTTTATTGAATTTGTTTGTGTTAAGCTTCTCATGTATGTTCCTCTAATGTTTTGTATATTTGTTGTAGGAGCTGGCAATGGGTCGTCCTCCAACACAAACAGAGGAGGCTTATGGATATTGTCATGGATTGACTGCACTATTGGAGGACTTGGAGGGACGGTGTGCGGTCGTTTCATGGGAGCATTTGCGATGAGGTGATGAATTTATAAACTTTGTTTTTACTTGTTGTTTGTAAATCTCATGTGAATTTATCTCATTTCATGAACGTTCTTTGTTGTAGGACTATTGATATGGAACATTCTTTGCATGCGTATGGCAATGGCACACCAAAATTTTTTATTTGATTTTTATATGGCAATGCAATGCTTTGCCACATTTTGTAAAAGCATCATATATGACATTAGTTTGCCACATTCTTGTACATGCTTCATTTATGAAATATATAACTCTTCTTGTAAAGGGTTCATGGTTCATGGTTCATTCTGATTATCTCTTTTGTGTCCAATAATATTCTGTTTTATGAAATCATATTTTGGTTTACATTAGAGTACACATCACATGTACTCAATTTTTTTTGGGCAGAGTGTATTGTGTTTTGCTAAGCAACATCATGGTAATGTTGTTGTAGCAAAAGACAACACACTCTGCCCAAAAAAAAATTTGCAGATATGGTCATTGATATAAGCGACGGTACTCCCAGTAACGCCATCGGAATAAGCATCGGTACACCCAGCGCGCGCTAGCATAGGCGACGGTACACCTAGTAGAGGCATTGGTATAACCGTTGGTATGGGCATCGATAATATCGACGTTTATACCGACGGTTATACCGATGCCTATACCGATGGTTATACCGACGCCTATACCGGTGCTTTAATTCCAATGTGCATACCGACGCCTACACCAACATCGAGGCAAAAATACACGCATTCATTTCCCTCGGTAAAAACCTTGATATACAGTCGATCTATTCTAGTGGCGGATGATCGTGATGATGAGGATGAGGATAATCATGATGCTGATGATTAGGATTCTTGATTATGACATTGGATATGTATTTACATTGATATAGTCACGCACAAGAAGAAGGAGCATGTAGGGAGCTCCAAGAAGCACATGTCAAATTTTCATAAAAAATCCCTATAAAAATAGTTATTTTTATCACTAAAAAACATTTTAAATACCATTTTCTATTTTTACAACTCCATTTTTTTCAAGTCGAGGAGTCCTCAAGCTTGAGGACTATTAGAAGTATCACCCTACCAATTTTCGTAATTTTTACACTCCCTTTGAGCCCCCAAATAAGCCCTGGAACCTATTTTCTAACTAGGCCAAACACTAGGTCTGGACAGGGCCAAAACCACTCAAACAAGTATAAACTGGAGAGACCATTTTAAGGGGGAGCTTGTTGGAGATTTGAGTCTTGTAATAGATTTCTTCTGTAATCGAAGTCCTTCCATTGTTCCACTCTTTGCTCTTACCTTGTGCGTGTGTGTGTGTGTATGTGTGTGCATGTTTGTATGCTTTCACTCACGCACTTGTGCACTTCACTTGCTCTTGGTCTTCATATCGGTCCTCACATCTCTGTGGATTGACATTTATGAGGTGAAGCTTCTCACATTGGTACTTGCCATTGTGCTAGAGTGACACCAAATTTGGCATCGTTGCCGGGGAGAGAGCTTGGAGGACTAGCGTGTGACGATAATATGTAGAGTAGCAACGTTGGAAGGTAAAAAAATCACCATTTTCAATTCAGTTTCTGAGTTTTTCTTCATCTCCATCTTCATCATCACCACCATTTCCCCCACCTTCATCTTCTCATATTTTCTTCACTTTTGACTGTACTTTCATCTTGTTTTTCACCATTGGCTACGAGCAAGAAGCACAAAGGGCATTTAGAACTAAAACGCTGAAGAAATCGCCTTGAAATCCACATAAAACATCAAAAACCTGAGCGGCAGTATCGCGGAGTGATAAGACATGCGTCTGGTATCGCGAATGTCGTATCGTGACTTTGAAGGGAGACTTTGCATCTACAGGCACATAGGATTGACAAGGAGAACCTAAGGTACACATATTTGCAAAAATTTTTGAAATTGGATGTCAAAAACTCCAAGTATCATGTCCAATTGAGTTTTGGTATCGTGATACCAGAACTCCCGTGTATCACGATACTTGTCGAAGTATCGTATCATGCACGCCCACTTGAGGTATCGCGATACCATTCTGGTATCGTATCGTCAAGTGCCAGTATCGTGGTCGCCTCGGTGGTATCGTATCGTCCCGATCACGGTATCATATCGTTGATCGAGCAGCATCGTATCGAGACAATTCTAGTATTGTATCATGCAAAAAAGTGGTATCATATCATCTGACCCTTTGGTATCGTATCGTCAAGTGCTGGTATCATGATCGTGGTCGCATCGGTGGTATCGTATCATCCCGATCACGGTATCGTATCGTCGATCGAGCAGTATCGTATCGTGTTAATTCTAGTATCATATCGTGCAAAAAAGTGGTATCGTATCATCTGACCCTTCGATATCGTATCATCCATAGAACCAATATCATATCGTGAGAGCTCTAGTATCATATCGTGTAATTTTTTGGTATCGTATTGCCTGTCACCTTGGTATCGTATCGCAAGCAATCCGATATTGTATCGTGTGATTTCTGGTATCGTATCGTGACCACTCCCAATATCGTATCGTGCAAGTTGGTATCGCCTTGGTGGTATCGTATCATCTAAGGTGATATCATCCATAGTGGTATCGTGTATCATGGAAAATCTGGTATCGTATCGCATGTCCTGAGGTACTCCCAAAGGGATCCTATTTCCCTGTTTTAACCCCCAGAACCCTAAACTGGCATAACTCTCTCATACGAAATCCGTTCGGAGTGATTTTGGGTTCGCTGTAAAACTAATGCGTGGATTATTAGATATAGTATTTTGAAGTTGACCCTCAGGTTGGACTAGGGAGTGAAGGGTTCCACAAGATTTTGAGCAAAACAAAGGACAAATTTGGACTGGTGGACAAGGCTTATGAACCTGAGGTCAAGTAGACACCTAGGAAGAGATAGATAAAGTACCAAGTCATCTGAGGCTAGTGTCAACCACACAACCAAGTCAGGGGCTCACAACTCAGTGGTTAGCACTACGTGCTGAGTTCACAAGCGAGTGAGTTAGAAATGTCATTTAACTCGGAGAGACTCTTGGCTTTTGAAGACATGCATAGTTCAATACCTAGGGAAGGTTTCATGTCTATAGTGGAAGGGGAATATCGGATGTCTCTTCAATACATATCCACTAACTTGCAAGGAATACCCATCTACCTCGATGGTCTACAAAAAACTATAGAATCTGAAATATTCCCAAGGCCAGTTGTCAAGTACGAAAAGGAAGTCTATGTGGACAAGATGGGCCAGATCATTGTAGTAATTGAAAACCCTGATTAGATTAATGATAGAGGAGAGTTAGAGGGACAAGGAACTTCTGGAAGAACCTATCGTCGAGATACGATGACTACCCCTAGGGAAAGTCAGTAATGACTCAAGTATTGCAAGTGGACAAGATACCCCAAGATGACTATCTGATGAATGTGTACTTAGTACATGGATCTGACCTACTCCTCCAAATTGATTCACCAACACGAGGAGAAAGCATCAGCCCAACAACTATATATGAGTAAAGGGATCCAGAAAATCCATATAGAGTCACATACCTAGACAAAAATCAAAGGAGATATTGGCCTATAGATGTAGTGAATGGGTCGAGATTAAAGTACATAGATATGCCTATATTCCCTCCTCGAGATCAGGCAACTACCTCACAAAACCCAGGCTAGACCCAGCAAAGAATGGAAAATGTGATGTAAGGACAAATGAGCCAACATAGTATGTCAAACAGACCTCAAGTGCAATTCACCATGCCAGGAATTAACGCAAATAGCCAAACTATCCAAGGAACGAGAAATATGAATAGAACCACCCTTAGGGCAGAACCACCCCAAGGGGTAGGAGTTGGAACACACCCTGTAAAACCCACTCTTCCCAGCATAAGTCGATCCCCATAGCCCAGTAGCAAACTGAGACCAATCCAATCGGCCAAATGTATGTGAAATCGTTACGGTGGCACAAGAGAGCCGTATGACCACATTGCGGAATTCAAGTAGGTGTTGCAAGCAAAGCAAGTGGATGACTTTTTCATGCAATATGAATGCTTTGGGCTAACGCTCACGGGAATAGCCTTAACTTGGTTTCAATCCTTGGATCCAAATTGCTTTGACCATATCGATAAATTCTTCTAATAATTTATTTGGGAATTCACTAAACGAGGGATCAAGCACAATTCGTCATCCTTACTACATAGTTTCAAACAAGCTCCTAATGAGACAGTGAAAAATGAAGCATGAAGATTTAATCAATATGTAGACCAATGCCCCTTGTGACAGAGAGACCTTCTCAATAGAAAATGATATCCCTATTTTTAGAAGGACTAACCAATGGAACATTGAGAATCTTGGTATACGTAAAACGGTTGCAAACTCTGAGTGAGCGTCTTCAAGAGTGCATAGATTTGGAAGACAACTTAGCTGAGGATCTCACAATCACACAAGACCCTACCAAAAAAAAGGATACAAGGAGCAATGAGACTTCTAGTTCAAGTTATGTGGAGGAAGTGGCAAAGTTAGTGGCCAAGAAATTAGGGGTGCAAGGACAAAGGAACTACCAGAACTCTTCCTTGAGAGTGCCAATGTTAGGAATTTGCACACTTTGCAGTGGAGATCATCCATCTCACGTCTGCACCAAAGAAGGATTAGGGTTATCACAACCTTACCCATACGATAGACAACCAACTCAAGAGCCCAACATGTACTCTTATAGTGAGAAGAAGTACATCAACTTCAACACCAAAAACTATCCAATGAACAGACAGCCATGACCGTTTGTACCACCCCAATGTAAAGCACACGGGTACCCTCCTAGAGAATAAGGCAGAGAAGTTCCTAGGTGTAACCCATGTCCAGAACCACGAGGAGCAACTAGACTGTATGAACATGGAGGGTATGGCCAACCTCAACCTATACCACGACAACAACCACCCCACCCACTAGCTCCGATACAAGGGTAGAACATCACAATACAAGTAGGTTGTCTTGAGTGTGGCAAAGAACAGCTCTGAGAGATTGTCCCGGACATCCCTCTAGTGCACCAAAGGTTACACCCATTAATGTGGTAGGCTTAGTAGGGGATTCAAGTTCTAGTAGCGATAATGTGGCTCCTATACACACAGTTACTAGGGCACAAGCCTTACAATAAGCTAAACCAACTGAGCAATCAGAGCTAAGTGAGTCATGAGAGCCTAGTAAGAGAAAAACAAGAACATGGAAGGATACTAGAGAGAAGGCCAATTGTAAGTGGACCAAAAAGTTATCCGAACTAGAAGAAAGCCTGAAAGATGCAAAAACAAAAATAGAAGATATTGGCTCTCAAAACCCCTCGCATGTCAAAACTCCATCCACACCACCTCATCCCCAACCTAATCCCCACCCACCAACCACTGTAAATAAACCACAACCAGGATCTGTTCTTGCAGATCCAACCCCAGAAGACTTGGACATGATGTTCAAGGCATACCAGGCTTGACTTCAAGAAGGGCCAACACCTCCAAACCTAGACAACATCTACCCTAGAGCAGATTTAGAGATTGAATGGACAAAAATGTGCATAAAACTGGTGGAACTAGCTCAAGCTATGTTCGAGGCCAATCAATCAGTTAATGACATTAATGCTATTACACCGGGTTTGCACTTCTAGGGCTTACTAGATAGATTAAAGCAATTGGCAAATAAACCACAAGTTTCTTTACCTCCACAGGCTCAACCAACTGTTGAAAGAGAAAGCTCATCACCAAAGAAAGTCTATGTTCCTGACTCCATAGATGAGGGAGAAGCTCTTTCACTTCAACAACACACTCAAAAGTTCTTGTGGGAAATACAAGAAGAGAAATGGGCCAAGGAGAAGGATGTTTCCCCTCCTATTTTTGAGATTGATGACCTTCATGATCAATTCCCACAAGACATTCCATCTATTTATGGAGATCAAGTAGAGCAACAAGAAGATGAACGATTAGATTTTGAATCTAATTCTTTACAAGAGTTTCCATGATTCACAGGCCCATAGGAATCTCAATCTCTTCAAATCAGAGCTCCCATGATATTTTTAAGAAACAAAGACTTGGTGGTTCCAAGAAACACTGAAGTCATGAAGAACACTAAGGTTCAGTGTCATCTCACTTTAGAAGAGCTGCTAAAAGTAAAACCTGAGCTATGGAATCATGTGAAGGATCAGGTTCCAAAACTTGATTCCAATATGCCAAAAGTATACTCTAAAGAGAAAGTACTGGAGATACCTCTAGACAAAATAGGGGACATGAGCGAAGGTGAGGAAGGTAATACTTATCTTCCGATCACCCACCAAGGTTACACAACCAAAGCGATCATTGATTCAGGTGCTAGTGTTGCTATTGCGACCACCTCCTTGTGGAAGCAATGGGGTAAACCCGCATTAAGACCAACTAGAATGAAGCTTCAGATGGCTGATGGCCATGTGGAAAGACCTCTAGGATTGCTTGAAGGGATAACTCTAACCACTTGTGGTGTAGATTTTGAGCACACCTTTGCTACATGTGACTTTGGCAAAACTAATACCTACGAAATGATCCTAGGGAGACCCTTCCTATGACAACTACAAGTTGTACAAGATTGGGGAACCAACTCCTTGTACTTGTAGTGCTTATGGGTCACACCCAAGGTCAATTTGAAGGATCACACCTTCAGAGATGTACCACCCCTACAGTGGAATCCTATCCACAATGAGCAGGAAGATTCAATCTCTGTGCATTCTAAAAGTTCATCTGATACATCCTTTAGTGGATGTGCAAGGTCGCAAAGGAAGAGGAAAAACGCTTAAAGGAAAGAGAAAGAGGAACTTCTCAAGGAGATAGACCAGTTAGAGACCCAGCCTATACACCGATGATCCTTCTAGATGAGCAATTTGAGCCTCATGGTTGGGCAGAAATCTTAGCCACCATGGACATTGTTGTCAATGAAGAGAAGTGGACACCTCATTGTGATGAGGAGGGTTATGATATATCAGTGTTCATGTGTTAAACCTTGCTAGAAGAATGTGACCCTAGTGACATCAGGGAAGAAGAAGAGAATGATGACGATCTAGAGTCCATTGTGATGGATAGTTGCTTTATTTCAGAGGAGCACTATCTAGAAGACATAGGAGTATTTACACAAAAAGAAGAAGAACCTCTCACAAGCATCAAAACGGTAAATTCAAAGAATGGAAGTGAGGGTGATCAAAAGAAAAAGAAAATAAAAGTAGCAAAACAAGAAGAGGAGGAAAAATTGTTTGAGGTACCAGAAAATCTCAAAAAGTATGAAGTTGAAGACCGAAAAATTTTGGTATGAATGCTTAAGAGAGAGGCCCCATAGGAGAAGCATATGATAAAAAAGAATAGACCAAAAAAATCGTAGTAACCATGGAAGAGAATGAAGAGAGATGTATGTAGATAGGAGATGACCTAAGTAAAGAAGAGGAAGCAAAGTTGGTAGCTTTATTAAGGGAATATAGGGATGTGTTTGTGTGGCACTATAGAGACTTGAAGGGGGTAGATTTGAAAATTTGTTCTCATATGATCCCCATGATAACAGATGCCATGCCCACCAAACAGAAGCCCTACACATATAATGACACTTATGCAGCTAAAATAAAAGAAGAAATCGACAGGCTGATTGAAGCTGGATTTAGCTATGAGGTTGAGCATACTGAATGGGTGTCCCCCATTGTAGTGGTGCCCAAGAAGAATTAAAAGTTACGTGTGTGTATTAACATTAAAAAAGTTAATGCTGCTACGGTTAGAGATAGCTATCCACTTCCAATCACTAACCATTTATTGGAGCATGCTGCAGGCAAGGAAGTTTCTAGCTTCCTTGATGGGTTTTCAGGCTACAACCAAGTAGCCATTGCACCAGAAGATCAACACAAAATGGCTATTGCCACAGAATGGGGAATCTTTGCATTCCGTGTGATGCCATTTGGGCTCACCAATGCATCTGTAACATTCCAAAGGCTCATGTGTCATGTCTTCAAAGAGTTCTTTCGAAAGAGCTTAGAAGTATATGTGGACGATTTATGTGCTCATTCCCAAGAAAGGAGATGTCACATCCCTGAGCTCAGACAGATCTTCAATAAGTGTAGAGAATATCGAGTGTGTCTGAACCCAGAAAAGTGTGTGTTCATGGTACGTCAAGGTAAAATATTAGGTCATATTGTTTCTAAGAATGGAATATCAACAGATGAGGACAAAGTAAAAGCCATAGCAGAGTTGCCGAGGCCAAGGAATGTTAAAGAGGTACAAGCCTTTATGGGCCATTATGGATATTATCGTAGGTTCATCCACATGTATGCAATCATAGTTAAACCTCTTTATGCCTTGTTGACAAAGTTTGAGTGGAATGATGAATGCGGAAATTCCTTCAATGAGCTGAAGAGATGTTTGTGCACAACACCAATACTGACCACTCCTGATTGGAATAAGCCATTCCATGTACATGTGGATGCATCCAATTATGCAATAGGATGTGTATTGTCACAACCCACAGGTGAAGGCAATCTAGGTTTGCCTAAAGCATATGCGAGCAGAAAACTAAATGCTGCAGAACGAAATTATACAACAAGTGAGAGAGAAGGCTTAGGCATGGTATATTATGTGAAGAAGTTTAGACACTATCTATTGGCCAACAAGTTCAAATTTTTCACTGATCATCAAGCTTTACTATACTTGGTCAATAAACCTTGCAATACCGGATGCTTAGTAAGATGGTTCCTCTTACTAATGTGTTAGCAGCAGACAAGGGAGTCAAAGAAGATCTGGCAAGTAGGCCATCTAATTTTTCAAGACATCAAGGAGTTGAGCACACGAGAAGAAAGAGCAAGTAGGGAGCTCAAAGAGGTGTATGACAAATCAATAGAGAAAACCCTACACAAATAGTGATTTTCATCACTAAAAACCATTGTAAATATCATTTCGTATTTTTGTAGCTCCATTTTGTGCAAGCCAAGGAGTCCTTGAGCTTGAGGAGCTTTAGAAGTATCTACCTGCCAATTTTCATATTTTTTAGATCTCGTTTGAGCCCTCAAATAAGCCCTGGAACCTAATTTTTAACTAGGCCGGACACTAGGTCTGGACAGGGCCAAAGCTAGTCAAAAACTATAAAAGGAGCTAGAGAGCTCATTTTTGAGGTTAGATTGTAATTGAAACGAACTTGTAAGAGCTTGTGAAAGTAATCTAAAGAACTCCATTGCTCCTCACTCTTTGTCTTACCGTGTATGCGCGTGTGTGTGTATGTGTGTGCATGTTGGTGTGCTTCTCACTCACGCACTTGTGCTTCCACTTGCTCGAGGTCTTCATACCATCCTCACGTCTTCCCGGATTGACATTAAAGGAGGTGCTACTCATCACTGAGCTACACCAAATTTTGGCGCCGTTGCCGGGGATCGAGCTTTGAGGACGAGCGTGTGATGGTAAGACGTAGAGTTGACGCGTTGGAGTTGTAGGTATTTTCTTCACTCTCATCGATTTTCTTTTACTTTCTTCACCATCTTCATCACCATCATCATCATCACCATCTCCCACCTCCATCTCCATCATCGCGAAAATTTCTGTTTTTTGATCATATCACCATCTCCACCTCATTTCCCTCATTCCACTTGTGAGAGAGAGCGAGAGAGCGATATTGCTTGCACTGTTTTTGCATGTTTATTGTGTTTCTTGCAGGTATCATCATCACCATCCCCTCCAGCACGCTGCGCAGGTACGAAATTCGTCTAATCTGTCTCGCGGTCGCCAGCCTCTGTCGATCGCGATCGACAGAAAATTCGATCATTTTGCAAAACAAAGTTCACCACTAGCACAAGCATGATGAGCACATCCTAAAACACTAGAAACAGTAGAAAAATTCCGTGTTTTTCTGTCAATCGCGACCGACAGCCTCTGTCAATCGCGATTGATACTGTCAATCGCGATTGACACTGTCAATCGCGACCGACAGACTGCCACGTAGGATCCTGTCAATCGCGATTGATACCGTCGATCGCGATCGACAGACTTCACGACCGACAGACTGCCACGTAGGACCCTGTCAATCGCGATTGATACCGTCGATCGCGATTGACAGTCACGACCGACACCTCTGTCAATCGCGATTGACACCGTCAATCGCGATTGACTGAAATTCAACGATTGATTGACTTTTGCGCGTAGCCACGTGTCCATCGCGACTGATAGACTCCCGATTGACTGAAAATTCGGCGAAAAATCCGGAAAAAGTGTCAATCGCGATTGATACTGTCGATCGCGATTGACAGCCACGATCGACTCTGTCGATCGCGATTGACACCGTCGATCGCGATTGACACTGTCCATCGCGACTGACAGGCCCGACGGACACCTCTGTCAATCGCGATTGACAGACCTGTCGATCGCGATTGACAGGCTTTTCGGCCAAAAATTAGGGTTTGTTTTTGCTCAAAATTGGGATAATTGTGGGGCAAAATAGTCAATCCATTAGCACTTTGGAGGTTCCTACACTTGAGATTTGGGAGAAAATCCTAGGATCTGTCAGCCAGATTGAATCTTGTTTTAGCCCCCTAAACCCTGAACAGTCATAACTTTTTCATACGAAATCCATTTTTTGAGCTCTAGGGCTTGTCGGAAAGCTCGTAGCATATACTACACGCCCTCAACTGTTTTTTATAAAGAGAATGCGTTGATTTTCAGATAAGGTATTTTGAAGTTGACCCTAGCCAGGGGGATCAAAGTCAGGGGTCTTTAGAATTGTTGTCTTAAAAATCTCTATACAAATTAGTGATTGTGCTTCAGGAATGAAAATCACTGGTTCTGTCTTTGGAATCTAAATCTTAAAGCTAACGTTGGAACTCCTACAGATCTATTGAGAGCATCGAAAGGCGTTCTAAGCAAGCGTAAGTGCTAGCTTGGGAACACACTTCCTGGGCATTCAAGGGCAACCAAGCAGGAAACAAAAGGTTGGAATATTCTCAACTCCCTCTGTCATTTTTTAGCTCAGGCTAAGTACGAATAGTGCTAGAGGTAAGTCAGGGCAACGATAGGCAGGTATCAAGTTGAAGACTACCTAAAAATTCAAGTTTAAGCGGAAACCTAATCTCTGTACTGTCGATAATATAAAGGAAAAGAACCTTACGTGGGACGATCAAATCCAAGTGCGGAAAAATACTCAAGTATTCCTGACGACGCAATACCAGATAAGATCTTAAACATAATAACTCACTAAAAACGAATCAAGTGACTGAGACCAATTGATCGGCAACGAGGTTGTACTCAGGGCAAAAATTGGGCTACTTAGATAGGCATATGAACCTTAGATCAGGACGGCATCTAGTAAGGGAGAGACAAAGCCTTAGATCTTCAGAGGCTAGTGTTAACCACACTGCTAGGTCTTGGGCCCAGCAGTTGAGCCACCACTCGTACTACCCTAGCTCTGAGAACAGTGCGTCAGAGATGTCTCAAGGCATGGACAGACCTACGGGAAGTTCAGGAGTGCCTTACTTGCACAGGGTAGAAGGCCCTTACAAAACACAGCTGGAATACCTTAGGACCAACCGATTGGGTGCTAGCATCTATGAGGACGGCCTAGGAAGATCTGTGGTACAGATTAGGAATCCTGATCAATCCATTGGATTAGAGCACCCAGCTGTCAAATTTGAAAACGGTGCATACCTGGACAAGGAAGGAACCATATACGTAGTCACCAGTCACCCAGATAGGACAGATGAATTTGGGAATGTAGTCCCAGAATCGGACTTAGGTGACTTGGAACAAGGAAACATGGGTGCGGAACCTAGAACTCCTCGAGGCAAATCTGTTCTCACTAGGATTATCACGCCTGAGTGGGTTCCCCAAGACAACAAGAGCATAGAGTTGCTCCTCAATCGAGAAACGGACGAAGCCTTTTGGAGATATAAATCTAATCAGCCAACTGATATAGGAACTGTCATGATCTATGAGTTTAAGGATCCGGATAGCCCAGGTAGAGTGACCTACTTAGATCACACTTCGGAAAGGATCTTTGTGGTGACAGAAAATGATAGGCATGCTTACACTTGGAAGGGTGAATTCATTTTCCCCCAACCAAGATCGAATGTATCCTATGGTCACCCTGGAGCTGGAACATCCCAAGCTCTTGGAATGCAAAGAGACAGAAGTAGAGATAGGCCAGAAGTAAGCTTTGCCAACCCAGTGGGCAGAGAAAGAACGAGGACGGAGACGAATAGAGTAGAACCTGAGATGCTTAGAGCTCACAGGACTCAGAGAAATATGGATGGATTCCCTCTGCCGAGACCTAGAGAGCACACAAGAACTCTGAGACCAACCCAGCTAGTTAAGTCCATGAAGAATTACTTTGATGGCACAGGAGATCCCTATGATCATGTGGGGGAGTTCAAGCAAGTCTTGAGAGCTGAACAAGTGGAGGATCTATTCACGCAGTATAATGCCTTCGGTCTAACCCTTAGGAACACAGCACTTACATGGTTTCAGCCATTGGATGAGCGACAGTTCAGGAGCATAGACCAACTCTTAGAGGCTTTCATCGTAGAGTTCTCTAAGAGTGGCATAAGACACAATACCTCCTCACTGATTCACAGCTTCAAGCAAACCTCTCAAGAGACCGTGAGACTTGCAGGAAGGAGATTTAGGCAATATCTTGAGAGATGTCCTGTTTCAGAGCTACCTACACCAGCTAAACAAGTAGCCTTATTCTTAGATGGATTGCTGAGTACGAAATTGAGATCCTATGTGTATCTGAAGGACCCTAGGACTATAGAAGAGTGTGTACGCATGTGCATTGACATTGAAGATAACCTAGGGGAAGAACTAGAGCTTTCCAAAATCTACAAAGATCCAGATAGTGCATCTAGTCACTCTTCCACGCAATCCACATCAATTGAGGAACTGGCAGAGAAGGTGGCTCAGAAATTAGGTGTCTCTAGCAAACAAACTCCGAGATTTACCCCCGTGAAGAGATGCTACACTTGTGGTGGCGACCACATGGCGAATGTATGTCCCATTATGGCTCAACCCCAAGTAAACCCTAGTAGCCAGTACTGCACTATCAAACGAAGATACACAAATCACACCGCACAAGACTGCCCATACAACAAGCAAGCAGTTAGGCAAGCCTACCCTCAGCCATACCCTCAGCAAGGCAGATACCAAAACCAATACCCACCACAACAGTATGCTAGACCTCAACAAACCTACCAACCACAATACCAAGCCCAGCAAAGACCTCAGCCTGTGTTAGTCCAACAACCTCCAGCTCCACCCAACCTAATCCCTGTAAAGTATGCAGCAGCAGAAAACCTAAACCGAGCTATAGTCCCCATAACACCATTGCTTTCAGAAAGTGATCCCAGTGACCATAGCTTTGATTCTACGCATGTTGAGAGTCCCCAGGCTTACTTCATACAGTCTCCTGAACATGGTGAGTCTTACTATAGTGAGGAGCCAAATGAATCTAGTTGGGAAACGGATTACGCAAATGTCATGTACGCCAACCCCAACCCTAGGCCACAACCTAGGCAGGTAAGACCTCCATTCCCAAGAGGACCGTGCTACAGATGCCAAGGAGATCACTTCATTCGTGATTGTCCCTTACCTCCACCTACACAACCCCAGTCAGTGACGATCCCAGGCTTTTGCCAAGATTGTGGAAAAGAGCATCTCTTACGAGATTGCCCTAAAAATCCCAATAACATGCCAAAAATCACCCCTATCAACGTTGTTGGATTAGTGGTAGACTCCACAGGGAGCGTGACTTCCACCGCACCAGTACAGGTAGTCACTAGAGCTCAAGCATTGCAGCAAAACCAAGGGGCAGACCAGGAAAAGAGCCCAACAGCTAGTGAAACTGAGAGCATAACCAAGAAAAGGACTAGAGCGTGGAAAGATAGTCGAGAAAGAATGAAAAGACAATGGGCTAAAAAGATGAGTGAACTTGAGGAAAGCATAAGAGAAACCAAAGCCAGGATAACTGAACTCACATCTCAAACTCCCTCTCACACTACCCCACCACCAACTTTCCCATCGCCATCCGACCAGCCACCTTCCAACCCGCCTCACATAAACCCACCACCCCCTAGAGTAGGATCAGTCCTAGCAGATCCCACTCCCGAAGACCTTAATATGATGCTTAAAGCTTATCAGGCCAGAATCCAAGAAGGGCCAACCATAACCGATCATGAAAAATGCTACCCTAGAGCCGAGCTAGAGCTTGAACGAACTAAAATTTGTGCCAAAATGGTGGAATTGGCTCAGACCATGTTTGAAGCTAGTCGCCTCTTTAACATCTCTAGCTCAGCTAAGACGCAGTTACATTTTGACGGACTGCTAGAAAGAATAGAGAGGCTAATTGCACAATCAGAGAAGGAACCTGCCCCTCAAAGAAAGGAAAGGGCAAGAGAACGAATAAGCCAGCCTCTTCAGGAAGCCCAGGTGCCTCCTCAAGAAGCTTATCTTCCCCCCCAAAAAGCAGATGTGCCTCCCTTGAAAGCTCACGTACCTCCACAGGTTGTCCACATTCCTTCTCAGGGAGCATATGAGCCTGTTCGAAAAAGTAATAGAATAAGTAATCCTTCCCAGGAAGCTTGTGCTCCAAACATCTATGAGAGCGAGGAAAGAGCCAATGATAGAATAAGCCCTCCTTCCCAGGTTGCTTATGTGCCTAATTCTACGGAGCCAGACACTTCTTCTTCTATGAATCGGTTTGCACCAGACTTCCTGCGAGAAATACAAGAAGATAAATGGGATAACGAAAGTGAAGTCGCTCCTCCCTTTGAACTTGTGGATGATGCACACGACCAATTCCCACACGACATTCCCTCTATTTACGGGGAACATGAGAGCACCCAATCTCAAGAAAGATTAGACTTCGAGTCTAATTCTTTACAGGAATTACCCCACTTCACGGGCCCATGGGAAGCCAAGTCCACGTGCATGAGAGCACCCACAGTCATGGTAAGAAATGAAGATTCAGTCATACCTAGGAACACAGAGGTAGGGAAGAACACTAACGTGCAGTGCAATCTCAAGTTAGAAGAGTTACTCAAGGTTAGACCTGAATCGTGGAAACATGTAACCAAACAAGTACCTGAGATAGAAAAATCTCGTTCCCAGGTAGGATCACATAGGACAGTGCCAGAGATACCATTGGATAAGATAGGAGATATGTGTGAAGGTGAAGAAGGGAACACCTATCTTCCCATTTCCTACCAGGAGTACACCACCAAGGCAATTTTGGACTCAGGTGCAGGAGTTGCAATTGCCACCACTTCCCTGTGGAAACGTTGGGGCAAGCCGGCACTCAGGCCAACGAGAATGAAGTTGCAAATGGCCGATGGTCACATAGAGAGACCCCTAGGATTGCTAGAAGGAATAACTCTCGCCACCTGTGGTGTTGAGTTTGAACATACTTTTGCTATATGTGACTTTAGCAAAAATCATGCCTATGAGATGATTTTGGGACGACCATTCATGCGACAGTTGCAAGTGGTACAAGATTGGGGAACCAACTCCTTGTATTTGCAACACTTGGGTGTTACGACCAAAGTCAATCTCAAGGACTATTCTCATAGAGATGTCCCTCCTATCCAATGGAATCCCATCCATAGAGCCAAAGAGGATACAGAATCGGTGCATTCCATAGGGTCTGGATCCTCATGGATGCATGAAGACACTCACTTATGGATGTGCAAGGTGGCAGTAGAAGAAGAGAACAGAGAGAAAGCTAGAGAGATAGGTGCGAAAGAAACCCATAGATCAATCCAAGACCCAGCCTATGCACCTGTAGTTTTTCCAGACGAAGAATTTGAACCTCACGGTTGGGCAGAAATTTTAGCAACAATGGACGTAGCCATCAATGAAGAACAATGGACACCTCACTGTGATGAGGATGGCTATGACATTTCAGTCTTCTCCATAGAGCCAATCATGGGAGAGGCAGTTCTAGAAGAATGCGAAGCTAGCCTTGATGCATTTGAGGATGCAAGTGACTCCGATCTAGAGTCAATCATTATGGATCCACCATTTGCATCAGATGAAGAATACTTCCATGAAGTAGAATTTCAACCCCAGAGGCACGGAGAGGTTACAAATGATGTAAGGTTAGCAACGCATATGACCCCTAAGGGAGAAGGAAAGAAACGAAAGAAGAGAGAAGCCTCACCAGAAGAGGAAGAATCTTTGTTTGAGGTCCCCGAAAATTTTAAGAAGTATGAGATAGATGACAGGAGGGTCATGATAAGAATGCCTAGACGAGAGGCTCAAGCAGGAGAGGCCTATGATAACAAAGAAACCACCAAGAAAATAGTAGTATCCCTAGAAGAAGGAGAGGAGAGATGCACATACATAGGCCATGACCTGACAAAAGAGGAAGAACATGCGCTAATAGCCTTGCTAAGGGAATACAGAGATGTGTTCGCTTGGAGTTACAAGGATTTGAAAGGTGTTGACCCTGACATATGTTCACACACTATCCCCATGACCTCAGATGCTAAACCCTCTAAGCAAAAGCCTTATACATATAACGATAACTACGCTGCCAAAATCAAGGAAGAGATAGATAGACTAGTTGAAGCCGGATTTATCTACGAAATTGAGCACACTGAGTGGGTATCCCCCATCGTAGTGGTGCCCAAGAAGAATGGCAAGCTGCGTGTATGCATTAACTTGAAGAAGGTTAATGCAGCCACAATTCGAGATAACTATCCGCTTCCAATCACGGAGCACCTCTTGGAAAGAGTAGCAGGCAAGGAAGTGTACAGCTTCCTCGATGGATTTTCGGGCTACAACCAAGTAGCCATAGCTCCAGAAGATCAGCATAAGACAGCCTTTGCCACAGAATGGGGCATATTTGCCTTTAGAGTAATGCCATTTGGGCTTACCAATGCCCCAGCTACCTTCCAGAGACTGATGTGCCATGTGTTTAAGGAGTTCCTAAGGAAGAGTTTAGAAGTCTATGTTGATGATCTTTGTGCTCATTCCAACGTTAGACAAACCCATATTCCTGAACTCAGACAAATCTTTGACAAATGTAGAGAATATCAAGTCTGCCTAAACCCAGAAAAGTGCGTTTTTATGGTCAGGCAAGGCAAGATTCTAGGACACATAGTGTCAAAGAATGGCATATCTACCGACGAAGAGAAAGTGAGAGCCATAGCAGAGCTACCTAGGCCAAAGAATGTCAAGGAAGTACAAGCTTTCATGGGGCATTGCGGTTATTATCGACGATTTATACACATGTATGCTGTCATTGCAAAGCCCATGTACGGACTTCTGACTAACTTTGAGTGGACGGATGAATGTGAGAATTCCTTCCAAGAACTTAAACGAAGATTATGTTCAGCACCAATCTTGACCACGCCAGATTGGAATAAGCCATTCCATGTTCATGTTGATGCATCCAATTATGCTATTGGATGTGTACTTGCACAACCTACTGGTGAAGGTAATATGGATCTTCCAATTGCCTATGCCAGTAGACAGTTGAATGCAGCTGAACGAAATTACACCACTACGGAGAGAGAAGGTTTAGGCATGGTATATGCAGTCAAGAAATTTAGACACTATTTGCTTGCAAATAAGTTTAAATTTTTTACTGATCATCAGGCATTGTTATATCTTGTAAACAAGCCATGCAATACAGGAAGATTAGTGAGATGGTTTCTCTTGCTAATGGAATATGATTTTGAGGTTGTGGTAAGGAAAGGGAGGACTCACTTGAGAGCAGATCACCTCTCTAGGCTCACATCGGGAGAAGCCCCACAAGGAGTGTCAGATGACCTTCCTGATGCTTACTTGTTTAATTTGGAAGTTGTACCGCATTGGGCTAAGCCATTGGTACCAGTATTGACATACGGGCCTAATCATCCAGTCGTAAACACACGGAATAGAGAGATCGTAAAAGCCCAAAAGTACCATATCATGGCAGGAAGCATGTACAAGCACACAGATCAAGGGATCTTGGCTTGTTGCGTAGAAGAGGATGAGTACGCTAAATGGTTGCAATTAGCACATGTAGGTGCGTTAGAGCAACACCATTCAAAGCAAAGAACTTTGCAGACTCTAAAGAGATTCGGAGTGCATTGGCCAACTATGGAAGCTGATGTCCAAAAGTTGTGCAAGGAATGCCCAATCTGTTGCACTAAACCACCTGTGGAACATGCCACTCTCTATCAAGTATCCATTGTGCCAGATTGGAGTGATCCTCTAGTATCATTCTTGCGGACAAACACATTTCCCCCAGACATGACTCTAGCTAGGAAAAGGAGTTTAGAACAAGAAGCCCAGGATTACTCACTCATCGGTAATAATCTATATAAGCGCGGTAAAGATGGTTACCTGAGACTATGTGTCCACGAAAGTGAATATCTGAAGATCTTGGAAACAGCTCACCAAGGTGTAGCAGGAGGACACTTTGGACCAGATCGGGTGATCAGGGCGATATTATTTGCGGGCTTCTGGTGGCCTACCCTTCACATGGATGCACATACCTATGTGAAACGGTGTGATGTCTGTCAGAGGACTCAGTATCCTATACGTAAAGATGAGATGCCACTGAAACCTATGATGGGAGGACGTGCATTCTCTAAGTGGGGAATAGACTTCGTAGGTCCTATTAATCCCCCAGCTAAGGGTTCTCATGCGGAATACATCATTGTGGCAACAGATTATCTCACCAAGTGGGTTGAGGTAAAAGCTACAACCAAGAACGATGCTCAAACAACTGCCAAATTCTTGTTTGAGAATGTATTCACGAGATATGGGCTACCCATAGAGCTTGTAAGTGATAGAGGCACTCATTTCTTGAACGAAGTGATTGAAAATCTACTCCAAGAATTCTTGGTAATACACAAGAAGTCTGCCCCTTATCACCCTCAAGCTAATGGACAAGCTGAGAGCACTAATAAGATTTTATGCAATGTACTGACGAAATTAGTGAACACTAAACGCTCTGATTGGGACAAACAGCTACACCATGCTGTTTGGGCATACCGAGTTGCCTACAAAACGGTACTCCAAGCCACCCCCTTTCAGATGGTATTCGGTCAAAACGCTGTGTTACCTTTGGACTTCTTGATCCCTACATTGAAAGTAGCACAAGAGCACGAATGGACAGGTCATGAGCTCTCCTCTAGGATCTTTGACCTTGAACGATTAGGGGAAACAAGACTGAGAGCCGCTGCCGGAATATATGCAGCCAAGAAGAGACAGAAGGCATATTTCGATGCCCATGTAAAGAATAAGGGCTTGAAAGCAGGAGATCTAGTTTTAGTCTATACACTGAAACAACACGCAAGGAAACTAGAAAAGAGAGGCTACGGACCTATGATTATCAATAGGATCTCCACGAGTGGAGCAGTACAATTAGCCACGCTAGAAGGTGATATTCTCCCAAACTATATTAGCGGATGCAGAGTCAAGTTGTATCAAGAACCCCTCACGGAGGAAATGCTCAGTCGACTCAACACTGCTAAAAAACGCAAAGAGGAAGAAAAGCGAGTTAGAGAAGAAGCTCAAGCTGAAGCTTTAGAACGCATCAGAAGGATGAAATTACGAAGGCAAGGTAGAGATCAGCCTGGAGCGAATGACTATGCAGACCAAGGATTTCCTATGGCCATGTGTGAAGTCGCAGGAACAAGCTTGCGTAGAATAATTGATCGACGTCCTTTCATAACCCTAGATATAGGACAAGGAAAGAGTGCAAGGACCGTAAGAGCCTTGATTGACTCCGGCGCAGCCACTAGTGCTGTTAGAGTGTCTTACTGTCAAGAGTTGCAATTAATTGTCAATCCTGTGGAAGCATATCTCATAGGATTGGGAGGCGTGGAAACCCCTTGCATAGGCGAGGTGGAACTTCCCCTCTATATTCATGATGAGGCAATGACGGTTAAAGTACTAGTGTGTCAAGATGAGGATCTCACTGAACCTCTCGTCTTGGGTCAGGATTGGATCTATGACCAAGCAGTCAATCTAGACCTAAGACGTGGACTTCTTCAGGTATGGGTGAATCAGACTAGAATTACAATGGAGTTAAATAATGGAGCACTCAAGGAACTAGGAAAGGCACAGACTCCTGGTCCTTCCAGGGGTGCACATGAAGCTGACCATGATGTTCTTGTCCAAGGCTATGTGACGCAGAAGAATGAAGATCTCAAAAAAGGAGTCAGAACCACAATGGAACTCCCTTCTTTTCCAGAGGCCCGAGGGAGGCAGAACCCAAAGGTGGATCAAAGACAGAAAAAGCAGAGTACTACCTATGTCGGAGATCAAAAGTACCTGCGCAGCAAAATGTCTCAGCTAGTGAAACAAGTGTGGGTGCGGAAAGGCGAACACCCGGTTGCACTCAAGCCAACCACACGGGCAAAGCCTCCTATTAGTAACCAACAACACGATACTAATAAGAAGTCTTTCAGAGGTTCTTCTGCTAATGTGAAGTCTATTTGGGTGCCCAAGAGGTCGATGAAGGCTAGCCCACAATCAAGACAAATTTGGGTGCCTAAGGCTTGTTTGCGGGCTCAAATAGCTACACCAAGACCATATCCCATACAGTATGATCCATTCACTCGCACAGCTGGCATCCCCTCATTTTCAACAATCAGGAACACACCAAGGCCCATGAGCTCGAAAATAATCGCTTGTAAATGGGTCCCTAAAAAGCCTCATTTTATAGCCGACACACCTATAAAGCTCTCGAGAGTCGCTACAAAACCTAGAGCGAAACCTATCTGCTGCATTTGGCAACCCAAGACTTGTAATAAACCCCCGGATCGCATTTGTAAATCCATGTCAACCTACTAACCACATAACTACCACACTTTATCACTCCACTTAGCTCTTAGGTCTACTGAACTCTTAACTACACACACACTCGCTCCGAGCACTTACTAACCATTAATCGCTCCCGACCCGCATGTTAATGTTGTAATGGGAACAACAACAATTCTCTCTTGTCCTGTACAATGTTAACACATGTTTCTATATTCTCACAGAGACAAGAAGCAAGAAGTAACATGGCAGACACAGTAGGAACCAGCTCCCAGGCAGGCACCAGCCCCCAAGTGGTGGACATCGAAAGCCTTCCGGTTGAGGAGGAACTAAAGGAAAGACCAGCGGCATTAAGGGCATTGCACGCCATACCAATTCAGAATCCTCCACAGGGTCATACAATGCCGGTGGGCAAAGCTTCACACTGGTTCAGTGACGTTGCTGGACCTCTGGGTGAAGGCACATATATGTGGGAGTCCGAAGTAGAATTCAATGGACGGTGGGGCAGATACCACTTCTTTACAAGAGAGTTTGAAAAGCTACAGAATAATGAGGGACTGAAGCCAATATGGAAGAAGGCTGGGCTTTATGATTACTTCAAGTCCCAACTACCAAAGCCAGATTTTCTAAGGTGCTCATATCTAATTAGTACCCTCACTCCCAGCAAAGACAAGAAAGGATACAGCTCCTTTGTGCTCCCATCACTCACAAGGGGCAATGAGCTAAAGCGTTTCCGCTTGACGATCAACTTGGTGAGAGAAGCTCTTGATATGCACGGAATGCACATTCCTACGGAGAAAGAGACCATGGTTCCAGATAATATGAAGAACAGGAATCTGACGAAGCTAAAGGACATGGTTGCGATGACGCCGACAATTGCCATTCATCTACGTATGGTCATGCAACACTTCGCATTTCCCGCGCAAGACAGGTTCACAATGCCTCCCAAAAAAATCTGGTTTAGCCTTTACCTGGCGGATGCTTTTGATTTGTCCATCAATATGCCCCACTGGATTATCGACCAGATTCATATGGCTCATCAAAGATGGTATAAGAAGCAAAAGTCTGTGTTGTATGGTTGCTGCGCACTTACAAGAATTGTATACAGATGTCTCGCATATGATGTACCGGTGCAGAGGGCTCTCGTTTGGTCCAGAGCACAGGAGTTTCAACGTAGATTGTCAGCTGTGGGGCCTCCCTCAAAGAAGATGAGAGGCACTGTCCAGATGCCTTGTGCACAAGCTCGCGGTGCAACCCTAACGCCGGAAACAACCCCACGACTTCCCCGACGAGTGCAACCATTTACCATCAGGTTACCCAGGCACAGCACAGATGGCCCAAATCTTGTGTTTCCCCCAGTACCGACTGATCTGGAATTCCCGCATGGATTCACTCTGGAGGATCTTACGGACGAAGAAGTAGCTAGAATCATCGAAGCTGTAAACGCAGAAGTTGAAGCAGAGCAAGCTGGTGGACAGCAAACTGTCCCAGACCAACCCTAGCCTAGCCAACCGGACGTAGTCAATGTGGACGAGGAAGAAGAAGCACATGAAGAGGCACAGGGTGGGCAATCAGAAGAAGAAGAACAAGAGTATGATCAGGAAGCCATACAAGTACTGGAAGGTGCCCCCGCCTATACTAACGCATTAAAGAAGCTCTATGATACGATGAACCGAGTCCAACAGCAGCACAGGCTGTCATTAGCAGCAGGTAAAGCCCTCATGAACCAGATTCTGGAGGAGGAAGGCGTGGACGAGCAATACCGTGCCACCTTGGAAATGATATCAGATGCTTTGGGAGTACCTGAAACGGTGCATACTGCACTAGCGCAATCACGAAGGACAGAGAAAAGATATGGAAGGCGTCCCCCACGAATGGGAAAACAAATGAATGTGTTAGGATCAGGACCACAAGGCACCCCCACAACCACGGGCACTGCACACACCGTTCACGACACCGAGGAAGCCCATACATCAAGCGCACCTCCATCACCTCCCTTACCATCTTCTCCTCCCTCTCCACCACATTCACCTCCCATCACCAATGTAACTACCACCGTTACCACCTCCGAACCCATCGCCATGACTGAAGCACAAACGGCCTATCAACCCACACACCCTCTCAACACCTCCCGTGTATACACCTCCACTACCACTGTAATCCTAACGGCATCTACTGACATCCCCATTCCTCCACCCACACTTTCGGGCAGTTCACATCCACAACTGCACACACCACTGTACACATTCACCACAATCACCACACCCACTGTTCCACTATTCACAATCACTACCACTACTGCTTCCACCACAGATTTTATGGACATATCACCTCCCACCGCACCTCTCCCTCCCCCCATACCACCACAATCTCCCATTCCCCCACCACCCACTTCACCATTTTCCAGCACTGCATTCACACTTCCCTTCCCCTCTCCCTTCCCCTCTGCACATAACATTCTCCCTGCATCCATCCCCATTAATAATGTATTTAATAGTATGTATCAATGCATGTCCCAACTTCAGCAACATTACCAACATCTTGACAACCAACATACAAGGCTTTTCCAAAGCCACGAAGATCTCCAAGCACGGTTTAAGGATCTTGAAGAGCAGAAGCAGCTACTACAAGAGCAGCACATGACCTTACAGGAACAACATGCACAATTAGTAGCCAACCCACCCCAAGCAGATGATGAAGAGCGACGACACATGGACGAGCTCCTACATTCTCAGATCACAGAGAACCTCAAACTCCGCCGAAACATGGCTCTATTACGGAAGCATATGTCGGCAGCCCTAGAAGAAAATAGACGGCTGCAGACACAAAATGAAGAGAACTTGGAGTTAGCCATGGAAGGTTCCCCACAGGACATTGACCCAGAGAGATTTAAGGCTATTCCCTCGGATAATATGCAGATCATTTTGGAAACCCATGCGGATCTCCTCGCAGCCCATGCAGACTTAGAAAAGGAAAGAGATGAACTCCGAAGGCAATTGGCAGCTCAACCAGCACCACCCAGAGAAGTACCGACCACAGTTGACACAGCTGACGAAGTAGCAGCACTCAAAGCAAAAATTGAAGAATTGGAAAAGAAAGTGCTTGTATATGAACGCCAACCCTCCCCCTTGGCAGAACCAGAGCCGGACGATCTTGTGCCAATAGAAGTAGAAGAAACATTTGAAGATCCCTATGTTCCGATGCCAACACCCGGGGGTAAGCGAACAGAACAGGGCATGGACACAATTGAAATTGAGGCACCTGAATGGATGCAGAAATTAGAGAAAGTCGCCACGACGCATGATGACAGGGTGGCAGTCCAAATCGCATTGATGTCAAAATTAGAAGAGGTGGTAATAAAGTCCGATTATTTTCAGAATCTCTCACACCATAGGTGGATTAGCCCATCGGACGACCTGTATGTTCCCTTCTGCGTGCTAATGGCAGATTACAACGCAGAGATCAAGCACCACACCTCAAGGGAACCCACCTCTGCCACCCAATTTGCACCTGACGACATCCCAGAAAGTGCCAAGCAGGGACATATTCGCCAACCAATGTGGAGAATTAGGCTGCTTGAAACGTACCCGGAAATGGTAAGAACATGGAACAACATGCCGCTGTACATCAAATATAACCCATGTTATTGCCCTGTATTTCGAAGGAGATCATGGCCGGAGTACACACAAACAGTGCTGCAGATTAAAGGATGTGAGAAGTGGCTCAATTATGTGTACTTCGCACCCCCGAAGGGCCCACCTACGATTGGCTATATGATTTCGACGATTCGACATTGGGGGGTCCGGTTCAAGAATGTACCTGACGTCATGACTCAGATGTGTCTGAAAATTTTCGAACTTATGCTGGTCACTTTCAGAACCTTCAAGAATGTCAAGGAACCGCATCTCTCAGCACTAGGATTTAATGAAGGTAATCAGGACCTTGTATATGACATGAGCACAACCCCATCGATTAACATTGTGTATGCATGGCACGCTCGCATCAAATATCTACCGGCCTGCTTCAAACAAACGTTTGAAGAGATGTTTGTCACGGGATTCTGGGAATATCACTCCGAGATATTTATTCCCAGACCATCCCATCTCTTGCAGTTGTTTGCAGTGGAACAAGCTCTACATTCTGAAAAGCTACGTATACCACATCCAGAGGTTCCCGGGCCGGTAGACTGGGATGCTCTTCTAACAGATTTGGCCAAAGGGTTGAGGATTGCCGAACATCACCTAGCGCAGGATGTCGTCGAGTACTACATTCAAAAACCCTCACAACAAGGGTCTGTCAGGGACGACAGACGCGAGAGAGGGGGGGGTGTTAGCAGCAGACAAGGGAGTCAAAGAAGATCTGGCAAGTAGGCCATCTAATTTTTCAAGACATCAAGGAGTTGAGCACACGAGAAGAAAGAGCAAGTAGGGAGCTCAAAGAGGTGTATGACAAATCAATAGAGAAAACCCTACACAAATAGTGATTTTCATCACTAAAAACCATTGTAAATATCATTTCGTATTTTTGTAGCTCCATTTTGTGCAAGCCAAGGAGTCCTTGAGCTTGAGGAGCTTTAGAAGTATCTACCTGCCAATTTTCATATTTTTTAGATCTCGTTTGAGCCCTCAAATAAGCCCTGGAACCTAATTTTTAACTAGGCCGGACACTAGGTCTGGACAGGGCCAAAGCTAGTCAAAAACTATAAAAGGAGCTAGAGAGCTCATTTTTGAGGTTAGATTGTAATTGAAACGAACTTGTAAGAGCTTGTGAAAGTAATCTAAAGAACTCCATTGCTCCTCACTCTTTGTCTTACCGTGTATGCGCGTGTGTGTGTATGTGTGTGCATGTTGGTGTGCTTCTCACTCACGCACTTGTGCTTCCACTTGCTCGAGGTCTTCATACCATCCTCACGTCTTCCCGGATTGACATTAAAGGAGGTGCTACTCATCACTGAGCTACATAATGGAATATGACTTTGAAGTGGTTGTTAGGAAAGGTAAGATCCACCTCAAAGTGGATCACCTTTCTCGCATCACTTCAAGCGAGTCACCGCAAGGAGTGTCTCATGAATTGCCTGATGCTTATCTGTTCAATTTAGAAAGTTTTCCTAAATGGGCAAATAAGTTGGTGCCTATCCTAACCTCCAGATGTGCAAACAAGAATGTGAAGACGAACAAGGATGAAATTGTACGATCACAAAGCTATCAAATATTGGCAAGAAGCATGTATAAACAAGACACGGAAGGCGTTCTAGCTTGTTGTGTCGAGGACGATGAACATAGTAGCTGGCTGCAACAAGCCCATGAAGGATTTCTAGGGAATCACTATTCTAAACAACAAACACTGCAAAATCTAAAATGTTTAGGAGTGTATTGGCCTAGTATGGATAAAAAAATACATGAGTGGATTAATACTTGTCAAGGGTGCCAGGAAAAACCTCTAGTGGAGCATGCTACCCTTTATCATGTGTCATTAATTCTAGATTGGAGTGTTCCATTGGTAGAATTCATGAGATCGGGAACATTACCCAATGAGGCTAGTCTAGCAAGAAAATGAAGCATGGAGCAAGAGACTAAAGACTATGCCTTATTAGGAGACAACTTATATCGAAGAGGCAAGGATGGTTACTTGAGATTGTGCGTTCATGAATCTGACTATTTGAAAATCTTAAAAATTGCCCATAGCAGTGTTGCAGGTGGACATTTTGGTCCTGATCGAGTAATTAAGACTATTCTATTCTCAGGACTTTGGTGGCCCACTCTTCATATGGATGCACATACCTATGTGAAGAAATGTGACACATGCCAACGTGCACAATATCCGATAAGAAAAGATGATTTGGCTTTGAGGCCAATGATGGGAGGACGTGCATTCTCAAAGTGGGGCATAGACTTTGTAGGTCCTATTAACCCCCCATCTAAAAACTCCCATGCCGAATACATTATTGTAGCCATGGATTACCTCACAAAGTGGGTAGAAGTCAAAGCCACAACAAAGAATGATGCTCAAACTACAGCTAATTTTTTATTTGAGAACGTGTTCACTAGATATGGGCTACCAATAGAATTAGCGAGTGATCGAGGTATGCACTTCTTGAATGAAGTCATTGAAGATCTTCTTCAAGAATTCTAGGTGATACATAAGAATTTGGCCCCCTATCATCCACAGGCTAACAGACACGCTGAGACCACAAACAAGATCCTATGTAATGTACTGACAAAACTAGTAAATAACAAACGCTCTGATTGGGACAAACAACTTCCTCATGCTGTTTGGGCCTACCGACTTGCCTATAAAACGAAAATCAATGCCACCCCATTCCATATGGTCTTTAGACAAAATTATATGCTACCATTGGACTTCCTAATCCCAACTTTAAAAGTAGCACAAGAGCATGAGTGGAATGGACACGAGTTATCCTCTAGGATCTTTGATCTAGAACGCTTAGGTGAGACAAGGCTACGAGCGGCGGCAGGCATCTATGCTGCAAAGAAAAGGCAAAAGACATACTTCAATGCACATATCAAAGATAAAGGATTGAAAGAGGGAGACCTAGTGTTGGTTTATACACTAAAGCAACATGCCCGTAAATTGGAAAAAAGAGGATATGGACCCATGATCGTTAACAGAATTTCCACTAGCGGTGCAGTTCAATTGGACACACTAGAAGGTGATGTCTTGCGGAGCTATATTAGTGGTTGTCAAGTCAAGCTATATCAAGAACCTCTTATAGAGCATATGCTAAAGAGACTCAACACTGCTAAGAAGCGAAAAGAAGAAGAATTAAGGGTTAGAGAAGAAGCACAGGCAGAGGCTAGAGAACGCATTAGGAGAAATAAGTTAAGATGCCTAGGCCTAGATATCAATCTTGAGGCCCCAAGATACCACATGGCCATGTGTCAAACATCAAGTGCAATTGCTTCTCATATTTTTAGTCGTCCATTTGTGACCATAGCAATAGGACAAGGATGGTTGTGAGGATGGTTATCATGGAGTCATAAAGCTAGGAAACATACCTCCCATGAGAGTAGCACCGCCCATAGGAGAGATGCCAGCAAGAGTGATGCTGGCAAGAGTAACGTTGAGAGGAGTGAAGCCGGCAAGAGTGAGGCCGGCAGGAGTGTTACCACGAGTGATCTAGTACTGTGACACAATGGTCATATACGTGGGAGGTGCCTGAGATATAAACTCTAAGAACCGCTCCTCTATCATGGAATGTGGAGTGACCAGAGGACTATCTCCCATCATGCTCTATAACATAAGAACTCAAATAATTAGCATATGATAATAAAGGTAATATAGAGAAATAGTAGTGTACAAAAGTAATGTCTTCCAGAGAATCTCTCCCACATTCTTGAAAATATGCATCGGGTCTACCAAATGATTGATCAATAACTTGCTCCAATAAGGGAGTTCATGAAAGATCGACAACCATTTCATGCCAGCGATTGGTATTTCTGAATCCCAAAGTTGTTTCCAATCGCTAACTTTCATTTGGTGTTGCGGTCATCGACCAATTTGCCCTTCATGTAAAACATGTTGATCAAGAAAATATCTATGATGTCCTTCATAAACAGTTTTACGAAGTGCTTTGGAATAGCATGCTTCGAGTCATGGTCCACATAGGGGACAAGCATGGTAACCCGAAATCGATAAACCTGAATATTCACCATAACTAGGCAAATCATGTGTCATCCACATAATTATGCCTTGCACTCGTACGTCTCTTCTTCTTATAGTTTGAGACATTTCACGCACAGTAATCCCAGCCCATAAAGTGTGCAGCTCTTCCACAAGTCGTGCAAGGTATACATCCATGTTTTTTATCTTATACTTACCTAGCACAATAAGAGCTAATAATAAATGGTCCTTCTTTGTGGCGAGCCATGGTGGGATGTTATAATTGATCAAACATAGAGGCCATGTGCTCCATGAAGAGCTGCATAAACCAAATGGATTTACTCCATCCATAGCTAGGCCTAGATGTATGTTTCAAGGCTCACTA
>CM035421.1:150603040-150605540 GCA_020310875.1 Ceratopteris richardii
AGATAACATATATACACAAGCACACATATACATATAATACATACATACATGTAGATACACATGCATACAAAAATATACATATTTTAGATTTAAATCTTTAAGATTAGGGTTTTAGGGTTATAACACCTACATAACATATATGCATACATACACATGCACATATAATACATATATGCATCTATATACACATGTATATAGAAATATACATATTTTAGGTATAGATATTTAAGATTAGGGTTTTAGGGTTTACTATTTCAGATTTAAGTCTAAGTCTTTCTGATTAGGGTTTTAGGATTTTAATACGTAGATAACATATATACACAAACACACATATACATATAATACATACATACATGTAGATACACATGCATACAAAAATATACATATTTTAGATTTAAATCTTTAAGATTAGGGTTTTAGGGTTATAACATCTACATAAGATATATGCACACATACACATGCACATGTAATACATATATACATGTATATACACATGTATACAGAAATATACATATTTTAGGTCTACATATTTAAGATTAGGGTTTCAGGGTTTAGTATTTCAGATCTAGAATTTTAAGATTAGGGTTTTAATTAAATATATATAATTAAATAAAATTAAATTAAATATATAAAAATAGGATTACGTAAGGAAAAAAATCTGAATATATAAATAAATATATATATAAAATAAGATAATTATATACATAAATAAATATAAAAAGAACTAGTGTTTTAAATAATTTAATTAAATATTTATAATTAAATATATAAAATTAAATATATAAAAATAGGATTACATAAGGAAAAAAATCTGAATATATAAATAAATATATATATAATAAGATAATTATATACATAAATAAATATAAAAAGAACTAGTGTTTTAAATAATTTAATCAAATATATATAGTTAAATATATAAAATTAAATATATAAAAATAGGATTACTTAAGGAAAAAAATCTGAATATATAAATAAATATATATATAAAATAAGATAATTATGTACATAAATAAATATAAAAAGAACTAGTGTTTTAAATAATTTAATTAAATATTTATAATTAAAGATATAAAATTAAATATATAAAAATAGGATTACATAAGGAAAAAAATCTGAATATATAAATAAATATATATATAAAATAAGATAATTATATACATAAATAAATATAAAAAGAACTAGTGTTTTAAATTATTCAATTAAATATATATAATTAAATATAATTAAGTAAGGAAAAAATCTGAATATATAAATAAATATATATAAGGTAGGATAATTATATAGATAATAAAATATGATAAGAACTAGTATTTGAAATAAATAAATGAGATATGTATGATTAAATATATAAGAATAGGTTTAAATTTAAGTATGAACTTGCCAAGGAAACTAATGCAAAGGAAAGAGCTCAGTTTCGAAGAAATCGTTCCACTCGATTTTTGCCTCTTCCAGAAAATCTTCGACCTCTCCCACCTTTTCCAATGAGCAGATGGCTGGATGCAGCGGTTTCACAAGCAAAGGCAATGGGTGAAGATATCTCTGAAGAAGAACAAGAACTCGTAAAAGGATGTGATTGGGAGTATATTAAATACGGTGCACTATGGTCTCATGGACGACACTTTCGAATCGCACGAATCGATCAAAACCGGTCTACTTTTGATAGTGGAGTGATGGTGAATCTTTTGCAAAAAAGTATGGCGAGTGCAAGAGATGATAATGCTCTAGAAGGCAAGTTAGATTATTGTGGTGTGATTCAAGACATCTTGAAACTATCTTTCAGAAAGTTTGATTACTTTGTTTTTGACATGAAATGGTTCAAAGTAGTCACCTCTAGAAGAAACGCAACAGTGAGACGAGATAAGAGCGGTTTGTTTCAAGTCGACTCCACAAGATTATGGACAGATGAAAGGGATACATTTGTACTTCCCGAACACTGTGAGCAAGTTGTTTTTATACCAGCTTCAAAAGACCCAGAGTGGCTATTTGTTTTACAAGTCGCTCCACGTAGTAGACAAATTTTTTAAAACATAGATGTAGAAGGAAGTCCATCTCTAGTGGACTCAGAGATTCATTCGATAGTTGAGGAGGAAGAGATCATTGTTCGAGAAGAAGAGGTCATTGAAGAAGAGGTCATTGTTCGAGAAGACGAAGCAATAGACGATGATCAGGAGGAAACCAGCATAGCAAGCAATTTAGAAGCCATCAATAGAGATAGATATTCTCGGTGCATCAGATCTTCAAGAGGATGCTAGAATAGAGGACTTTTGAGTAAAACACTTGTACGTACTAATTTTTGGTTTTTTTTTTTTGTTTATTCCCTATATTATTTTTCTTATCGCATGCTAATTATTTGAGTTCTTTTATTACAGAGCACGATGGGGGACAATCCTCCAATCACTCCACATTCCATGACAAAGGAGCAGTTTTTGGAGTTCATCTCTGAGGTTCCTTGTCAGTTCAGAGTGGATTCTGCACACCGCACGTGAGGTCATGTCGC
>CM035421.1:150610540-150633040 GCA_020310875.1 Ceratopteris richardii
TATTCTCTCTAAAAAACACTCTATGGTGCTTGAAAGGGGAGAAAGTTTTGAAGTTCCTAATTCTTCTAAAAAGGAAGTCTAGGAAGGTCTGTATGGACCACTCTTTAGGAGAACACCCAAAGCTGCTACTGCTTTCTTATTTGTTTTAGTTGCTCCTAGATCAAAACAAGTCAAGTTGGAGAGTCTTTGTGCTCCTAGCTCAAGAAAAATTGTTTGAGAATTTATTTCCCTATCCAAGGTTCTAATACTTTGGATTTGGAACATATCTTGATGTTGGATAGAGATCTCTCTTTCCAAATTTTCCAATGGACTTTGCTTCTAATAACATTCCATAAGGCTAAAGAGCAACCAATGTTCTCACCAAATAAGTCTTGTGTTATAAAGTAGCTTGACAAGACTCAAGTTAATGTTGAGATTATGTACTTCTAGAGCACTAAACAAGTTGATTGCTTAGGGTAGTGGTAAAGTCTCTAGATGGGAAGGAAGAGGTCTTGGGTTCAATTCCCATGAGTGCTTTGAGGAGAGTGTTTTGCCTAATGACTCTCTCTTAAGCCTTATTGAAGCATCCACTCATATTTACATGGGTTAACTTGAGTCTAGTGGCGCTTGAGGAGTGGTGAGTATATCTATCACAAGTTGACTCTAGTGACATGTATAAAAGTAGTTATGGAGATTGCACATGCATATATGGACTCTAGTTACCCTAATGGTCATGGTTAATTCCCAAGATCTATATAAAAGTAAGTTGGGTGGAGTCATAGGTCATTTTCTTACATCCATTGAGGCAATATTTTAGAGATTCTTACATTGGTATAGAGCCAAGCTTTCATGGATACCTTGGGCTCATCATCTTCTTCCCTAAGCTCCCATGAAGACCTTGAGATTATCTTCCTCTCAAACTTTTCTCAGGTAACCTTCGTGGAGCTTGAAACTTCTCCATGACATTAAGTCACTTCTATGCAATTAGACATATTATATGGGAGGCATTCACATACCTTCATCTTTGCATGTTCAAATTTTTTTAGGGAATAGCATTTTTTTGAATCTGCAACCTCTCATGAGAGAGGTATTTAGACTATCCAAGATGTTATGATTTTCTCTTGTCCTCCTATTCTCTAACAAGCATTCTTTATTCTATAAATTTTCATGGTAGACCATGCACATGCATACGCTCCCACATGGTCAAGGAAGGACTTATGCTCTTTATGCATTTCCTCTACAACCCATGACTACCCCACAATGGCTTTCTTTTTCCTCTTCAAATAGTTCAATAAAGATTGTTCCATAGCATTTCTAATTGAACTCTTATTCTGAAAAATGGAAGGAGGCAAGGAAAGTCCTTTTGAAACTTCTTTCATGAAGCTCTTCTTCTTTGTTTAGAGGAGCAAAGGATCAAAAGGGAGGGCTCACAAGTTTGCTAAAGGAGCAAGGAGGAGGATGGCTCTTCCCAAAGTAGTCAAAGGATATTTGATATTACTCCTATGCAAAACAAGGCAAACTCTCAAGGGAAGCTTCCTTGATGGAGCATTAGATTGCATTGACATGGAAAATCAACAAGATCAAGATAAAAGAGATGGAGCAAAAGATAAAAGAAAAGAAAGTTTGAAGAGATTCCATTTCAAGATATTTGCATTATCCTCAAAAGAAAGTGCAAAGCATGCAAGAGTGCATTTTCATCTCCTCTCAAAAGGTATTGCATGTTGTTCCAAATCCTTATTTAAGATGCATATATATTCTTTGGAGATTTTTCTATTGGTATATAACTTCAAAGTTAAGACTCTATCCCAAAGTTATCTTTGGGGAGCATCCAAAGTAGCAATGTCAAACACTATTTTCAATGTGATCTAATAGGTAGTCAGCTTTGGATGCATACTGCTCTTTGCACAAATGTTTGATTTCAATAATTTTTGTTTTTTTTGAAAGATCATCTTGGAACTCTTCTAATTCAATAAAGATTAGTGAAACTAAGGTAATTTAATAGATCTAGATAGAGAATTGGTTTTCAACAATCATTTCTTGACAGTTGTAAAAATGAAGTTGGCAAATTCTTTTGAGATCTTCCTAGAGTCATTTCACTTCCAAACTTGGCAAAGAAGTGTATTGTTGATTTCTAAGCCCTTGATGCTTCTAGAATCTACTAGTGTGAACTAGAAAAATATATTTTAGAATAATTTTTTATAACTGTGCAATTTGTGAACACATTATTCTTCTATTGGGTTCACCCAAATGGGAACCACATTTGTCATATTTTGTAAATCAAGGAGGTGAGTGGCATCTACCTTAGCCAATTAGTTGTTTTTTGACAAGGAGGAAAATGATGTCTATCTTGAACATTGATTGGATGTTAATTATTTTGGTGAGGGAATGACTGCATAAGAGGGGATAGACATGGGTGGTTGCACATGCATAGTTCACCAGTTATTTTATCATCACTCACAGATGCACCACCATGGCATTGGCTACTTACATGTTAGAATTATCTATACACATTAAAAGGAATAAGTCAACTCTAACTCTTGTAGTTAGGATATGAAAATAAAATTAAAAGAAAGTATCTTCTTCTTAATATAATCATATGTTGGAGTTAGATGTCTACGGAAGCACGGGAACAGCACAAGGAAGAAGAAGCTTGGAGCACAACACACAATACAGAATGTATTGCCACTAGAATGTACAAAGATATGTAACGCATTAGGGCTATAGGAATATATACAAACCGGGGGAAAGAAACCTCCTAAAGAAGGAAAAAAGTGCCCCGGTGGTCCTAGTGTGTTCACACACATCACTACCAAAATATATCAAAAAATCCCCCCTCGGAGTGATGCGGTGAACAAGGAGTTGGCACTCATGTATAAGGAAATGCCAAGCTATGTGGAATCAATCCAAAAAAGTAAGTAAGCCCAAAGCTTTGCAGAAAGCTTCAAACTTCTCCTGAGGTAGAGCCTTTGTGAAAAGGTTTGCAATATTCTCCTGCATGGGCACATATGCCAAGCTGACCTCTCCAGTAGAGAACCTCCCCCTGACATAATGATACTGCACCTTAATGTGCTTAGTGCAAGCATGGACCACAGGGTTCCTCTCAAATGTCAATGCGCTCTAACTGTCAGTGAAGATGGTGGTGGAAAAATACTGACCAACACCCACATCAGCCATAAGGCGTCTGAGCCACAAACACTCAACAGTCATTGTGAAAGCTACCCTATACTGACCAACACCCACATCAGCCATAAGGCGTCTGAGCCACAAACACTCAACAGTCATTGTGAAAGCTACCCTATACTCAGCCTCACAATTGGAAGTGGCCACACTAGGCTACTTCTTACTCAACTAAGATATACATGAGCTACCAATCATGAAGCGAAAGCCACTAGTGGACACACGAGTGTCATAACAACCAACCTAGCCAGAGTCAAAAAAAGCACGCAAATCTGGTAGTAGTGATCCCCCCTTGGGATAAAACAATCCAATTAGCGAGGTACCACTCAAGTAGAGAAAGATGTGCTTAACCATTTGCCAATGCTTGACACCTGGGCAATGCATAACCTGCTTATCTATGAGACAACAAACTGAATATCTGGCCAAGTAATGCATAAATAAATCAAGCATCCAATAGCTTGATGATAGAGAACAACATCAAATGCATCTCCAGCATCATGAAGACTCAATTGTAAACCTGTCTCCACAGGAGTGGCAATGGGTTTGTAGTCTTCAAGGCCAAAATGTTGCAATAATATGTCAATATATTTCATTTGAAAGAAAGCTATTACACCATCAACTTGCATAAATTGAATTCTCAAATAGTGATGCAAATTCCCCAATTCAGACATCTCAAATGAGCCATGCAAATCAGCCTTAAAATCAGCAATATGCTTCTCAATAGGACCACTAAGCAGCATGTTTTCAACATAGACAACAATGATCAGAAGCACATCATTAACACGCTTAACATGTAAGGTGCTTTCAGTTGACTGTTCTCAAAACCATGGGCAATAAGATAGGCATGTATCTTTTCATACCAAGCACATGGTGCTTGCTTTAAACCATATAATGCCTTCTTCAACCTGCACACCTAGTTTTCATGCCCTTTTTGCACAAAGCCATGAAGCTAAAAAACATACACTTCTTCATGCAAGTCATCATTTGAAAATGCAGTTTTAATGTCCAACTGATGTACATTCCAACCATGGTGAGCTGCAAGTGCACAGATGCTAGGAACAGTAGTCATTCGGCAAGTGGGAGCAAAGGTCTCATCAAAATCAATGCCTCTTTCTTGAGCATAACCCTTTGCAACAAGCCTAGCCTTATACCTATCAATTGTTCCATCAGGCTTACGCTTTAGCTTGTCCCACTAAGTGCCAATGGCCTTCTTGCCAGGAGGCAAGTCACATAAAGGCCAACCATTTTTCATGATAGCATCATATTCTGATTGCATTGCAGCCATCCAATTTTTAGACATTTGTGCTTCATCAAATGAAACAGGCTCATTCTCATCACAAAGAACAGATGCAACCATAGCATAGCAATCTGATGCAAAAGAGGCACTATGAGAGCCTGGCCAAGTACGATATGATAGAGGTGCATCTAATTTTTTATCACGCAAAGTCTGCACCAACCATTTTGGCATAGTTTTTGCCTCCTCAATATCAGCTCTTTCATCAACAAGTGCATCGTGTAAATTTGCATCAGAAATGGGATGATTTACATCATCACATGAAACCTGCAAAGGGGTACAATGTGATAAGTGTATCCCAAACATCCTTAGTTGTTATGCAAGAGTGAATGTGTGGAATAATGGCATGTTTGACAAACAACTATTGAGCCCATAAACGTCATATTGGTCAAAGTCAACCATAGTCAAAGTCAAATGCAATCAAAGTCAAAAGGTCAAAGTCAAAACTACGCAAAGTCAATAAGGTCAAAGTCAAAGTCGACAGGTGCAAAGTCAAAGTGCTAAAGTGCAGATGTCAAAGTGCAGAGGTAGTGCACAATTAATTGTCCACAAAGGGTAAATTGGAGAAAGTGGGTTGCAGATTGCAAAGGTATTTCTCTATTTTCCCTAAGGTTCAAAGTGTTTTTAAAGTGTTTTAGAAGGTTCAGGTGAACCCTTTCTTATGCGCAAAAGTGAAGACTTAAAAAGGAAAATGTGAAGGTATGTGAAGCGGCAGCGTACGCAGAAGTGAAAGTATGGCCCCCAATTAAAAATTTTGTTTTAGCCTAAAGTCACTACAGGACAAAACAGGGATTCGTTGGCTACCACTTGTGAAGACAATCTTGGGACATCAAAGTGAGCACCAAGATACTCTTGCAGTTAGGAGCGTACGTGAATCGACACTCAAATCAAGGCAAGGACTATTCTTGGACCATTCTAAGTGTAAGCAAGAGTGAGCATAGTCTAAGCTAGGCAAGAGAGAGAAGTGCAAGAGACACACAGTGTGCGACGCAGAGAAGTGAAGTGCAAGGTGTGCATGAAGAGTGACCAAGGAAGTGTGCAGAGAAGTGCAAAGCTAGTCCCCCAAGGATCCCAAGGTCTTATTGAAGTGTGCGCGTGCCGACAGAAGGTACCCATCCCTCCCCCTTAGTGGAAGCTTGGTGCAAGGTGTGCACAAGTGCAGGCTTGGAGAAGGTGGAGGTTTGGTGCAGAGGAGTCCGGCAGCAATAAGTCCCTTGGGTATTTGGTATTTTGTGATTGAGTACTCTGTGGGATTTTGCACAGAAGCATTGGATTGTATTGTGCTTCAACATTGTATTTGTCTTATTATAGTCAATCGACTGAGGCTTCTAGTGTGTAGTCTTCTTCTTGTCTTCCCTTTTCTTCTACAAACACTCAAATCCCTTCTTGTCCAAGAATTCCCGAACAAAATTTAGCACGCCTGGTGGGACTTCCAAGGAGATTTGAGCATAGGAGAAGATATATTGCAGTTGAAGAAGCAATATTCAAGTGTCGATAGTACTACTTCAGTGGACTAAGAGGTACATATTCTTATCAATTATTTCATACTAAGAGGACTATGAACAGCCCATGACCGCAACCGGGTCCCAAACATTTGAGGGTCAACTGCAAGCAAACAATAAGGAAGGTTGTTAGAAGATCATCTAGTCCACTTTCATCAACTTCATCAGTAAGGAGCATGGCTGGTCAGGTAGACTTGGAAACCTTACTATCAAGATTAAATATAAAATTTCCTTCTTTCAAAGGCCTAGCTCAGAAAGATCCGGACGAGCATATTAGAAGGTTTTTGGCACTATGCAAGACTAGAGGCTTAATGGGCAGGGAGGATGCCTTTTTATACTCTTCCCTACCACATTAGAAGGATTAGCAGATAAATGGTTCAGCCAATTTGCTGAGAACCATTTTACAACTTCGGACTTGATGAAAGATGCATTCAAAAATCAATTCCAGCATGGAAATACTGCCAAGATCATCATAGAAGAACTAGAAAATTTGAGATTGGGTCAAGGTGAAAAGCTCCCAGAGTTTGTGACTAGGGCCAAGGCACTAATGGCTAAATTGCCAGATCCACCACATGATTTTTTTGTTAAGAAATGGTTAGCTAAGCCACTTCTAGTGGCCACCCAACGCAAATCAAGGAATTTGTGTTGCCTACAGCCTCCATAGAGGAGTTCATCAATAGAGCTACACGACTAGAGTAGATAAGGCAACAGTATGGAGCAAATTCTTCTCAACTACAATATTCCACAGAAATGGAGGATCCAGTAATCCAGCTAAGGAAGGAGCTGGAGGGCTTAAAAAGGAATAAGCCCCACAAAGAGGAGGAGAATGTTGTTACTGAGTTGAGAAGGGAGATTGAAGCATTAAAGCTCCAAAAGGAGGAGGCCCAAGCAGAGGAATTGGCCCAACTGCGACAGGAGCTGTAGGAACTCAAAGGGGGTGGCATCAAGAGTGGACTTTGGTGTTCCATGTGCAGCAAGCAAGGTCATATAGTAAGTGAATGTCCTCTATTAAGTGTGACTTGCCAATTATGCAGGAAAGCTGGTCATGAGGCCCAGGAATGCCGATCAAGGGGAATACCTGCAACAACATATTGGACACAAGGAGGACCCCTACCACCAACAAATGTAATGGCGGCTGCACCGAATCAAGGTAACACTTACGACCCTAGACAGAGGAATAACTTTGGAAATGGGCCTAGCCCCTCCTTGCAAGAAGTGCCCAGAGGCTAGAGATCACTATACTAATTGTTGTCCTAGGAACCAAGCATCTTCATCTGGGCCCCACATCCAAATGATTTCTGTGTGCAAAGAAGAAAGGGTAGATCAAGTCAATGTGCCATCTCCATCTACCAGGGTGGTGAAGTTAGAAGAAATTGAATCTTTTACAGTGCAAACAAGAAGCAAGGGGAAGGCTCAAGTGGAAATAGTTCAAGAATTAATGATTAATGGATTGAACAAAGACAAAGGTGCACCTGAGAACAAAGCCACTACATGTGGAGACACAAGGCAAAATGAAAATTTCATAGGTACTAGTGATGCCATTGGACATGCATTCAATAGGGCTCATGAGGAGTTTGATAAGTCAAATGGAGCCCAGGCTCGTAAGGAATCAGAAGCTTCCAGACTACTCAAGTCCATGAAAAAGGAGGTTAGTATTTTTTATTTAATAAATATGGATGGGAAGTTCAGGTCAGAACTCTTGCAGATAATTGATGAAATGTCCACAACAAGTTTAGTGGCAAAGGCTGCGGTTATGCATAAAGATAAAAGTGTAGGGGAAGCACCCCTCACAGATTAAAAGAGCCCTCGGCTAACAGTCTCTATTAAAGGTCATGAGTTTCAAGGAGTTATTGTGGGTGGTGGTTCTGGCATTAACTTGATGCCTAAATATACCATGGAAAAGATTGGACTACACCCTTCAAGACCTGCCAACTTCACTGTAACAATGGCAGACCAAAGCATAGTAAGGCCTATGGGAGTGGTCCTTAGAGTTCTAGTCAACATACAAGGTACCATCTTTAACTTGGACTTTGTTGTTTTAAGGCTGCTATAGGTAGAAGGAAGCTTCCCCCTTTTAATTGGGAGACCTTGGTTAAGGCATGCCAATGTACTGCATGACTGGGGCAAGGACATAATGTGGGTAAAGCAAGAGGGAAAAGAGTTGCAGCAGATAATTTTAGAAGAAGGTCGAGACAGTCAAAGACATACCAGCATGATGCAGACAATTGGTATTTGTATGGAAGAAGAATTGGTGGACAACCCGAAAGCAGATCTATTTGAAGGAGCAGATTTATATGAAGATGAAAACATGTTGGCTTGGCTCCATGCAGAAGACCCATCTTCCTGTTATGGAATTTTTCCAAACTCAAGTAGAGAAGAAGCATATGAAGAAAAAAAGGAAAACACTCAGGATACTGATTCGAGTGAAACAGTCTCAGTCAAAGGCCATAGCAAAGAGAAGAAAAGCAAAGCCCTTAAGTACAGCAGTGATGAAGATATTCCAACTCATATATCAAATGGCCACCTTTTTATGGATATTGGTATGGCTATCTTCTGTTATGTCAATTTTTATGATAGTAAGTGCAGGGCTTTATAAGGATGTGGAAGGAGTACCTGCAAGTCTTTGGAAACAGAAGATGTAGTATGAAGGAGATAATATTTTATGGAAGAATTTAAGGGGGCCCTATCAAGTCGTCAACATGCCCAAAATAAAGACAAAACAAATGAAGTGCAGTACAATTGGAGATTATGGAGGAGTTTTTCTGACTCAACATATCAAGATCATGGCTCAAGGCATATCAGCAAGCCAACTAAAGAATTATGGATCACCTCGAACCGGCAAAATTTGTCAAGGTTGTACATAGCTTTCTCATTTCATTTTGCTTAAGTTTTACTAGTTTTCTTTATCCAATTCATGCTTGTTCCTTGAGTTTTTAGAAAAATCATAAGGGATTTCATAACCTCTGCAAAAGTACATTTTCTGGGAATTTTTGGGAATTTTTCAACATTTTTTAGCATTTTTTATCCTTGTCTGATGTCATTTTCTTGCCAAATAGGATGAATAAAGGAAGCTCTCTATGGTTTTGTGTGACAAAATTACCCTAGAACTATAGAAAAAATTTTCAAAAATTTTTGAGATTTTTTTTTGGATTTTTTTGAAATTTTTTGGGATTTTATCTGGGTTTTTCTCACCTTTTGGGGATTTTCCAAAAAAAAAAAAGCCTCCCCCCCCGGCTTTCTTGGATTACTTCAAAAAAAAAAAAAAAACCCTCCCCCCCTCCCTCCTCCCCCCCCTCTCTGCCCCCCTCCCCTCCCCCGCCCACCCGCAGCCCCCCCTTCCCCTTCCCTCTCCCCCTCCCTCCCCCCCCTCCCCCCCTCCCTCTCCTTCTCTCCCCCCCCCCCCCCCCCCCGCCCCCTCCCCCCTCCCTTTTTTTTTATTTTATTTTCATTTTTTTTTCTTATTATTTTATTTTTTTGTTTATTTTTCTATTATTTTTTTTATTTTTCTTTTTTATTTTGCCTTATTTTTTTTATTTTTTATTTTTTATTTTTGCATGGCATGCGTTCAGCAAATTACAAAAAAAAAAAAAGAAAAAAAAAGAAAGAAAGAAAGAAAGAGATATTTTTCTCATTTTTTAATATATATATATATATATATATATATATATATATATATATTATTTTCTTTTCTTTTTTTTTTTCTTTTTTACTTTTCATGGCTCAAACCTTTTGGCTCTAGATTGCGCCTCGGATGGCCATTTTTTTCAAAATTGGAGTCATTTTCATGTATTTTGGCACCTCTCGATTCATTTTTTGCATTTATTTTTCCAAAATCCTACCTTTTCTCTGACTTTTGGTCAAAACCCACAAGTTTTGAGCCCCTTTATCAAATGTTTTTATTAATCTAAATGGTCGACATGGTCTCTTCTCACTTTGTTTTACCTTATTTTTCACAATTTACCATATGCTCCCTTTGTAGCTCTCCTGTTGATCATTTTCCCCCTCTCCAGACCCCATAATCCTACTCCCTCCACCTCCCCTTACCCTTCTACCTAGCCACATCCTTACCCCTCCTTGCCCTATCCATCTCAGCCCCCTGAGCCCTCCCTTACCCCTCTATCTACCCTCCAATTGCTCTCCTTTGCTTTTTTCCTTGCAACAATTCCACTTTTGGGTTCTTCTCTGGTGCTTGTTCTCTCCTGTTTCTGGTGGACTTGGTGGTTGCTCAGGTGTCCTTTTGAAGCTTTGCAGCTCCAGAATCATGGTGTCTTCTATGCTTAGTGTTTTGGTTGTAGCTCTCTAGGACGGAGAGCACATTAGGTGGTGGGCAACTGTTGAGCCCATAAAAGTCATATTGGTTAAATTCAACCATAGTCAAAGTCAACCATAGTCAAAGTCAACTGTAGTCAAAGTCAAAAGGTCAAAGTGAAATTGTTCAAAGTCAATAAGGTCAAGGTCAAAGTCAACAGGTGAAAATTCAAAGTGCTAAAGTGCAGATGTCAAAGTGCACAAGTAGTACACAATTAATTGTCCACAAAGGGTAAATTGGAGAAAGTGGGTTGCAAGTTGCAGTTTGCAAAGGTATTTCTCTAATTTCCCTAAGGTTCAAAGTGTTTTTAAAGTGTTTTGGAAGGTTCAGGTGAACCCTTTCTTATGTGCAAAAGTGAAGACTTAAAAGGAAAATGTGAAGGTATGTGAAGCGGTAGCGTACGCAGAAGTGAAAGTATGGCCCCCAATTAAAAATTTTGTTTTAGCCTAAAGTTACTACAGGACAAAACAGGGATTCATTGGCTGCCACTTGTGAAGACAATCTTGGGACATCAAAGTGAGCACCAAGATACTCTTGCAGTTAGGAGCATACGTGAATCGACTCTCAAATCAAGGCAAGGACTATTCTTGGGCCATTCTAAGTGTACACAAGAGTGAGCATAGTCTAAGCTAAGCAAGAGAGAGAAGTGCAAGAGACACACAGTGTGCGATGCAGAGAAGCGAAGTGCAAGGTGTGCATGAAGAGTGACCAAGGAAGTGTGCACAGAAGTGCGAAGCTAGTCCCCCAAGGATCCCAAGGTCTTATTGAAGTGTGCACGTGCCGACAGAAGGTACCCATCCCTCCCCCTTAGTGGAAGCTTGGTGCAAGGTGTGCACAAGTGCAGGCTTGGAGAAGATGGAGGTTTGGTGCAGAGGAGGCCGGCAGCAACAAGTCCCTTGGGTATTTGGTATTTTGTGATTGAGTACTGTGTGGGATTTTGCACAGAAGCATTGGATTGTATTGTGCTTCAACATTGTATTTGTCTTATTATAATCAATCGACAGAGGCTTCCAGTGTGTATTCTTCTTCTTGTCCTCCCTTTTCTCCTACAAACACTCAAATCCCTTCTTGTCCAAGAATTCCCCAACAACGCCGCTATCAATGCATGTGCTTGGCATCTCTGCCATCCCAACGAATTCGCTCTACAGTAGGTGCGGTGGAAACCACAGCACGAATAGGAATCTGTAAAATATCACCATCTTCGACACCTTCTACAATAGCTTCAGTATCTACAGGTCTGATAGGATGTTTTTTCAACACCCTGCATAATGTTCCATAGTCCTTTTGCAACCAATGCATGTCGCATCATATAAGCCCATAATGGGTAGGTACCATCCAACTTATCCTCAACAACCAACATACAGAATACATCACTGCTTTCAACCATGGCTAGTGAATAAAATACCTTGATGCAGAATATTGATTATATCTCAAAAAGTTGAATAGAACTAACGAGATGAATTTTGCTAAACCTCTAGCAGACATCAAGACGCTTATACTGGCGAACCAAAACAGGTATATACCTTTGGCACAAAAAGAAAAAATAGCTTGTACAAGTGCTATGATAGTGCATTCGGAGGCCAAAATGAGCTCAGATCACGATTTTGGCACCAAAAAGCAAAGCTATTTTGATCTCTGAAACACTCCGAGTATGCTCACCAGAATTCGTGCGATTCTGAGACTGTGTTCGGAGAGGTATGGACGACGGCCTAGATGAAGCGATGACCTGCTTTGATACCAATTGTTTGAGTTAGACGTCTGGGGAAGCACGCAATCAGCACAAGGAAGAAGAAGAAGCTTGGAGCACAACACACACTACAGAATGTATTACCACTGGAATGTACAAAGATAACTAACACGTTAGGGCTATATGCATATATACGAACTGGGGGGGGGAACCTCCTAAAGAGGGAAAAAAGTGCCCGAGTGGTCCTAATGTGTTCACACACATCACTGCCTAAATATATCAACATCATAATGATAAATATCATTTTGGCTTTGAATTATTCCAAGAAGATTAAGAAATAACCTTAGTGATCTCATTTCCAAGAAGGTTTTTAGGTTCCCAATAAGTTCCTAGACTCATTCTAAATAGGATAAAGGATAAGTATCCTTTTTGTCTTAGAGTCCTTCCAAAAGAATTAAGAGTTGATTCTAAACTATAACTTGGTAGTAATAAGCAATCATCTAAGTTAGTCAGATCTCATTAAGGGTTGAGTTGAAGCATATTTTCAAGTAAGAAAATGTTTTTCAACAAGGGGGGTTGTTATAAAGTAGATCAACAAGGCTCAAGTTAATTTTAAGGTTAGGTACTTCTGGAGCATTAAACAAGTTGATCGATTAACCTAGTGGTTAAGCCTACTGGATGGGAAGGAGGAGGTCTTGGACTCAATCCCCACAAGTGCCTTAGGGAGAATATTTTGCCTAATGATGCTTTAGATCCTAGTAGAAGCATCCACTCAAATTAAAATGAGTTAACTTTTATCCTATGGGACTTAACTCGAGTGGTGGATATCACAAACACATATATGCATTCCAATTACTCTAGTGGTCATGGTTAATCCAAAGATCAACATAATAGCAAGTTGGGTGGAGAGTCATAGAAAATTCTCTTGCATGTTTGGAGGCTAGATTCTAGAGTTTCTTACAACTAGCTTCTAACCAACAAGGTGGTCAAGCTTGAGGAAATCATGAACTCATATTCGATGGGAAGGAGGAGGTCTTGCTTCCAACCAATAGGGTGGTCAAGCTTGAGGAAATCATGAATGCCTACTGGATGGGAAGAAGGAGGTCTTGGGCTCAATCTCCACGAGTGCCTTGGGGTGAATATTTTGTCTAATGATGCTTTAGAGCCTAGTAGAAGCATCCACTCAAATTAAAATGAGTTAACTTTCATCCATTGGGACTTAACTCGAGTGATGGATATCACAAACACATATATGGATTCCAATTACTCCAATGGTCATTGTTAGTTCCAAATATCTATATAATAGCAAGTTGGGTGTCATAGGTCATTTTCTTGCATGTCTGGAGGCTAGGTTCTAGAGTTTCTTACTACTTGCTTCCAACTAGTAGGGTGTTCAAGCTTGAGGAAATCATAAATGCCTATTCAAATAGGGGCATTCTTCAAATAGGCGAAGTAAGGTGAGCTATGTCTTCCCTCCCCCTATGACATATTTTCCACCATGGCAAGGAAATGTAAATTTGGGAAGCCTTTATGTTGGTCTAAGTGCCATCATGCAATATTTTCTAGAGATGAGTTTCTTTCTTGCACTCCATAAGGACGTGCTAAAGCTCTTGATATTATAGATCCCAAAGCATCCAAGAACAATTTATGCACCACTTGCTATTGAGACTTTGATGAAAGTCAAGAAAATTATTGATTCTCAAGATGTCTTATATTTTGTTACCATTGCTCCACTTGAGACCAACTAGATCTTCTTGAGCCATGAGAATGTGGATCCCTCAATCTCTCCATGCAGTGATTCTCCAATTTTAATGGCACCAATCTTCATGCTCCACTTTGAGACATTGATCTATATCTTCAAATAGTATGCAATTTCTTCTAGTTAGGAATCAAAGATGCTTCCACTAGCAAAATCATTTGGATCAAAGCTTTTTGGCTATGTGAAGTTTCTCCTTCTTTACTTTCAAATGGCAACAATGGATAACCATATGGAGATGTTCTTTTAATTCCTGCCACCCATTTCCAAGCATTGTTGACATAGCAATGAGGCTTCATCTTGTTGCACGATTTCCAAAGGGAGGCCACAAAACCCAACTCTTTGGGTATAAGAAGCATCAAGGGAAAAATAAGAGTGATTTTTTTAGTCCAATCTAGTTGGGGGTGAAAGAAGTTGGAGAAGCTTGGAGAGGCTTAGAAAGATGAGTTGTTAAGTGGTGAAGTTGGTCTAGCAAACCAACATAAGACCAGACCTAGTTCTTTGGATATGTAAAATAGACCTTGTAGGCTTGTGGTTCATGCAATAAAACCCAATAGGTACTTTGGAACATCAACAAGAACAAGTTGATGCAAAACAGATAACTTGCACATGACTAGCTCATAAGAACCTTCTAAAAATAAATGGAAGTTATAATTTTCAAACACTCAGAGCAGTCAGCACAGTAAAAATCGGAAAAATTCCTCTTAAGGGGATGTACATAGGGTTGGCTTGGTATAATGCATAAAATATTTAATTTATATGAACTATACAAGGAGCAATCACCTTAGCACTGAACTGGTGTCATCTCAAAATTTCAAGCAGTTGCATAGAATGACCCGAAGACTGTAAATCTTCAATAGCTCTGAAAGTAATGAACCAAATGATCTACAAATATGTAGAAATAAACTAGACACTAATACCTTTCCAATGAGATTTTAATCAGTGGATTTGGAGCTTTGTAGAGAGAGAAGTACTCTCTCCACATTGATTGAATATGTGGAAGAAGGAGCAATAAACTGAAGTGAATCATTACCTACAATCTAGGAAAAGAGAAATTTGAAATCACATCTACCTTTTGATTGATTTATTGATTGAGAATCAATCCCAACCACTTCTAACTTGTGGCTTCTAGACCTTTTACTTTTCCCTTTTACAAAGTTAAATGCTTTGCAACTTACATAAGAGGGTGATCCTATGATCAAACTCTCAATATAACAAATGAATGCAAATAAAACTCTCCAAGGAGTATATTGGCTTCATTCCAATGATGATTTTGATGAAGATCATGTCCACCTCAAGCATAATGAAAGCTTGTTGTTCCAACAGCTCCCCCTAAAGCTAAATTATGCTTGAGTCTTAATTCTTTGATAGGTTGAATACCTGTCATAGCTTTGAATCTACAAAGCTTTATCCCATCAAGTGCCTTTGTCATCATGTCTGATATTTGCTTCTTAGTACGAACAAATGAAATGTCAATTTCCTTTTCCATAAGCTTCTCTCTTACAAAGTGGTAATGGACTTCTATGTGCTTTGTCCTTGCATGAAAAATTAGATTTCCAGCCAAATGCATGGAACTTACATTATCTCCAAGTAGATGAGGTTTGGAACTTAGAAGTGCCAAATCTGTATACAATGCTATTAACCATATTGCCTCTTGACTTCTATGGTCAAATCTCTATACTCTGCTTTAGTTGAGGATAAAGCAACTCTTTGTTGCTTCTTGGAACTCCATGATATTATCTTTGAGCCTACAAATGCTAAGTATCCAAATGTACTTCTTCTATCATCCTTTTCTCCTACCCAATCATCTAAATAGATTTTGATATCCAAATTAGAAGAGTAAGGATAGTAGATACCTTCATTAAGTGTCCTTTTGAGGTACGTGAGTAGTCTCTTTGCAGAATCCATGTGTGGCCTTCTAGGTGAGTGCATGAACTGACTAAGCACTCCCACACTATATGATATTTCTGGCCTTGTATGAGTAGCATATATCAAGCTACCTACCAAGCTTTGATATTCCTTAATGTCTTCAATTTTCTTACCTTCATAAACACTAAGTTTGTGATTCCATTCCAAAGTTGTACCTGCAAGCTTTGTGTTCTCCATTCTAAACTTGTGAAGTAGGTCTTCAATGTATCTTCTCTAAGTGAGATACATTCCTTCATCTGTATAAATCACTTGCATACCAAGGAAATATGTGAGCTCACCTAAGTCACTAATTTTGAACTCCTCTTGCATGTGTCTATTGATCTTTTGAATGCCATTCAGATCATCACCTATCGCAATAACACAATAATATCATCTACATATACACATAGATAGATAACCTCATTGTGATCTCTTTTGATGAATAGAGAAGGATCTGAGTTGCTAGCTTTGAACCCTTGACCTTGAAGGTATGTAACCAACGTATAATTCCAAGCTGTAGGATCTTTTTTCAATCCATACAATGCTTTCTTAGTTCTAGAAACATAAGATGTATGATTAGGGTTTTCAAAACCTGGTGGTTGTGACATGTATACCTCTTCATTTGTCCAACCATTTAAGAATTCATTTTTCACATCAAGTTGGAGGAGTCTCCAATTCCTTGCAGCAGCTACACCTATCAATGTTCTGATTATAGTCATCTTTGCAACTGGTGAGAATGTTTCCTCATAGTCTATACCATGAGTTTGTGAGCATCCTTTGGCCACTAATCTTGCTTGTACCTGCAAACTAATCCATCTGAGTTTCTTTTAACTTTACATACCCATCTGCAACCAGTTACCTTTTGATTGGGTGACATTGGAACCAAATCCCAAGTGTCCATCTCCATCAATGCATCTAGTTCTTCTTTCATGGCCTTTTCCCAATTAGGGTTTCCCTCTGCCTCTTCATAGGTTGAGGGTTCCTCTAAAATTGAGTCTTTTGTCAAGTAGATTGAATGCTTTGTAATAAATGTGGAATCATATCCATACCTTTCTAGTTGTTTCTTCTCTCTTGTTGATCTTCTAGGTGCTTGCTTGGAGCATTCTCCACACTGCTTCATCTTTGCTTTGCCTCTTGACTTCCATAGTTTGTAGTCCTTTTTCCTTTCATCTTGTTCATCATCTATATCACTTCTTGGATCATGGATATGTGTATCATGCTTACTTCCTATTTGATGAGAATCAGAATCAAGATCATATGGTAGAGTTACCTTTTGTGTGTCTTCATCATACCAAGACACATGTTCTTCAAAGACAACATCTCTACTTGTAGTGAATTGCTTGGTTGAAGGATTATAGAACATGTAACCCATGTAAGTTGAGTCATACCCAATAAACAGTGCCTTTGTTACCCTTTCATCTAGTTTCCCTCTTATTTGTGATGGTATATGAACATAAGCTAAACAACCAAACACCCTATAATGTCCAAGACTAAGTTTTCTTCCATACCATGCTTCATAAGGAGTCATATCTTGAATTGATTTGGATGGAAGTCTATTGACAAGGTACACAGTAGTTGAAATAGACTCTCCCCATAGATAATGTGGTAACCTCTTCTCTTCAAGCATTGTTCTAGTTGATCCAACCAATGTCTTCTTTCTCCTCTCTGCAATTCCATTCAGTTGAGAAGAGTACCTGGTAGTCACTTCCCTTTTTATACCTTTATCCTGCAAGAACTCATCAAACTCTTTGGAGAAGTATTCTCCTCCTCCATCAAATCTGAGCTTCTTGAGTGATCTACCTGTATGATTCTCCACATGTGCTAGATACTTATTGAAGCAATCAAACGCTTCATTCTTACTTTTGATAGAGTATAGAATAGTCCATCTACTATGGCCATCAATAAATGAGACATAATATCTTGATCCTGCCAATGAAGGTTCTTGACTTGGTCCCCATACATCTATATGTACTAAGTCCAATAAGTTGTTGTGGATGTAGCCTTTGTGGTTGAATGGTTGTCTTTGTGCCTTCCCAATCTGATATGCATCACATCTATTGATCATGTATTGCTTTGATATCTTTGGCAATCCTAGAACACTTTGATCCCTGCATATATCTTTCAAGGTTCTTTTATTCACATGAGCTAACCTCTTATGCCACACTTCAAGCTTACTTAGGGTTTGAGACCCAAAGTTGAATAGAGCTATGTTGTTGGTTTCTCCTACTTCAAAAGTAAAGAGCCTACCATGCTTCTCACCTTTGGCTATCTTCTTGAAGCCTTGACATGGATCTTCCACAAAAGCTCCATGTTGGGTGAACCTAACTTGCAAGCCTTTCTCAACTATTTGGCCTACACTTATTAGGTTTTTAGTGATAGTGGGAACATAGAGTATCTTGCTCAGAATATTTTTCCTACCATTAGAAGCTTTGACATTATCATTCTTCTCCACATTGTGCTTAGTATCATCCACTATTTGGACTTCATGTCTATGCTTTGGACTTTCCAAATCAGATAAGATAGCTATGTTGCTTGCAACATGATTTGAACATCCTGAATCTATGTAGAATAAAATGATCATCTTCTTTACTTCCCTTGTGGCTTAGATTCATCAAGAGCAATGAGTCTTCATGTTGTTGATCTTCAAAATAATTGTTATAGTCCCTTCTCTTATGGCCTCTATTGTTATTGTTGAAGTTGTGTCCACCTCTGCATCTATTGTTGCTATATCCACCTCTTCCACTTCCTTTCTGGCTCTTCCCATTGAACTAGAAATTTTGAGTGGTGTGGTTGGTCTTATCACAAATGGCACAAGGTTGAACATTTTGGCCTTTGTTCTTTTCAAGCTTTGGTCCTTTCTTCTTCCCTTTCCACTTGCTCTTGCCTGCAAGGTTGGCTTGCGAAGTCTCCTCTTCATCTTCTTCCTTCTTCTTGCCTTTCAGCTTCTTAACCTTCTTATCTACATATAGAACACTAGTTGAATTCCCATAATAGGAGTTACCTTCCTTTATGCTATTGTTGGCCTCCTCATTGAAGAGTTGTCTAAGAAAGATGTTGAAGTCTGGAGTTTGCACATCCATGATGAGATCATAAGCTACGGTAAAATATTGCCATTGCTTGTCACCTCTAATCCCATTGAGAATTTGCTTCATGATGGATTCTTCTTCAATCAACTCTCCAATGAATGCCAATTGATCAGCAATCTCCTTGACCTTTGTAACAAACTTGGTGATGGTTTGTTTTGGAATCTTCCTCATTTGGTTGAACTCATGCCAAGATGGTTCTTCCTTGCCTTTATACGAGTAGAAAAGAATGTCTCTAGGGCATCCGAAGTCTCTTGCAATGTCTTGCATCCTCTAATATGTAGTAATAGAAAATTGGAGATAGAATTGAGTATGTATGACTTTGCTTCCATATAGGTTTCTTCCTCATAAATAAGCCTCCATTATGATTTTCCAAGCAATGTAATTATGTCTATCAAGCTTCTCAATCATTGATGGAAAGCCATCTCCCATTGTGAAGTTGCTCTGATACCACTGAAAGAAGTTGGAGAAGCTTGGAGAGGCTTAGAAAGATGAGTTGTCAAGTGGTGAATTTTGTCCAGCAAACTAGCATAGGACTAGCCCTAGCTCTTTGGATATGTAAAATAGACCTTGTAGGCTTGTGGTTAGTTCAATAAAAATTAATAGGTACTTTGGAACAACAACAAGAACAAATCGATGCAATAAAAATAACTTGCACCATGACTAGCTCACAAGCATCTTCTAAAAATGGATGGAAGCTATGACTTCAAACACTCAAAGTAGCTAGCATGGTAACAATTGGATAAATTCCTCTTAATGGGATATCATACATAGAGTTGGCTTGCTATAATGCATAAAATCCCTAATTTATATGAACTATACAAGGAGCAATCACCTTAGATTGAACTAGTGTCATCCTGAAATTTCATAGAGTTGCAGAGAATGACCCCAAGACTATAAATCTTTAATTTCTAAAATATAATGAATCAAATGATCTAATGATTTGTATGCATACTACCTTTCCAATGAGACCTTAATTATTGGATTTAAAGCTCTATAGCGAGAGCAACACTCTCTACAAGTTGGGTAAGTGTGAGGAAGGAGCAATAAACTAAAGTGGCACCAAGGAATAAACAAGAAGTATATGTATTGCTTCAAATCATCATGCTACATTGTGTACAAATGTTGTGGAGCCTTTATAAAGACTCTTGAGTACATGGCCATGGCTTTTCTTTTTCAATTTGAATCCGAATTTAGATGGATTTCTAAGTTTAGATTGATTGGAATCATTTCCTACAATCTAGGAAAAGAGAAATTTGAAATCACATGCATCTTTTGATTGATTGATTAAGAATCAATCCCAACCACTTCTAACTCGTGGCTTCTAGACCTTTTACTTTTCCCCTTTACAAAGTTAAATGCTTTGTAACTTACATAAGAGGGTGATCCTATGATCAAACTCTCAATACAACAAATGAATGCAAATAAAACTCTACAAGGAGTATATGTGGCATCATTCCAATGATGAGTTTGATGAAGATCATGTCCACCTCAAGCATAATAAAAGCTTGTTGTTTTAACAGGGGGCACTTCACAAAATCAAGCTTTGTCTATGTTTGAAAATCAAGTTCAATCGAGAATCTCTACAATTGATCCAAGTTTTGACCATCCATTTAGTTACAAACTTTCTAAGGATGAAATTATGGCGTTAATTTTTTTTTTGGAAATTTGATGAGGTGAGAAAGCATGTATTTCTATATTGTGCTCTTAATCATAATTTTTCCAATGAAGCAAGTTTCCTTGGTGGATTGAACTTAGATTTCTTCTTTAAGACTGCATTCAAGTAATAGTCAATCCATTAGGCAAGCTTGAAAAAGAGGAGATCAATGGGAGGCATAGAGAGCAAATTATTATAAATGTGGAAGGAAAATTCCCAAATTGGTATACATGAACTTAATATCAAGGTAGGATGCCATTAGAATGAGTTGAGGTTTGAAAAAATCCTCAATCCCTACTTGAATGTGGGAGGTAATGAGTTGATGTTTGAAAAACTCCTCAATCCCTACTTGAATGTGGAAGATAATGAGACATAATATCTTGATCCTGCCAATGAAGGTTCTTGACTTGGTCCCCATACATCTATATGTACTAAGTCCAATAAGTTGTTGTGGATGTAGCCTTTGTGGTTGAATGGTTGTCTTTGTGCCTTCCCAATCTGATATGCATCACATCTATTGATCATGTATTGCTTTGATATCTTTGGCAATCCTAGAACACTTTGATCCCTGCATATATCTTTCAAGGTTCTTTTATTCACATGAGCTAACCTCTTATGCCACACTTCAAGCTTACTTAGGGTTTGAGACCCAAAGTTGAATAGAGCTATGTTGTTGGTTTCTCCTACTTCAAAAGTAAAGAGCCTACCATGCTTCTCACCTTTGGCTATCTTCTTGAAGCCTTGACATGGATCTTCCACAAAAGCTCCATGTTGGGTGAACCTAACTTGCAAGCCTTTCTCAACTATTTGGCCTACACTTATTAGGTTTTTAGTGATAGTGGGAACATAGAGTATCTTGCTCAGAATATTTTTCCTACCATTAGAAGCTTTGACATTATCATTCTTCTCCACATTGTGCTTAGTATCATCCACTATTTGGACTTCATGTCTATGCTTTGGACTTTCCAAATCAGATAAGATAGCTATGTTGCTTGCAACATGATTTGAACATCCTGAATCTATGTAGAATAAAATGATCATCTTCTTTACTTCCCTTGTGGCTTAGATTCATCAAGAGCAATGAGTCTTCATGTTGTTGATCTTCAAAATAATTGTTATAGTCCCTTCTCTTATGGCCTCTATTGTTATTGTTGAAGTTGTGTCCACCTCTGCATCTATTGTTGCTATATCCACCTCTTCCACTTCCTTTCTGGCTCTTCCCATTGAACTAGAAATTTTGAGTGGTGTGGTTGGTCTTATCACAAATGGCACAAGGTTGAACATTTTGGCCTTTGTTCTTTTCAAGCTTTGGTCCTTTCTTCTTCCCTTTCCACTTGCTCTTGCCTGCAAGGTTGGCTTGCGAAGTCTCCTCTTCATCTTCTTCCTTCTTCTTGCCTTTCAGCTTCTTAACCTTCTTATCTACATATAGAACACTAGTTGAATTACCATAATAGGAGTTACCTTCCTTTATGCTATTGTTGGCCTCCTCATTGAAGAGTTGTCTAAGAAAGATGTTGAAGTCTGGAGTTTGCACATCCATGATGAGATCATAAGCTACGGTAAAATATTGCCATTGCTTGTCACCTCTAATCCCATTGAGAATTTGCTTCATGATGGATTCTTCTTCAATCAACTCTCCAATGAATGCCAATTGATCAGCAATCTCCTTGACCTTTGTAACAAACTTGGTGATGGTTTGTTTTGGAATCTTCCTCATTTGGTTGAACTCATGCCAAGATGGTTCTTCCTTGCCTTTATACGAGTAGAAAAGAATGTCTCTAGGGCATCCGAAGTCTCTTGCAATGTCTTGCATCCTCTAATATGTAGTAATAGAACATAGAAAAACTCCTCAATCCCTACTCAAATGTGGGAGATAAGAACATAGAATCAACAATCTTCCCATCAAGCAAAGATCCCAAACTAGAATGTGATAGTTCCAAACCAACCTAACAAATGCAAAAAAAATCTAATAAAGGAGATAAGAATTAAGAAAATGAAGAGTGATTTCACTTGATCCAAAGAAAAATGGAATTTTGGATTGTGATGGCATATCGCTTAATACAACTAACGATGAGTGGCTTGCTCAAGATTCGTTAGATGGATCTCAACAATCTAAAGTTTCTTGATGGGTGATAATCAAAATTCCAA
>CM035421.1:150638040-150809186 GCA_020310875.1 Ceratopteris richardii
GAGTTGGTTGCATCATCGATGAATTGAAATTGTAAAAGTGATCCATTGTTTAAACATTCAGAAGTGTTTCTCGCAAATGCGAAAGGCTAAATACTTGCAGTAATGGAAGATAACCCAGAGCTTTGTATGAAACCCTCACCCATGGAATGATACCATCAAACAATTATAGAATTTCCAATTTTTTCGGAAACACTTCTTTAATTGTACTCCCTGTGAGCAATCAAACAAACAAAAAAAAAACAGCTGCCTTTACATCTTGCCCAGTCTTTCTAATAGACGGATGATAACTTGATTTGGACACATTTAATTTCGAGAGCGGAGCCACATTGAGGTGGAGAGATGCTTACCGCTGCTCCAGGTAGCTTTTAACTGATAATTTACGTTATATATACCTACAAAGAATCTCATTATCTTTTGCAATTATGGCAGCACACCAAGTCTTAAGAGCATATTTGCTTCTCAAACTCAGAGAATTCGGATTTGCTTCAGGCAACCCAATATTTAGACACAGGTATGTATGTCCAAGCCATTACAGATTGAATCTTGGATCAAACTGTTTCTTCTGCAGTGCCACAATTGGATGGATGCCTTGCACATAAATTGATGGACAAAAAGTACATGGAATTCATTGCTTCTGTCTCTTCTTCACAAAGAGTTGCAGTAACCTTTGGCCAGGTTTAATCTTTTACAATACAATCAGAGTAGAATACTTTCCTAAACGTCAAAATGTATCATGAATATTATGAAGAATCATATGATGAGACCTGTTCGCATCCTTTTCAACAGAAAGACTACCCAAATATGAGAAAGTCGTACCTTTTGAAGGAGCGTTTGTAACCTTGCACATTTTGGGTATGTTTCTTTAATGTAAAGAGACAAAAAACACCCTAACCTAATTTAATTCACATGGTTTCTCGATTCCTCCCCTTGGTGACCAAGTAAAATCACACTCACCTCAAAAAGCAGCAAAGGAAAAATCTCTTGCCATGTGCATCTTCCCTTTCATCATGCTTGTGTAGGTGGTGAAAGCAGCAAAGGAAAAATCGTTTGATTGGCGAATTTCAAAATCAGGAGCAAGGTCTGAGGTGGCAGACCTCAATCACTCCACCGAGGAAGACATCATAGCTCATACTTACTTCTAATAGCTAGAGGCGAAGAAGCCAAGAGCTTTAACGACAGCATGCAACATTCAGAAATGCACAGAATCAAAGTTATGCATCTATGGAAGGTTCAATGTTTTACAGTCCTGGAGCAGGATCAAATTACACTTCTAGATGAGGATCGAAAAGGGTAATACTTAAATTCAAAACTCTTCTCCGGCATTGATGGAGAAACAAAAGGCAGAAGAACGTGAAAGTTTGTCCAGAATACCCCAAAACAGACTATGTGTTTGCTTCATCTCCCATTAGGTTAAGAGCGCAAGCTAGTTTATTGTGTTAAGATATGTAGCGCACGAAAAAGTGGAGGGCCAAAAAATAAGCGGCAGCGAGCTTCCTTGTACATAAGGAGACAAATTCCCAACCATGGATCGATCGACCAAGCTCACCTCTCTCGTAAAGCTTATCTGTGCAACGATAAGAGGCTATTAGATCGCCACGTTGTTCGGGCCTATGGACTTTTCGTCAGCTGACAACAATTGGGTGCCCTTAACGACCTTGCTCACACATTGGAACACCTCATCTTCTCTCACTTGCCCAACCACTGTAACCTTCTGCTGTTTTATGTCCACGTGGTATGTGTTTACACCTGCCAAACAAGACAGAATTGAGAGAGGTTACGAAGATGTGACCCTCGAGACTAATTGTAACATTGCATTGCAACATCTGCAATCGTATATTAGTTCTACTAACGAGACATCTGCTACTGGTTCCGAATCAGGTTATTTTTTCTTTGACGGCCGTATTGACAGTATTGTGTGTTTCCATCTCTAGAATATGGTCATACTACTGCGAAAACCTTTGAAAATTGTACTGAAGACAAAGAAATATGGTTATCAATCTGAGATGACCTTCAGAAAAGAAGAGCCAAGCAGCCGATCAAAAATCTTCAAGGAAATTGGCACACATCAGCAATCAAGTCAAGTCAATATGGCTCGAGTATCATTAGGCTTGGTGCTACGAGTAAGCATAAAACGGTGAGATTCCCGATCTGTGTGGATAAGTGTGCGGAGAGAATGAGACCGACAGACAAACAGACAAAACGAGCATGTAGTTACGCAATCGCTTATTAGTCACACGAAAAACTATCTACACGAAAACAGAAAAGAACATGCTCCTTGAACGAGCAGCTAAGCAGGCAAGTATATAAATACAGGGAAAGTCGTATATATTTTATACAGTTGTACATAAATACATGGAAAGGTGTATAAAAAAATTACTGCGCTGCGAAAAGGACACGCACATCCAAGCATAGACATGCGTATGGGAGGTACATGCATCCGTATACATATGCGCGTGCAATTATGGGCAACTACACGATATGTTTTCACATTGACTGGTGAAGGATGCGCATCACATTCAGTTTATCACCTCAGGATTTGAGATAAATTCCACCGATATGGAGGACAATTTCTAAGAGAGATTCTAACCTTGAAGCTTGGATAGGGCTTTCTTCACTTTGCGCAAACATCCCTGGCAATGTATCAAAGCCTTCAAAGTAACAACCTGCACAGTGTATTAAAGAGTAAAGAGGAGAGAAAACGTTTCTCTAGGCACGTAAATACGCAAACGCAATGTAAGACAAGAAGAAAGGGGATCAGAAAGTAATCGGTAAGTGAGGGAAAGAGGAGAGAGAGAGAGAGAGAGAGAGAGAAAGAGAAATGAACAAGTTCAGGACATACAGAGAGAATGCTTCGCAACTACATAACGTTGAACATGATAGTCTTTGCACAGAAGTGAGCGAGACGACCGTTCAGAGAAGTTCAAGAGTAGGCACCTGTGTTGGTGGGCACGGTGTCTGCCCCTGAGAAACATTCTGCGGCAATAAGAAAGATGGACGTTCATCCGAGGCTTCGGGGAGACGAGGAGCGCGCACAGGTGGGAGTTCGAGCATGGAGGAGACCTGCTCTGGAGGGAAGCGCTTGGAAGAGGTTGGCACATGGCGAAGGAGCAGTCCCTGCTTGCTCTCTGTCTCCACTTGCGAGCTTGAACCCCGGCTTGAACCCACCTTCAGCACTTCCCCAGCGGGGCGACGCTTCATGCGGAAAAACTTCATTGCACGCTTTGCTGCTTCTAAACCTTATCTCAGCCTATTGCTTCCTCAGAAACATGCTCTCCAGCGCCTTCATCTACCTAATTTCATTAGCACGCGAGCTGCGTAGACCATGCACGACAGCATCAGAGGAAGCAATCGCAGTAGGAAATTTAGGAATGGAGCAGAAGTATAACTCTTAAGAGGGCTCTCTCTCTCTCTGTGTTAGAATCCTGACTCCTGTCCCTCCGCCTTCCTCTCTGTTCCGGACCCTCTGTCCACGAGGCATCCAAGAAAAACAAGAAATCGTTCGCTAGACTTGTCACCTAACATCTTCGGTCTTCTCCACGGAGCACAATCATTCTCAACAGTCGAAATCTCTCCTTCAGACACACATACCCATGACATACAACTCATCCGTGACTACATACGCACGCATTTATGTGCGGGGGAGCTTTACATATAAGGACACACGTGCCTTTGTACTCTCATACAGCATGTCAGCAACCTCGCTGAGTCGCTGAACAGTCCAGCGACACTCTCTGGGAGACAAATGGGATGCCTAACATACCGAGATCAGCTGTCCAACACTATGTATGGTTAGATAATTACATGCGATTGCAATAGAACAGGTGTTGAAGAAGATGGACATGTTCTGTGTTATTCTTTCTTAGCACATGTACGTGGTGCTGAAGCTGCGGAGGAATCACGCAATATTAAGGGACCACTGAAGGGGGATGACTCATTGGGGTTGCCCAGCATGAGGAGGAGGTCCCATGTCTATGGTTGTAAACATTACGCTCTATATATAGAACCACTTCTAGAGGGTATCAAAACGTTGTTTTTTTAAGAGTACAATGAATGGAAAACACACTCACACACTCAACATCTAAAAGTAGAGGCACTCATCTCTGCTGAACTCATAGATATATGTCCAGTCAAGATTTGAACTCAGGATTTCTTCCCACAGACTCATGGCATCAAACCATTTGGCTATGCAGGCTTGGATAGTGTGTCAAAATGTTATGTTGTACCAGAATAGAATATTGTGTCCCACTGTCCCTTAGTGAAGAACTCTCCAAACTTCCTCACGTGTGATTGGATATGTCATATAAGCTTCAAGCAGTATCATGTTTTGTTCCATCAACACAGCCCATGTCCTTAAGCAGAGGATTAGTGACATACAAGATGGACACGAGCTTTGAGCTCTAAAGCTCAGTTCCATGAGCACAACTCATGCCTAAAAGAAAAGGCTAGTAACATATAGGATGGACACTATCTCTAGAGTCTCTACTCTCAAAGTCCATTGAAGAGATTTGTGACACGGTTATGCACATAATGTTGTCCACCAGAATCTTCGGATCTCCATATCTAAGAAATCTAAAGCATGCAATCATCCGAAATATGTATCATCATAAGCTTGTATAATGTAACAACAATGGAAGCCACCTACATTTGATGGTATGAGGGCCCACTATAAATTTGGTGGGAAAGGTTGTATGAAGATTATCCAGCTCAATATTGTGCATATTCATGTAAACAATTGCTCCTTTAAGTTGATTCAAATAGGTAAAACATTTTTTCTTCAGCATCAAAAAGAGAAAAGAAGAATGAAAGTATTAATTAGGCTTGGCCCTTACCAAAACTTCATGAGAGTCAATAATGCATGCCCTAAGAACAAAGTGAGTTGTGTGTAACTGGATGTTGAAGTTGTGTATATGTGCTACTAATTATGGATCTCCATTAGAGTAACATTATGGATATCTGATGCAGTTTTTTACTTCATTCAGCTTCTATGTTGCATTATTATAGAGTTGATTCTTGCTTTTCCTCAAAGTGTGATTCCTTGGCCTCACAATGGGTGGAAGTGTGATCTGGTATGAAATAAATAAGAAGCACTCTGTTTTTCATCCTCCTTTCAACAGAGGAGTCATATAATTTTTTTATCATTTTTCATGATGAGAGATTTGTATAGTAGCTGTAAGCCGTCCATTTGAGCTTCAATTTCTAAAGAATGTCTCAACATAAAGAGAATCAGCACTCTTTTTTTTTTTTTTTGAGAGTACAATGAATTGGAAACTCACTCACACACCCGACTTCGCAAGGTAGAGGCACCCATCCTTGAGGAACTCAAGATATGTCCAGCCAAGACTTGAACTCAAGACTTCCTCCCATTTCATCCTCCTTTCAACAGAAAAACAATGTTCATTACTATATATTTTTTCAATCATTTTTCATGATGAGAGATTTGTATAGTAGTTGTAATCCCTTCATTTGAGCTTCAATGTCTAAAGAATGTCTCAATATAGAGCGAATCAGCAATCTGTTTTTCATCCTCCTTTCAATAGCAGAACAATGTTCATTATTACATATTTTTTTCGATCATTTTTCATGCTGAGAGATTTGTATACTTCATCCTCCTTTCAATAGAAGAACAATGTTCATTATTACATATTTTTTTCGATCATTTTTCATGCTGAGAGATTTGTATAGTATCTGTTATCCGTTCATTTGAGCTTCAATGTCTAAAGAATGTGAGGAAGCATGTGAGTAAGATCATCAACAAGCCAATGAGTAAAATAACCAAAGTGAAGAAGCATGAACACATGGTCATAATAGCTGCAATAATATCCTACTACATTTATTTGTCATATCAGCAAACCAAAACCATTCAGGTGATAGTATGAAGAATATAAGAATGGGACAATTATCATGATCAGACAACAAGAGGCTTAGATATTTAGCAGTTCAATTTCATGTGCTAGAACTTAAGCTCCCTTGAGATAGACTCAAGCAAAGCATATGTCCCACTCTTGTGATTAGACTTCCTCAAAGGTCTAATAGTTTCATGGAAAATTCTCAATAAACTTTTGACTTTATCCCTTTCATAGATTCTTATAGTCCTCTTTTGAAAAAGAAACAAAGAAAAAAGAGGCACATTTCTTTTCCGGTTCAATTCTGAATTGCTGGCGTTTTCAAAGCTTGGCGGTTAGTCGGTACCACATGCTAGTATTGAGGGGAAAAGTACAAAGTGTACAGCATCATGCTTTTATCACTTGTGTTTCCATTTTCTTCTTTATTTTTCTTGTTGTTTGATTGAAGAATCAAGATATAGTGCAAAAAAACTCATTGTTTTCCCAAAAGCTCAGTATAAGGAGGGAGGTAATTTAGGTCATTGACAATTGAAAATCGGTTTTTTTTTTTCATTTTGAGGTGAAGGATGCATGGATTAAATCGATGGCTTAATAGAGTTTGAATAAGTCTTCAAAGTATTTAATTTGATAGGAATGGGGAATCATACTTTAAAGTATTTAATTTGATAGGAATCAGAAAAGATGTGAGCCTTTATTCTTTTGGTTCAATTTTACTTATATAAAATTTTGTGAAATAAATGCATAAATATCTATAAAGATTATAGCCACACCATATAACAACTACATGTGGATACTCAGGTGTAACTAATTCTAACCATTTTCATAGATGACAAAGTTAAAGGTTAACTTCGAACCAACACTTTTAAACATGATTGAATTCTCAACCAAAGTTTCATTACCAAACTCTAGGCTGCACCACATAGTATGTGCCATGTCAAAGCACCTCCTTACTAGAGCATTCATGAAGTTTTCTATACCATTTGTACCATTTAAGTAAGTTTTTGGCGTATTAAAACTCCTTTGTCCACGTGCATTAGCCTATCATGTTGGGCCCTTCACCTCTTAGGGTGGAGGCAAGGGTTCAACCTCTTAGGGTGGAGGCAAGGGTTCAACCTCTCCATATGGCAAGAGAGTTGTGGGCCCCAGGCTAGTGTTGCCTTCGAGCAAATTTAAACCAATTGCTTTCAGACAATCTTTTTCGAGTGTCGTCTTTGGGGAGTCTAACCGATACTTTATGGGATAAAGGAGGTCTCATGGGTACTATGCCCCTTCACTTGTACAGTTTGCCTCTCAATCAAATTCAATCTATAAAGGGAGATTAGGCTTCGGCCTAACTTCCTCTTATAAAAAAATCCTTATTTATAAAAACTCTCTTAAGTTGTGCACGAAATTAATAGGTGATCTGTTTATTGCTTTTATTGCTTGAAATAAAAGTTGAAGAATTTTTTTTTTTTGTTCTTTATCCATGTCTATGGTATAAAAGCGTATTCCGATGACAAGCTCTTAAAAGGATTGTAGATCTCAAATCGGAATCATCCTCCCCACAAGCATCTTGATCAAGTAGCTCAGCTCCTTCTCTCTCTAGACTAAACGAGACTAAACTAGAATAAAAGGTCCTCGAAGAAAATGAGAAAGGAATCCTTAAGGATAAACGAGGAAAATTGTTTGAATTATTGAAATGTTGCCCACAACATACATGGCCCTTGCTATTAAGAATTCCCGAAGGTCAAGAAAAAACATCTTCAAAGGTCACCATTTTCAACTCATGAATGAATGAAGAGTTGTCAACCAATGAAGCCCATGGGGATTGAACTCTTGCCGCCCCCCCCCCTGCCCCAAAGAAAATAAGAAGTCCATGAGGATTGAACTCTACCTCGCCCCCCAAATAAAGATGAAAGACACAACCATCCATGATTTGACATTCCAAGTATATTTGGAAATTAACATGTACACAAACAAACTATTAACATAGAATCCCTGTTGGGTGTGTGTAGAAGTGCGAGAGACACACGAGAAGCACACACAAAGAGCACAAACGCAGGAAGACACATGGAGAAGACGATGGCTGGAATAGCTCTCTCTATTGATCGATGAACTGAACTGAAGTAAGAGCTGAATAATATCCCTAAGTACAAAGTACCACCACATATGAGAGTATCAAGTATGTGGTAACATGGGGAAAAAAACCTCTAGCCAGCACTAGAGTAAAAAGTGCCCATGTATAGGGAAAAGGTTCACATCAAAGCTACTCGAGGAACACATAAGTGTAACAAACCCCCTTGGAGCGAATGATGTGAACACATACAGAGAGTGACAGATCAGCCCCCACAAGGTAACAAGCCTAAAGCTTTGCGAAAAGCTTCAAAATTTTCCCGTGGAAGAGCTTTGGTGAATATGTCTGCCACATTCTCTTGTGTAGGCACATATACCAAATCAATATCTCCTGCATGAAGGCGCTCTCTCACATAGTGATAATGCACCTCAATATGTTTGGTCCGTGCATGAAACACTGGGTTTCATGCAACAGCCAAAGCACTCTGAGTATCTGTGAGAATATGCGTAGCAGCATCAATCTCCATGCAAAGATCCATCAATAGGCGTCTCAGCCATATACACTCCACTGTAGTTGTGAAAATTGCCATGTACTCAGCTTCACAACTCGATGTCGCCACTGTAGGTTGCTTCTTACTCAACCAAGATATTCATGAGTCTCCAAGGAAAAAGCAATTACCACTAGTGGACACGTGAGTATCATAACAACCAGCCCAATCACTATCTGTAAAAGCATGCAAGCATGGCTGGACATCTCTGCCATAAAAGAGACCTAAGCTCAAAGTGCCTCGAAGATATCTAAACACACGTTTCACCGCTTGCCAATGCTTAGTGCCAGGGCTATGCATGAATCGACTCAACTGGAAAACTGCATACTGTATATCCGGCCTTGTGTTGCATGCATATATAAGACATCCCACAGCCTGCTGATAAAGAGAAGTGTCAAATGCATCACTGGAATCCTCAACTGAGAATCTAAATCCTGTCTCAACTGGTGTGGAAACTGGCTTGCAATCCTCAAAGTCAAAACGCTGAAGTAGTTTTTCAACATGCTTTCCTTGATGCATAACAATTCCCCCCTCAACGGATACAAACTGGATGCCAAGATAGTAGCTCAAAAGACCAAGATAAGTGAGATCAAAAGTATGCTGCAAATAAGCCATAAGAATGTCAAGTTTTGCATCACATGACCCAGTCAAGAGTATGTCATCAACATAAAGAACAAGCACTATAAGATCAGCCCCATTTTCGCATACATAGAGTGTGCTTTCAATCGGACTACATGTGAAGCCAAGAGCAATCAAGTGCTTATGTATTATGTCATACCATGCACGTGGAGCTTGCTTGAGACCATACAAGGCTTTATGCAAGCGACAAACCATATGCTCTTTCCCTTTCATAGCAAATCTAGGAGGTTGCTTCACATAAACCTCTTCTTGCAAATCTCCATTCAAGAAGGCTGTTTTTATGTCCAACTGATGCACTTTCCAACCTCGATGGGTAGCCAATGCAACCACGGTACGAATGGTAGTCATGCGTGAAGTAGGTGCAAAAGTTTCCTCATAGTCAATCCATATTGCTGTGCATATCCTTTGGCAACCAATCTAGCTTTGTAGCGATCAATGCTACCATCAGATTTTCTCTTAATCTTGTAAACCCACTTTGTGCCAATGACATTCTTTCCTTTTGGCAATTCACATAACTCCCAAGTACCATTCCTATGTATGGAATCCATTTCTGATTGCATAGCACTCATCCATTGTGGATCGTCACATGCATCTTCAAAAGAAAGTGGCTCTTCATTACATGTTGTAGCAATAAGAGAATAATCCACAAAATTATTTGATGCATGGTGAGAGCTTGATCTTGTTCTACCAAGTAAAGGTGCACTCAATTTGCTATCTTGCAAAGTTTGTTTCAGCCACTTTGGCATAGATTGTGCACTCTTGATAGACATGCGTTCATTATGTGAAACATCTTCAATATGTACATCATGCGTGGGCTGAATTTCATGCTCAGTTTCAGCCATATTTGGATGCAAATGTTCAGCCATATGTGGCTGAAAATTTCCAACAGTTTTGGCAATTTTTGGTAATTTTTGGCTGAATTTTTTCAGCCATGTTTGGCTGGAAATTATCTGCATTTTCAGCCCTATTTGGCTGGAATTTTTCAGCCCTTTGAACCTCAGTTGGCTGTTCTACATGGCCATAGTCAAGCGCACCATTTTGGAACAAAGGCATGAGTGTATCGAACACATCTTGTGAGCTAACTGTTGGCAGTTTTTTGCATTCAAGTAGAGGGAAAACTGAATTTTCAGCAAATACCACATCTCAACTCACAATAATTGTGTTCGTCAATGGATGGTACAATCGATATCCCTTACTTTCAGCACTATAACCAACAAATATACATTCCTTTGCCTTGTCATCAAGTTTGTGACGTTGTTGTGATGGCACAAGAGCATATGCCAAACAACCAAACACACGCATATGACTAACCATAGGCTTATGACCATTCCAAGCCTCTTGCACACATGACCGCTTCCATCCAAAACTTATGAGGAAGATGCTTTCCTTTAACCATACATCGTGCCATTTCAAGTAAAGTTCTATTTTTACGCTCGGCAACACCATTTTGTTGAGGTGTATATGGCACCGTACATTGGTGTGAAATACCTCTTTCACGAAGAAAAGCATTAAACTCATGTGACATGTACTCACCACCACGATCCGTGCGTAGAGTCAAAAGCTTTTGTGAAGAAAAATTTTCAGCCATAGCTAAAAATGCTTTGAAGCAAGAAAATACCTCATTCTTTGCTTTCATAGGATACACCCATGTATGGCGAGTAGCATCATCAATGAAGGTAACAAAATATACATGCTTCCCAAAAGATGGAGTCTTGACCGGACCACATACATCACTATGAACAAGTTGCAATTTTCTTGTAGTGTGTGTGTGACTATCTTTTGGAAAAGAAGCACGATGCATTTTTCCAAGAATGCAACCTTCACATGCATGCTTTTCAATGGACTCAAGTGTAGGCAAGCCAATAACCATGTCCTTCTTTTGCAAGTAGAGCAAACTATTGAAGTTTAAATGACCAAAACGAGCATGCCAAAGCTCCATTTCAGCCATGGAAGAAGTATGAGCAACCAAGGCATTCGAGGCAGCCCTCTTGTATGTATCCATGTGATACAAACCATCACATAATGTACCGGACATCACGATAACATCGCCACTGCTGAAATCATGAACCATACACTTATCATCAACAAAGTGTACATGAAGTCCTGCTTTGGCAATCAACGGAACTGAAATTAAGTTCTTCTTGATACCGGCCACATACAATGCATTTTTCAAGAGAATCACACCTCCATTTGCAGCCGTAAGCTCAATTTCTCCTACTCCAATGATAGGATAAGAGGCATTGTTTGCACACACCACATGTCCTCCTTTAGGTGCATCTTTCAAAGAGGCAAAAAATCTTTTGCATGATGTTATGTGCTTTGAAGCACCACTATCAAAGAACCAATCCGAATCAGCCTCACTCACAACCATGCATTTAGAATGTAAAGAAGCATCATAATGACATGTAACAACACATGCCCAAAAATCTTGAACCATGTTAGCTTCATCATTCTTTGCATTTGCTGAATTTTCAGCAATAGACATGCCGGATTCCTTCTTCTTTTCATTGCGTTTAGCAAGCTTTCTACACTCATCAATAGTATGACCAGCCGTCCGGCAATATTTGCATCTCTTCTTCTTTTGCAAATCACCATCATTAGAGGAATGAGTGGAAGAGGAAGCTTGAGGCTTTGGTTTTGATGAACCAAAAGCTGAACCATACTTGCTTTTCCCCTTTTGTGAGATAGCAAGTGCTTGTGTTCCCTCAATCAAACCACTCCTATTCACTCTAGATTGCTCTTCTTGCAAAAGAAGAGACACAACCTCATCAAATGCATACATATTAGGATTTCCTTTTGCAACCAAACGGAGTGTAGTAGCAAAGCTTTGAAAGGATTCCGGTAATCCTTTCAACAATGTAGAAATGAGTGATGCATGCGGAATGATCTCATCTATGTTTGCCAATTGCTCTTTCAAGTCCTTGATGTGTGTCACATACACATCCACTGACTCATTTTCAGCCATACATACATCCTCAAGTTGCTTCCTCAAGTATGCAACACGTGCTTCATTACGCACGGCATACAAAGAAGCAAGAGTGTCCCATGCCTGTCGTGATGTAGAACATGACCGAATGTGTGGAACTATATGACGCTTCACTGAAAGCGCAACCAAAGCATGAGCTTGAGCATCTTTTCCATCCCATCTAAGCTGCTCCTGTGTAGGTGGAGAAGGAGAAACCACTGTACTCGAAGAAGAAGCTCCATCTGTGACAGTAGACTGTGAAGTAGAAGCACCTGCCGGTCTTCGATCTACATCTACCACTATGTTCCAAAGTTGTTTTGCAACAAGAACATGCTTCATCATGTAAGACCACATCGGATAGTTGGTCCCATCAAGCTTATCTTCAGCTTGAAGCATGCCAAACAAGTCATTGTTGCCCGCCATTTCACTAAGGAACAAGAATGTGACAAAATCTTCACTTCGACGAAAACTGAAATGAGTGCTGAAATTTCAGCTCACAAATCGTCACTCTGATGGCGATTCTGACTGCACGAATGGCTTCAAAATGGGGGTAAAACCCCAGCGCGCCTGATGGAAATGTTTCCGGGCTGCTGAAATTCACACTTCTATGCTCTGAAGTCGATTTGCACTGTTAAAGTGTGCGCGCGCCGCGACGCGAAAAACCGAAACTTGAGAAGAAGCTGAACCTGCTCTGATACCACTGTTGGGTGTGTGTAGAAGTGCGAGAGACACACGAGAAGCACACACAAAGAGCACAAACGCAGGAAGACACACGGAGAAGACGATGGCTGGAATAGCTCTCTCTATTGATCGATGAACTGAACTGAAGTAAGAGCTGAATAATATCCCTAAGTACAAAGTACCACCACATATGAGAGTATCAAGTATGTGGTAACATGGGGAAAAAACCTCTAGCCAGCACTAGAGTAAAAAGTGCCCATGTATAGGGAAAAGGTTCACATCAAAGCTACTCGAGGAACACATAAGTGTAACAATACCAACCACGTACTCATCCCTATTTGCAATGTGTTGAGTAATATGAATAAGCAAAGAATAATTAAGTAAATTTCAACCGCAAGATTTCATTTTCATTACTAACAATCAGAGTGCATTGGTAGTTGTAGAAAATTAGTATTTCATGCATGCACAAAGCACATTGTGGTTCATTATCATTATGTCAGAGAGAATGTTCATGTTGGAGATATTGATTTGGTATATGTGCTTATACAAGATAATGAAGCAGATATATTCACAAAAGCTCTTCCATGGGAAAAGTTTGAAGATTTTTGCAAAGTTTTAGGCCTATTACCTTGTGGGGGTTGATCTTTCACTACCAATATGTGTTCACATCATTTGCTCCAAAGGGTTTCTTACACTCATGTGTCTCTCAAGTAGTTTTGATGTGAACCATTTCCCTATACATAGGCATTTTTTACTTCTGTACTGTCAAGATGTTTTTCTCCCATGTAACCACATGTACATCATATATCATATGTGATGGTCCATAGTACTTAGAGATTCACTTATAAGTTTCACTTCACTCATTCTCATATTATTAATCATTTATCTATAGAGCACTTTTCTAGCCATTGCATGTCTTCCTACTTCGATCATGTAACTACTTGTGCACCATTGAAATGTCGGCCATGTAACTACTTGTGCACCATGTGTCCTATTTAATTGGAGATAACTCAAGTGGATGCTTCTAAAAGGCTCTAGAGCTCTTGGGGAAAATCACTCTCCCATGACCCTCATAGGTCTTGAACCGAAGTCCTCCTCCTTTCCATCCATTTGACATAACCACTAAGCCAAGCACTTTTGCTTGTTTAGAGAAATTATAGATGCTTACCAAAAGATGGAGTCTTGACTAGACCACATCACTGTGGACAAGTTGCAAGTTTTGTGTAGCATGTATAGCACCATCTTTGGAAAAGTAGTAAGATGCATTTTTCTAAGTATACAACCTTCACATGGATGCTTTTCAATTGACTCAAGTGTTGGAAAACCAATAACCATATCCTTCTTTTGCATGTAAGGCAAACTATTGAAGTTCAAAATGACCAAAATGAGCATGTTGTTGGAAGTCAATATCCTATGGTCCAAAACTGCCCAAGAATAAGGTAGAGTATATATTGTTTATAGACTTCTCTACAATAAAAGCGTGCATTGACTTGGTCTTAGAGAAACATTGATAAAGCAAACTCAAACCCAACCAGGTTCGAATCCCAACAGCGGCTTGCGTTTTATTTTTTGATAAAGCAAAATTTAAGTCAACGGACCTACAATCGTAGCTTTTCATCAGTGGAGTTTTTTGCGATTGTTCTTTTGTGCGTGGGTTTATTTGACATAGCTTTTACGAAGATATGCTTTTGGATTGGTCTCAAAACTATATAAGGAGGACATACTCATTGATTAATCACTCATCAAGCTAGAAGGAGGTCTTCTTGAAGAGAGAGTGTTCACACACTCTTGCGGAGGTGGAGTTTTGGTGAAGGAGAGGCTACTCTCTTGGAGCAAGAAGTCTTCTACAAGGTGGTGGTAACTTTTTTTTTTAGTTAACCTTATATTTTGTTTTTAGGGTTTCTCTACCCTAATCTCAAAATTAGGGTTGGTTGATTTACAATTTTGTTACACTATTTTGTGAGAATAAGGTTAGCTTCGTTGCTCGTTCACTTTTCACACACTTAGATTATTTCAACATAATCTAAATTTTGTATCATCATCTTCTTGGATATTCTTCCATTAGTGAGTGCACCACTTTATATGGTTGAGTAGTACTCCCATGTTGTAATTTGGACATCTATTTTTTAGTGAGTAAGCATCTAGCTTACGTTCCCTATCCTTGTCTCAAGATATTTCTTTCTATCTCTCACTTATTGTCTTAATTAATTAAGTGTGTATGCTCAAAAGGTTTTAGTTTAGTACATATTGAGAAAAAGGAGCGAGGCAAACTAGATGTAAAGGCAAAGAAGGCTGTTTTCATTGGATATCCTGTTGAGAGTAAAGGATACAGGTTTTATGTTCTAGAGACGGGTGAAGTTATTCTTTCACGTAATGCTTATATTACTGAAAATAAGGTTTATGATAAAGAAGCAAAAATTCCAGAGTTCATTAGTGAAAATGACTATGGATTTTTTAGAAAGATTCTGGATGTACATGTTCATCCATATAAGGAGGGAGTTAAAATTCCTAGGATTCAAGAAAGAGTTGAAGAAAGAGGAATTTCACAACCTTCTACAGAGTCAGTTCCACATGAGACTTTGGATCCAAAAATGGAAGAAGCTAAAATTCTAGAAAGTCCTGTTACCTCGGAAGGACAAGTTCCAGAACTTGTGGAAGCTGAAAGCTCAAAAAGAGTTTCACCACTATTTAAGGATACACCTACTTGGTTATATCAGACTTGGAAAGATAGTGGTATAAAGACTTTTACTGGAAGAACAAGGAGTCAGACTAGACAACAACAACAAGATCATGTAAGGACAAGAAGTCAGACTTGACAAAAACAACAAAGAGATCATGTAAGTTTCGCCGAAGACTTTGAGATTCATGATATTTTGGCTTTTACAACAGTTGAAGATGAACTTGCATGTGTTAAAGATGCACTTAACATTCCTATTTGGAGAAAAGCTATGCAAGAAGAGATTGATTATATTCATAAGAATCAAACTTGGCAGCTATGCGAGTTACCAAAGGGAAAGAAGGCTATAGGTGTAAAATGGATCTTCAAAATCAAAAGGAAAGCAGATGGTACTATTGATAGATACAAGGCCATATTGGTTGTCAAAGGATATGCACAACAAAAAGGTATTGATTATTATGAGACATTTGCTCCTACGTCTAGGATGACTGTTATTAGGTCAATACTTGCTCTAGCAGCACATTTTGGTTGGCATATATATCAACTTGAGATTAAGACTACTTTTCTAAATGGTGATTTACATGAGGATGTGTATATTCAACAGCCAGAAGGTTTTGAAGAGATAGGTAAAGAACACTTAGTGTGTAAGCTTATAAAAGCTTTGTATGGTTTAAAACAGGCACCTAGAGCATGGTATGAAAAGATACATACATACATATCTTTTGTCCATTGATTTCCATAACTCAGATGCAACTCCAACTCTTTATGTCAAAGATGAACCAGGTATGATGATTATAGCAATCATTTATGTGGATGATATTATAGTCATAGGTCCTAGAGATGAAGATTTCCAGATGTTCAAAGAACAATTGAAGTAAACATTTAATGTGAATGATTTAGGCATTTTGCATTATTATCTTGGGATTCAGTTTCTGTTTCGAGATGAGTGTATCTATATGACACAGCAGAAGTACATTGAGAAACTTTTGGAGAGATTTTAGATGAGTGATTCTAAACCTATGCAAACACCTATGGATCAGAACATGTCTTTACAAATGGTAGCAGATGCAGAGCCATTTGATGCTACTCTATATAGTCAAGCAGTTGGTTGCTTAATATATCTTTGTAATACACATCCTGATATACAGTTTGCAGTTTCTCAAGTATCAAGGTTCATGCAGAATCCGACAGTGTTACATTGGAAAGCATTCAAGTGGATCTTTTGATATTTGAAGGGAAATTTTGCTATGGTATTTTCAAAATCTGCACATTTGTTACTAAAAGGATTTTTAGATTCTGATTGGGCAGGTGATAGAGACACAAGAAGAAGTACTAGTGGATATTGTTTTTATCTTGGAGATTGTCTTATCTCATGGCTTTTGAAGAGACAACCCACTATTGCAACTTCATCGTGTGAAGCTGAATATCGTGCAACATTTACAGCTACTCTAGAGTCAGTATGGTTATAGAAGATTTTCAGTTACCTTGATGTAAGAGTACATGAACCCATTCAGATATTTTCAGATAGCCAAAGTGCTATAGCTATAGCTAAGAATCTAGTGCATCATACAAGGACAAAGCATATAGAGGTACACTACCACTATATTCGAGAGCAGATAGCTAAGAAGCACATTGAGCTGGTTTATGTTCCTTCTAGTAGTACGTTGCATATATTTTTACCAAAGCATTGTTTAGAGATAGTCATGAGTAGATTTGCAGATTACCGAAGCTTGTACCAATATAACATTGAAGGAGGGATTGTTGGAAGTCAATATCCTATGGTCCAAAACTGCCCAACAATAAGGTAGAGTATATACAGTTTATAGTCTTCTCTACAACAAAAGCATGCGCCGACTTGGTCTAAGAGAAAAATTGATAAAGCAATCTCGAACCCAACCGGGTTTGAATCCTAGTAGTGGCAACAGCTTGTGTTTTATTTTTTGATAAAGCAAAATTAATGCAACGGAGCTACAATTGTAGCTTTTCATCAGCAGAGTTTTTCGTGATTGTTCTTTTGTGTGCGACTTTATTTGACGTAGCTTTTACAAAGATATGATTTTGGATTGGTCGCAAAACTATATAAGGAGGACACACTCATTGATTAATCACTCATCAAGCTAGAAGAAGGTCTTCTTGAAGAGAGAGTGTTCACACACTCTTGAGGAGGTGTAGTTTTGGTGAAGGAGAGGCTACTCTCTTAGAGCAAGAAGTCTTCTACAAGGTGGTGGCAACTATTTTTTGTGAGTTAACCTTATATTTTGTTTTTAGGGTTTCTCTACCCTAATCTCAAAATTAGGGTTGGTTGATTTACAATTTTGTTACACTATTTGTGAGAATAAGGTTAGCTTCGTTGCGCGTTCACTTCACACACACTTAGATTATTTCAACATAATCTAAATTTTGTATCATCATCTTCTTGGGTATTCTTCCATTAGTGAGTGCACCACTTTATATGGTTGAGTAGTACTCCCATGTTGTAATTTGGACATCTATTTTTTAGTGAGTAAGCATCCAGCTTACGTTCCCTATCCTCGTCTCAAGATATTTCTTTCTATCTCTCACTTATCATCTTAATTAATTAAGTGTGTATGCTCAAAAGGTTTTAGTTTGGAACGATCCTGGGGCCCCAAATTCCAACACATGCCATAACTCCATTTCAGCCATAGAATAAGTATGTGTAAGAAATTCATTTAAGGAAACTCTCTTATATGTACCAAAGGGATAAAAGTCATTGCATAAGATCCCCCACATCACAATAGTATCGCCATTGCTAAAATCATGAACCATACATTTGCTAGTACCCAAGGGATAAAAGCCATTTCATAAGTCTCCCACATCACAATCACATCACCATTGCTAAAATCATCAATAAAGTGTACATGAGGTCTAGCACTAGAAATAATAGGAACCGAAATCAAATTTTTCTTTATATCGGGTACATACAATGTATTCTTGAGAGTAACAATACCTCCATTTGTAGCCATAAGCTGAATTTCTTCAACTCCAATAATATGATAGAAAACATTGTTTGCATATAAAACATGTCCTCCCTTAGGTGCATCTTTCAAAGATGTTAAAAATCTTTTGCATTAAGTGATATGCTTTCAAGCACCACTATCAAAAAACCAATCTGAATTAGCCTCATTCACAATCATACATGTATAATGTGATGATGAATCATAATGACATGTAACAAAACATGCCCAAATGTCTTGAGCAACTAGCTTCATCATTGTTTGCATTAGATGTATTTTCAACAATATACATGCATGATTCCTTGTTCTTTTCATTATGCTTAGCAAGCTTTCTACATTCATCAATGGTATGTCCAACCTTTCAGAAATACTTTCATCTCTTCTTTTTTTGCATATCACCATCAAGAGAGGAAGAGGTGGAAGAGGAAGAGTAAGGCTTTGGTTTTGATGAACCCAAAGCTGAACCATACTTGCTTTTTCCCTTTTGTGTAATAGCAAGTGCTTGCATTCCCTCAAGCAAGCCACTTCTATTCACTCTTGATTGCTCTTCTTGCAAAATAAGAGACATGAAATCATCAAGAAAAAAAATGGATTTCTTTTTGCAACCCAACAAAGTCTAGTAGCAAAGCTTTGGAAAGATTTCGATAATCCTTTGAGTAATGTAGAAATGATTGATGCATCTAGAATGATCTTATCAATGTTTGCCAATTTATCTCTCAAATCCTTGATGTGTGCAACATATACATCCAGTGAATTATTTCATCCATAGATACATCTTCAAGTTGCTTTCTCAAGCAATCCACACATGCTTCATCACACACAACATACATAATAGCACTTATCCCAAGCTTCTCTTGAAGTAGTGCATGATCATATGTGTGGATTAATATGTTGCTTCACAAAAAGGGAAATCATTGCATAAGCTTAAGAAACATTTCCATCCCATCTAAGTTGCTCTTACATAGGTGGAGAAGGCATAGTCACTATACTTGAAGAATAACCTGAATCTATGACAATAGGTTGTGTAGCAGAGGAACTATCATATTGCATGTCAACATAACCATAATGTTCCATAGTTTATTTGCAACAATAACGTGCTTCATCATGTAAGAAAATATTGGATAGTTGGTCCCACCAAGTTTATGTTTATCTTGAAGCATTCCAAGCAAGTCATTCTTGATTTCCATTGCACCAAAGAACTCAAAAGTAGATTGGTAGCACAAGGACTTTCATTAGTTGAGAGTTTTTTCCTTTAAGAATCTTTTGCCCTAATGACCATTATTTACATCATACTAATGGTAGTAGCTCCATGGATGCAAAAGTGGGGTAAAACACTAGTGCAGATGCTAGAAATGATCCTCAAGTGTTGAACATCATATTTCTATGCTCTAGAATCGATTTGCACTGTTGAAAAAGCATGTGATGATGATGCAAAAATTAGCAAGCTGAGAAGGAGTTGAAAGATGCCATTATTGGATGTGTGAGTGAGTGAGGAAACATGAATAGAAGTACACACAAGAGCAAAGAAGGAGATTGAAGCATAGAGAAATGTGATGGCTAGAAGAGGTCACTATAAATAGAAGATCAATGATATGAGAATGAGTGAAGTGAGACCTATAATTGAACCCCTAAGTACACCACATATGATTATATCATGTATATGTCATTACATGGGGGAAAAAACTCTAGCCAACACTGGAGTAGAAAGTCCCCATGTATACGGAAACAATTCACATCAAAGCTAATCAATGGACACATAATTCTAATGCTAGGTGTCCAATGTAATTGATTTTTAAGTTGATTGGGGAGTTTCTTGATGTTCTACACAATTGTGTACTAGACTTTTTGAAATTCTAAACATACAGAAAGCTTGCATGTCTTACAGGATTAGAGATGCTACCTCTGATGTGTCAGGGACATGGAGTGGCAGTGCAGTCATGAAGAAAGGTTGTATGTATAATGGAGGCTTAGATTACATGCTACAAGATAATGAGTGAGTGAGGATTTATTTACACAACAGTGGCGACATTGGAGGAGATCATCTAAGGATGGGATTATCTCATTGATAGTGCATCATCTCAATAGTTGAGCATTGTAGCATTGAAGCATTGGAGATTGTAGATGAGCATTGTGGTATGTGTGTGAATTTTGTGGTTCATCCTTGTATCATTCTATTGTGGCTCTTGTAGTTCAACCTTGTATCATTGTTCATCTAACTAACTCTTGTAGCATCCTTGTATTGTAGTGCACCTTTTTTGTCTTGTTGTCTTTCTTTTTCATCTCTACATGATTTTAATATCTCTTCTTGTTGTAGTACAAGTATTTCTTTTGGTGCAATTATTGCAAGGGATTCTTATAGAAAAATGTTGATGAAAAAAATCCAAAAAGGATACAAAGGAAGAACAAGACAAGAATATGGAAGGGGTTGTGAATAGGAAACATGGAAGAAGCAACATGAAGTAGAAGGACAAGGAGAAATCCAAAGGAAGATCAAAAGTTTCAAGTTATGTCCAAAACTCACATATAAAATACCCTTATTGGAATATGTCCAAATCCAATATTTGTAAAAATTACTCCAGGTTTCTTGAGTATAATCTTATAAAACATGAAGCATGTGGTGATACTTTGGCACATGTTCGAAAAATTGGAAAATTCTTTAGTATAATTGGATCTATTTTTAGCTTTCAAGTTTCTTATTTCAATACAAATAATTATGATAATTTTTTTCAATTCTTGCCTTGTAGAGGCAAGAGAGTTTCAAAAGTGGAAGATTGATGATACTCTTCTTTCCTTTTTTTCTCAAGGATCCAGAAGAAGATAGGTGATAAGTTTAGGCACCTTAGTTCATCTAGGATTATGCCTTTAACACAAAGGAATGTACCAAAGGAACCTTGTAACTTACAAATTCATGGCTACATCACTAGTGTTGAAAATCCTTTTTTTGTTGCAATTTTAAAGACTCGCATACATGTACAATAGAATGGGATCTTCCAAGAGAAAAGGGTGGCCTTTACTACCAGCTTATGTTTTAGGAAGACTAATTCAAAGATTTTTGTTTCAAATTCAAGCAGATGTTGCTCTTAATCTTCATGATTGACATTTGTGTTCACCAACACATTTCCAATATAATCTGAATTCATTTTGGTATTTTATGCCATGAGGTTCATGGTATGAAGTTTGCATAGATTCTATCCCACCTTTCAATTCAAATGCACCGAGTTTGCGAGGTGTTTGGCTGTTGCATACACAATTGAAATGTGAACTCAGATTTTTAGAATATATTTGTTATCAAAAGACCAAGAATATATAATGATCTTTTTTATTGCTATGAAGCTATGAATTTTGTGTATTTATTGATTGATTTACATGTAGTACATCAGATCAATAATGCAATGTTATCTCTTTCACTCACAACTTTGGAATCATGTGTGTCTCTCATCAAGATATTGTTTTACAACAAAAATGAAGATGTAATTATTATGACTGCAACAAAATGGATTTGCTCATAGTTTTTCATAAAATTGAATGATAGAAAAGTTCCTTGTCAAGTGATCATACATATAATCAACAACGATTGATATTAACTCTAAGGGTAGATCATAGAATGCTTCAAGATTGAAGATTCACTATGACATAAGAACTCTCTACACATTCAATGTACTTTCCAAATTTGAAGAGGAGAAATGGGAATTAATGCTTTAGTGCAAATCCAATTCCACTAGCAAAGAGAGGATATCCGTAGTGATTTTATCATCTTAACCTGCTCAAAGCACTCTGTGTGCACTACTTTTTGGGACACTTTGCAATTAGAATTGCACGGATAACAAAAAAAAAGAATAATGAACTAGTGGTGAAACTCTAATACCATATAGAGGTTACTGCAACACATATATAGGATCAAGGTTAGAGAGAAAGAGATATATTGCTAATCATGGAAATAACACAAGAGATATGGTTAAAATGGAAACTAGACTCAAGATGAGTAGAAGATGAACTCATCTCAATTCAACTCAAACTCATAACTTTAATATAATGAATCTCAAACACTAAGCATGATATAGATGGTTCTATCTACACATGCTCTCCCTATATGGAGCTTAGATGGTGATCTAGATAGAAGCTAGGTGAAGGGCTTTAGGCCAAAACAATGGCTACTAAGATGGACACCCAAATGGTTCCAAACACCACAAACAATGATCCTACATGGAGAGGGGACCATCCATATACGTTCCTCCAAGCCTAAGTCTACCTACCCATGTTTTAGGGTCGTGCTAGCTTGATCCATGCCAAAAATAATATTCACCATTGATATATGGGGTAAATCCAATGGTAGAAAGGTATGATCAACAAGCATTTATGTGTAGCTGCCCTTGATCTTGCTTAATCCACACTTAGGATCAATTCTAAATCCAATGGCCCACATCAAATGGGCCTTTCTCCAAGTTAAAAGACTATTTTTCTTTGTAACCCTTGATTTAGGTTGATCCTCACATAGGATCAATCCCAAATCCAATGGCTTAGAAGTAATTGTCCTAACTATCCATCTAAGATCTATCAAATCTTTGACATCTAACACGGAGATTTTCCACTTCATGTGAGCTGCTAGGACTAGTACTATGAAAATAGTGGTCTTTTAGAGCAAAGAGTCTTGAAAACCAAAACCCTTTACTAGTGAAATTCCTTGTGCTATCCATGTATCTTGATAGCATTCCAAGATTACATTTATCATGTCCTTCACCTACCATAATCATTGGTGCTAGTGACTGTTGATACATTTAGGTAGTGATGTGTGTGAACACTCTAGGACCGCCGGGGCACTTTTTTCCCTCTTTAGGAGGTTTTTTCCCCCCGGCTTGTATATACGCCTATTGCCCTAATGGGCTACTTATCTTTGTACATTCTCTAGTAATACATTCAGAATTGTGTGTTGTACTCCAAGCTTCTTCTCCTTCCTTGTGCTATTTGCGTGCTTCTGCAGACGTCTATCTCCAACAATTGGTATCAGAGTAGGTCATTGCTTCATCTAGGGCGCCGTCGACACTCCTCCGTTTGTAGTCTCAGAATCGCACAAATTTTGGTGAGCATACTCAGGGTGTTTCCGAGATCAAAATTGCTTCGCTTTGTGGTGCCAAAATCGCGATCTGAGCTCGTTTCGGCCTCCGAATTTATTATCATAGTGCTTGTGCAGGCTATTTTGTCTTTTTGTGCCAAAGGTATATACCAGTTTCAGTTTGCCAGTATAAGCATCTCGAAGTCTGCTACAGGTCTAGCAGAATTCGTCTGGGCAGTTCTATTCAACTTTTAGAGATACATTCAATTTTCTACATCAAGGTATTTTAGTCACTGGCCATGGCTGAAAGCAGTGATGTATTTCGTATGTTGGCTATTGAGGATAAGTTGGATGGTACCAACTACCCATTATGGGCTGATATGATGCGACATGTGTTGATTGCCAAAGGACTGTGGAACATTGTGCAGGGTGTCGAAAAACGCCCTATCACACCTACAATTTGTTAGTCGTTAAACTTCCGACTTCAGACTCCGAACACTGTCAAGTTCAAACGTTCCTAATAATTCCTAACATTAAGTTACTTCTTAATCACGTGGGTTCTTGGGAGTGGTAGGGGTCTGTTAGACAGAGGCCCTGTACTATTTTCCCAACTCATTACACAATCATAATTACTTTCTAGCGTCTTAGCTCAGCGCGCAACTCTGAACAACTGATGATTGTTCAGTGTATTTGACTTAGAATTCCCGACTAATCCTGCTATAGTGATCTGAGCAGTAGTCCGGTGACTTGTATCTAATGGAATAATCTACTACAGTAACGAAGATCATCTAATGCGTGCTTCTTCAGAGCAAACAGTTATGCCAAACACACATATATACCCTGAAGTTATGCAACTCATCGTCTGCCAACCTCAAGCAACAACCTTTCTGACAACGATTCAACTCGTCATAGACTTAACAATGTCCTATTCGCACTTCATTCATTACAAATGCTAGTCTTCCTGTGATCGGAATTAACAATGAACATAGACTACTTCATCGAACTTGGCACTTACAGAAATTGCGAACAAGTGAACAGTTCGGGGCTTCTATTCACAACTTCTCGTTCAGCATACAAACTGACAACAACACACTGTAACTTAATAACACTCAGAGACACACTCAACCGTTACCGAACAGATTCGTAACTCAAGATTACTAATTCGTAACTATGCACTATGGTGCGAATAAACGACTAGACGGAGCAGGAGACAGAACAGAGTAGAGTACACACTTCAACAGTACGCTTACAATTCCTCAAAAAACTGGCTCTCTGCCACTCTTTTTTCATTTCCTTATATAGAAGATTTTTTTACAAGGGTGTGCGAATCTTTAGTTACCTGCGCGTTTCCTGAAAGGTTCTTTTACATTTAAGACGCCTGTCCTAGTACATTTGTCCTTGTTCGGCGGCCGTCTAACACTGGCACGCACGGTGGACTCGAACCCGCAGGTTCCTATGGTTCTGCTACAAGTCCTTCTAAATACATATTGCGGGCGAGCCTAAATGTTCGGGTGATTTTCTTTTTAATGGTTTCTATCATCTGAACTAAAGTATTGGGTTCTAATAACTAAGCGTCGGTTCTAACGGAGCTAATGGCTATGGCTTGGGTTAACAAAATTTCGGCCTGGGTCTGTAAGAAGGCCTCTTTTAAATAGAATTCGTTGGATAATGCAGCGTCCCGGGATGTCTTCATTTCGGCGACTTTCTGCTGCATATCCGTGACTCGATCCTTCTGATTTCGCAGTTGGTTGTCTAATCGCTCGAGTTGTTGGTTCTGAAATTCAATCGTTTTGGAATATGCATCTCGTTCTCTTCGAGCATTTGCCAGATCTTTTTGGTATTTTGCTTCCCTGGTTAATTGGTGTCTCAGCATTCTGTTCACCTCATCCAAACATTCCTGAGCTCTGCGTAGTTCGTCTTTGACTTGTTCTGTTTCTCTCTGTTGGTCTTGATTCTTCTGGATGGTTTCCTGCAATTGGGCCTTCATTTCTTTGACCAATTCTTCTAGGGATGAGCTGATATCTTCTTTTTCTTGGAGTGCGGTCTTCAATTCCCGGATTTCTTCGTGTGCTGCGTGTAATAGCTGTTCTTTGGTGGCAAGCTGCTCTAGTGCTGCATCCCTTTGCTGTATCACGGCCTAGTGTGCCAAAAATTGTGCTTGGAGATCTTCTAATTGTGTCTGTAATTGATGATTCTCCGCTTTTACGACGTCGACTTCTTCTTGGAGAGGGCTGATGTCGGCTTCCAGGAGGTCGACTTTATGCTGTAGGTCTTGCCGAATGGTATTTGCGACCTCACTAATCTGTACTGGAAGTTGTTGTGAAAAGGTGATGAGCATTTGGCCCATGGCTGCCAGCTCGGAAAAGACCGGAATGGCGGGAAGGAGAAGGGGGTGTTGCGGTTGTGTGAAGGTTTGGGTTTGGATTTGGGGGGATGTCGGGGGTGAATAGTTGAGGGAAGAAGAAGAGGATTCAGAAATGGGTGGGGGGGAGGGTTGACTGGTGGGGATTGACGACCAGGGGATGCAGTGTGAGTACCCTGATTGGCGGGTTGGTGTTCACCTGTAGTATGGGCGGTGGTGGATTCTACGGCCTTCAGTAAGGTATCGAGTGTGCTGTCTGCCACTTGTTGTTCGTCTTCTCGTCGTTCTGATGCTTCTTCGGTGGAGACTAGTTCTGTTTCTGTGTGATTCTGCTGGTCATGGTGATCGGCCGATGATTCGTTGTGGATGGAAGTGGCTGTGTCGTGGAAGGTCTCTTCTTGTTCTTCGTTCCGGGTGTCCTGATCCTTTCCGGCGGATCCTTGTGCTTCGCTTTCTGAGGAGCTGATCCGAATTCGCTTATTGCGGAAGAGCTGGTTGATCTCCTCATCTTCTTCTTCCTCGTCGTCGAGGGGTTGGACTGAGTCTTCGTGCCTAAGTACGGGACCTTGGGGTGGTGGTTGTGCGGCAAGGATGGCGGGGAAGAGGAATGATATGATATGGGGAAGGCGAGAGCGCGGGGTGGTTCCATTTTGGAGCTGCTTCACTATAGCTACACATTCTTTATGAATTCTAAGGAAAAAGTATGATGCGAAGTTCACGGGTTCTTGGGCAGCTAAATCTAAAGCGGAATAGAATGGGCGTGAGATGCCGTAGGTGCGCTTCTGAAGGTTGAGTATGGCGACTAAGAATTGCAGGGCGGATCGTTCGGGTTCGGGGCGACAGAGAATGGCGTATTCATTGGATGAAGAGCGGGGGAATAGTTCGGTCATGCGGGCGGTGGGAATACTAGGGCCATTTTCACGGCCTTGCGGGTTGAGGCGATAGGCTTCAGCGAAGGCTTGGAAGGTGATGACTGTTCGCGAAGGGAGCGAGAGGAAGGCCCATTGGCGTTCGGTGGGGGGGAACTGAGCAATGGCGGTGATGATTTGCGCGAAGAAGGGATGGGCTTCCACTGAGTGCCAAGGCAACTCAGCAAAGTTGGCCAACCCTCTACAACGCAGGTATTCACCTACCTCGGTAGGGATACCCTCGCGGAAGGCAGCATAGTTGGCTATCGCTTCCATGGCGTTTTCTGAGACAGACTATGAACATAGATGCAGAATGCACGAGTGCTCAGAATACTAACATACAACACAATAGCATTTTTTTGGCGTTGTTGACAGATTTAAGTAGGAACACATGGTGGGGAGGAAAAGGGGGTTGGGTATCATTGTGCAGTGCGGGAATGATGCTTGTTTTCATGCAGGCGTGCGTACTCGAGTGACGGGTAAGGGGGCGGCTGGTCACCTAAAGATTGTACAAAACACGGCTATTTATAAAAAGGGAGAAAAAAAAAGAGAAAAAGACTAAATAAAACGCGGTCCATCGCCGAAAAAAATTAATGCGGGCTAGTGGCGTGATGATATGGCCGCAGCTTCGACCCATTGATTACTTTTGGGAGTGGAATTCCGGTCAACGTAGTCAACCGAAAAGTTGCCGGACCGATTTGTTCTGAGATCTTAAAAGGGCCGAACCATTGTAGTTTGAACTTTCCTGCTGTTCTATCCGACTTTGCGTTGTAGAAGAGTACGAGCTAACCTACCGAAAAGATTGGAGTTTTCAAATATCGATCGTGTGTCTTGGCTTGCCTTAGTTGTACTTCGCACATGGTTAAAAAGCTGAGCCATCGGTGCTCATCAAGTTCTCTGAGTGCGTCCATTCGGGCTGTTAGCGAATCTTCCGGTAGCATCTTCTGAGTCATTGCTACACGTAGACTTGGGATGACTACTTCCATGGGTGCTATTGCTTCTAAGCCATAAGCTAGTTTGAAAGGTGTCAAGCCTGTCGTTACTTTATATGTAGTTCTGTATGCCCATAATACTGCAGGTAGTAGTTGATCCCATCTTTCCGGTGCTTCCATTATCAGTTTCCGGAGGATATTCAATAGTGATTTGTTTGTACTTTCGGCCAAACCATTGGCACGAGGGTAATATGGAGAGCTGCGTTTGTGTATCACCTGGAATGATTGGGTGAGTACCTTCATTAATTGATTTACGAAGTGAGTACCTTGATCTGTCACCAATTCGAGTGGTACGCCAAATCGTGGGAAGACATCATTTAGCAGACATTTTGCTACTGCAATCGCTGTAGCAGACCGTAAAGCCCAAGCTTCTACCCATCTCGTTGCGTAGTATGTACAGGTTAGTATGTATCTATTGTTACTGAAGACTGCTGGAGGTGTAATTGGACCGATAAAATCTAATCCCCATTTCTGAAATGGTTCGAGTGGCATAATAGGCTGCAAGGGAAAGAAGTGTTGTTGCAGTGGTTGTCCAGACCTTTGACAGTTATCGCAGTGTTTGACAAATTGGGCCACATCTCTATGCATAGTTGGCCACCAGAGACCTCCTTGCAGAATTTTCCGGTGAGTCAAATCTGTGGCAAAGTGACCACCAGTAGGGGTCGAGTGAGCCATCGTGATGACTGAGTTAATTTCGTGCGGAGGAACACATCGAAGTAAGATTCCGGTGTGATCTACATAATATAGCTCTCCAGCAACTAACCAAAATCGGCGGCTAAAGACTGCAATTTTCCTTCGTACTGCCTTGGCTGTCTCGGACGGAAAGCATCCTTTGGTGAGAAAAGTTAAAATCTGATCATAATATGTAGATGGTGCTTGTAATTCGGCAGTCTCATCGGTCAGTGGCTCAGAACTATAGATCGCTGGAGTCTTGTCATCTATGCCTATCGGAGCTTCACCGAAATCTAGACGAGATAAGAAATCTGCTAAGGCATGTGCATTTCCAGGTCGGTGAATGACTTCATAGTCGAATTCTTGCAAGAGTAGCACCCATCGTGCTAGTCGTCCGCCTAAATGTTGCTGTCTTACTAGATAGACGAGGGCAGCATGATCCACATGAAAGGTGAATTTCCGGCCTAGTAGATAATGTCTGACCTTTTTGATGGAGTAAATTAATCCTAGACATTCTCTTTCGGTGGTAGAATAGTTCTTTTCTGCAGGTGCAAGCCTTTTGCTGGCATAATAGACAGGGCGAAACCACTTATGTGTTTGCTGCATCAGAATACTGCCGATCGCAATATCTGAAGCATCGACAAAAACATGGAACGGATTGTCCCAGTCCGGTGGTTGTAAGATTTGTGCCTGCGTCAATAAATACTTGAGTCGATCAAATGTGTTTTGGCATTCTTGTGTCCATTCGAACTGTCGGGGAGTTTTGGTGATTAATCTGTTCAGTGGTACAGCCAGATGAGCAAGCCACCGTAAGTGTCTGCCATGCCACCGTACTTGACCCATGAAACGCATTTCTTCTTTCGGAGTAGCGGGTACTGGGGCTTCTAAAATTGCCGAAATCTTATCTGGGTCTACTCGGATACCTTGGGCAGATACAATATGACCAAGTAGTTTGCCACATGAAACGACAAACACAGATTTGCTTGGGTTGAGGCAGAGTCTGTAGTCTCGGCACTTTTGAAAACAGCATCGTAGATGAAGCAAATGGGCCATCATCTTCCCAAAAATCGATAAGTCATCGAGATATACTTGCATAAATGAAGTGAGATAAGGAGAGAAAATCTCCTGCATACATCACTGAAAGGTGCTTGGTGCATTTCTTAATCCAAACCACATTACCGTACAAGCAAAGACACCCCAATTGGTAATGAAGGCAGTTTTTGGTATATCCTCTTCAGCCATTCTAACCTGATTGTAACCACTGTATCCGTCTAAGAATGAATACATTTCGTGACCTGCTACCCTATCAAGCATGGTATCCAGAAAGGGGATCGGGAAAGGATCTGGTATGGTTGCGACATTTAATTTCCGGTAGTCTACACAGATTCGCAGTTGCTTATTTTTCTTTGGCACAATCACAATTGGTGAGATCCATTCAGCATGTTCTACTGGTACGATGAATCCGACCTTTAATAATCTATCAAGTTCGGCTTTTACCTGTGATGCATAATTGGGATTCATCCGGTAGCTGGGCTGCTTATTCGGTTTAGCTTCAGGCTTCAACATGACTCTGTGCTGATAGATGCGCGGATCTAATCCTTTCATATCTTTGTAATCCCATGCAAAGACGTCTGAGAATTCGCGAAGTAGTCGAATCAAATCAGCTTTAAATGTTTCCGGTAAGTTTTGCCTTATTTTTACAGGTAGTGGATGATCTTCGTCTCCTAGATTATACGTGGTCAACTGGTCTTCGGGGACATAAAACTGTTGCGGTTTCTCTGTATCGTCTGTTGACTTGAACAACGATTGTAATTCATCGTCATGTGTTGAGACAGTATCTTCCTGCTTAGTTTTTTCAGTGATCGTTACCATTGTACAAACTGAAGTGCTCCAGTCCTCTATCACGGACTGTAGATCAACAGTCCCTAAGGTTATTAAATCAGCGTTATTCTTCAAAAATTCCTCTTCTTCATCATCTGATAATCCATCTAACATGTGGATTGGTTCAGCAAAATATGGTCTGGCGTGAAGTTCGCAAGGTTGTATAGCATCTAATTTTACCACATATCTACGGTTGGCATCTTTGAACGTGAGCTCTTGTGCAGACCAGTCCTGTATTACCTTCGCATGCTTCAGCCAAGGTCGACCGAACAGAAGGTTGTAATCCAAAGTGGATTCCGATAGATCTAGTATAACAAAGTTCATTTTGAAGGTCGTACCTTGTAAAGTAATGGGTACATTTCGCACAAGTCCTACGGGATGGACTCTAGATTGATCTGCCATTCTGAAAAAAATTTGAACTGGTTCGATTTTGGTCCATCCTAACCTATTGCATAAGGCTGTAGTCGCAATGTTAACACCAGAACCTCCATCAATCAATACCTGCGTAATTTTATGATTCTTATACCATACTGTAATCAAGGGAACTGAATGATCAACCGTAGAATCAGGTTCCGGTTGCACTGCTACTGTTGCCGGAATACAAGAAGGTACCGGACTGAACTGTTGCTGGAACTGTTGTCGAATTCCAGGTACTAATGCCAGTAGTTGGCCTAGAGGCAGGGTGATAGATGCCTTGGATAAAATTTCCCAGGCCTGTTGAGATTGGTTGTCCTGTTCCTTTGAACTTGAGGTCTCTGCCGATGCCGAAGTATCTGTTGTCATGTCTACTGCTGATGATGGCTCCGTTGTTGCTTCCTTTTGTTGTGTTCCTTCCTTTGTCGATGAAGCCCGGGTCATCGGAATAGGTTCTGGAAATACGGGTGGTTCTGTTGCGGTCCAGTGACTAGCCTTATTATACATCCTATGTTGTTCTCGTATCCCAGGTTCGAATATTTCTGCTGGCGACTGTAGTTGTTTACCGGATCGGGTCTGGACTGTAGCAGTCTGTGTTTTTACTGGTGTAATTTGTACCATGTTGGCCATTGGGTTTTGCCGCTCCTTCTTCCTTTGATCATACTCAGCTGCATCTTTGCAAAATCTTCTAATGTGTCCGAATTCACCACAAAAATGACAGCGTGGTGGTGATAAATTGGGATTTTCCGGTGGTGGTCCGTTCTGCCAGCGGTTTGCATTATAGTTGTTGTTCCTTTGTCCTCGGTAGTTTCGATATCCTTGTGGTTGATTGTTTCTCAGTTGCGGAGGTACATAGTGATTCGCTGGCTGTCCATGTTCTTGAATAACAGCATTGACTGTTGCTGTTCCCAGTATTCTGGCATTGTAGACACAGTTTCCGGTGGTGTGTCCGGCAGTGTTGTAGATAGCGCAGAACGTTTGATTTAGTGCACAAGTGGCACTAGTATGACCTGATGGTTTGTTTTTAACCACTCCAGATCTTCTGTAAATCCACCGACTTTGGATTCCAGTTGCAGAGCCATGGCAATGACTGCATCCAGCGTCATAGCTCCGACACATCTTATGATCATGATCTGCTTTAGTTGTGGGGTTAATCCATTGATGAACCACTGAGTGATGACATCATCAGGTAAGTTAGCGTGGGCCTGTGGTATCTGTCGTAAGTGTGTCCTAAAGAGTGTAGCATACTCCTGGACAGTCTGATTTGCTTTCTGTCGGTTGTTCTGTAAATAATCAAAGATTTCGGCGGGATTCTTCTTTAGCCTGAATCGTTGCAGAAAAGCGTCTCGTACTGCATCATAGGTACCGAAATGATTAATGTCATATTCCGTAAGCCATCTGGTTGCTTCATTGACCAGTGTAGACTGAAAAACAATGGCCTTATATGCCTGATCCGGTGGATGGTTAAGAACTGCTAACTGATCTCGAAAGTGCGTACGTGAGCATCCGGATCATCTCCTGGGAATCCTCCGAATTTCGTGTATGTCACTCCTGTTGGAGGCGGCCTTGGCTGACATAACTGTTGTTGCTGTTGTTGTCCGTTCATTGTGAGTGTATTAGACCTGTCTTCTGTATCTTGAGGTTGATTGGTTGAACTATCGGAACTTGTATCGCCGGATGGCGTGCCTTCCGGTGTGTTGTTTTTGCTTAGGATGCTTCCGATCTCTGCTTCGAACAGCTTTCCTTCCTTCTGGATGTCCAATATCCGAAATCTCTCTTCCAAGCACGCTGGTTGGGCTGAGGATTCCGCAAAAAATGCTAAGCCTTGGCCGACAGTTGGTGTTTCTATCACCGGAATATCACCGGAATGAACTGAAATTGTGCCAGAATGCAGTGTTTTTCCGCTTTTACCGATTTCTTTTCCTAGAGTATTTCTGATCGTGGATAACTCTAAATCTTTATCCAAGATTGTTAAACTGGTTTCCAGCGGCGTCTTGGTCGATTCTGGAATTACTATATCTTCGATAGGCTGGGTCGAAGTAGCACCAGAATGTACCAAAGGCGTTGATCGTTCCACCGGAATATGACCGAAATTAATTTTAACATCCTTAACTTGCTTGACCACTGGGTCAGACCGCGTTATACCTTCTTCTCCTAGGGTTGTCTTTAGCACTTTTCGTGTTCCAGTCTTATGGTTCCTAGGATACGTTCCGCCAGACCGAGTAACCGGCATGTATCATTGCGCAGTAACACTATCTGAGCAGTTGGCAACAATCTGGCTCTGTTGCTATCGTCAGTCAATCGAACAATAAACGTGATGTTTGATTCTGACAAACTGCTGGCACTCTAATGCCACTTTCCCACAGACGGCGCCAAATGTTAGTCGTTAAACTTCCGACTTCAGACTCCGAACACTGTCAAGTTCAAACGTCCCTAATCATTCCTAACATTAAGTTACTTCTTAATCACGTGGGTTCTTGGGAGTGGTAGGGGTCTGTTAGACAGAGGCCCTGTACTATTTTCCCAACTCATTACACAATCATAATTACTTTCTAGCGTCTTAGCTCAGCGTGCAACTCTGAACAACTGATGATTGTTCAGTGTATTTGACTTAGAATTCCCGACTAATCCTGCTATAGTGATCTGAGCAGTAGTCCGGTGACTTGTATCTAATGGAATAATCTACTACAGTAACGAAGATCATCTAATACGTGCTTCTTTAGAGCAAACAGTTATGCCAAACACACATATATACCCTGAAGTTATGCAACTCATCGTCTGCCAACCTCAAGCAACAACCTTTCTGACAACGATTCAACTCGTCATAGACTTAACAATGTCCTATTCGCACTTCATTCATTACAGATGCTAGTCTTCCTGTGATCGGAATTAACAATGAACATAGACTACTTCATCGAACTTGGCACTTACAGAAATTGCGAACACGTGAACAGTTCGGGGCTTCTATTCACAACTTCTCGTTCAGCATACAAACTGACAACAACACACTGTAACTTAATAACACTCAGAGACACACTCAACCGTTACCGAACAGATTCGTAACTCAAGATTACTAATTCGTAACTATGCACTATGGTGCAAATAAACGACTAGACGGAGCAGGAGACAGAACAGAGTAGAGTACACACTTCAACAGTACGCTTACAATTCCTCAAAAAACTGGCTCTCTACCACTCTTTTTTCATTTCCTTATATAGAAGATTTTTTTACAAGGGTGCGCGAATCTTGAGTTACCTGCGCGTTTCCCAAAAGGTTCTTTTACATTTAAGACGCCTGTCCTAGTACATTTGTCCTTGTTCGGCGGCCGTCTAACAAATTGTTACAACTGCAGGTACTGAAGCTGATGCAGAAGGTGTCGAAGATGATATTCTACATATTCCTGTTTGTACTGCGGTTTCTGCTGCACCTACTATAGAGCAGATTCGTTGGGATGACAGAGATGCCCAGGCACATGCATTGATAGCTTTGTCTGTCAAACGTGCCATTATTCCTCACATACGCTCTTGCAGAACAGCTAAGGATGCTTGGGATACACTTACCACATTGTACCAAGCTAGGAATGAGGCTCGTGTTGCTTACCTCCGAAAACAGTTGGAGAGTGAGCACATGAATGAGGGTGATTCTATGGACAGTTTCCTAACGAAGATCAAAGACTTGAAGGAATAGTTGATTTCTGTTGATGAGGTTATACCAGATAGCTCACTTGTGCAGACCGTTCTGAATGATCTTCCTGATTCATATGAGAGTTTTGCTTCTACTCTTTGCTTGATGATGAAAGGCAATCCAAATGCCTTATCATTTGAAGAGTTAGTCTCTGTTCTGTTGCAGGAAGATCAGTCTAGGCAGAACAAGTCCATTATGCGTGTTGCAGATCAAGCTTTCCTGGCTAGTCAGAAGGGCAAAGGAAAATGGAGCTCTTCTACTAGTAAGCAGAAATCTGCGAATGCTGCACATTCGAAGAACCAAGACAAAGATGAAAGCAGAAATTGTTTTGTAAGTACTGTAAAGGGAATGATCATATCATAAAGAACTATCCAAAATTGGCTGCAAAAGAGGCAAAGAAGAAAGAGGCTGGAATGGTTGTTGCAGAAGCCTCTACACCAAAAATGGAGTCTGCTAATCTTGTGCAGGAAGAAGAATGGGCATTTACTATCATTTGTAGTTTTGACCCATCTTCTCATGAGTAGTGCATGTCTACAATAGACTCAGATGTTTGGTATTTTGACAGTGGGGTGACCAAACATATTACCTCGCAGCGCAGTTTCTTCTCTTCACTCGAGCCTACCCCTACAGGGACTGTTACATGCGCCAACAAATCCGCTTATCCTGTTATGGGAGTTGGTAAGATCATTTTGACTATTGTTGATGGTAGTTCTTTCACTTTGTTAGATGCTTTATTTGTGCCAGGGACCAAGAAGAACCTGTTATCGGTTTCTGCATTAGCCAAGATTGGCTTCGTTGTGAAATTTGTTGATGACAGGTGTACAATTCATGATCTGTCAAATGGCGATGTGATTATTGCTTCTGGCATTTTATGTCAAGGGTTGTATAAGCTCATAGATTATGAAAGATCTGTAAATGATTTGGCATGTGCAGTAAATGATTCTCAGGCTATGTCAGATGCAAAGCTTTGGCATGCACGCTTTGGTCATCTGAATTTTGCTAGTTTGCTACACCTGCAGAAATCTGAAATGGTGTCCTCTTTGCCCAAACTTGAGTCACCTGGAAAACATGTTTGTGAAGGCTGTATTTTGGGCAAAATGCAGCGTTCATCCTTTCCAAAAGATGGTTCAGTTCGGGCTACTCAGAAATTGCAGCTTGTACATAGTGATGTCTATGGTCCTATGCAGATACCTTCTTTTGGGAATTATCTTTACTTCGTGACTTTCATCGATGATTTTTCTAGGCATGCATGGGTATATACATTGAAAGCAAAGTCCGAAGTGTTCATGTGCTTCAAATAGTTGTTGGTTTTGGCTGAAAATTTGTCAGCATGTAAAATGGGCACCCTCCATTCTGATCGAGGGGGGGAATATATGTCTTCTGATTTTAATGCATTTCTGGCTGAACATGGGATAAAACACCAGTGTACAATGTCGTATACACCTCAACAGAATGGATTTGTTGAACGAAAGAACAGGTCTCTCATGGAGATGGCGAGGTGTATGGTCAAGAGTCAGGCTTTACCACATAGTTTCTGGCTTGAGGCTGTCATGTGTGCAGCATATGTACTAAACAGGTGTCCCACTAAAGCACTGCAGTCTATCACTCCATATGAGTCTTGGCATGATCGCAAGCCATCTGTTGCTCATCTGCGTGTTTTTGGTTGTTTGGCATCTGCATTAGTGCCCGAACAACATCACAGAAAATTGGATGATAAAGTAGTAAAATGTATTTTTGTTGGGTACAGTTCAGAAAGTAAAGGCTATCATCTGTATCATCCACAGACTAAACGCATTCTGGTTAGCCGTGATGTTGTTTTTGTGGAGGATGTTATTCAGCCATTGCTTTCATGTACTAAGGAGACATCTGTTAGCTCCAAAGACATGTATGATACTTTGTTGCCTCTTTTTATAGGTGGACAGTCTAGTGGTGGTCCTAGTGAGGCAACGTCTCAGCCTTTGCACGTTTCATGTGATGATGCAGATCATTCCATTTCTGATGCAGATTTACATGATGCACTTATTGATGAGAGTCAACCAAGAAGCAGCCTACTGGGGCCACTTCTAGTTGTGAGGCTGAGTATAGGGCAGCTTTCACAGCTACTGTTGAGTGTGTGTGGCTCAAACGCCTAATGGCTGGTTTGGGTGTTGGCCAGTCTTCTGCCACCACCATCTTCACTGACAGTCAGAGTGCATTGGCAGTTGCGAGGAACCCTGTGTTCCATGCTCGCACTAAGCACATTGAGGTGCATTATCACTATGTCAAGGAGTGGTTCTCTGCTGGGGAGATCAGCTTGGCATATGTGCCCATGCAGGAGAACATTGCAGACCTTTTCACGAAGGCTCTGCCCAGGGAGAAGTTTGAAGCTTTCTGCAAAGCTTTAGGCTTACTTCCTTTTGTGGAGTGATTTCCACATAGCTTGGCACTTCCTTATACATGAGTGCCAGCTACTTGTTCACCGCATCACTCCCAGGGGGGATTTGCTGATATATTTAGGTAGTGATGTGTGTGAACACTCTAGGACCGCTGGGGCACTTTTTTCCCTCTTTAGGAGGTTTTTTTCCCCCGGCTTGTATATACGCCTATTGCCCTAATGGGCTACTTATCTTTGTACATTCTCTAGTAATACATTCAATATTGTGTGTTGTGCTCCAAGCTTCTTCTCCTTCCTTGTGCTGTTCATGTGCTTCCGCAGACGTCTATCTCCAATAGTGACCTCCCATGCTTCATTCTTCATTAAGTTTTTGTAGTTGGCTTGCATAGCCTCCATCCATGCCAAATCTAAAATTGCTCCATCTTCAATTATTGTCTGCATTACTTCTTTCATAATCTCAACCATCATGGTTATACTGACTATGCGAGTAGAAGCCCCACATGTGCTCCTCTATTCTCTATGATCTCCTTAGTCCTTCTACCTTCACTTCAATAGCTTCTAGCATAGGATTACTCTAACGATAGAGTGGCTTCACCCATTTAAGTACCATTTGATGATGATGCATCTTCCTACTTATAGGTAGAGATTAATCTTGCACTAGGCACATAGTGAATTACTTTGCTTGATGATAAAGTGGAAGCTCCTTCCTTTTCCCCCACTACATGTGGCTGCTCCATAGACACCACATCGGCCTCCCTTTGATCTTCTTTGCCTTGTGGTTATATAATATGAAGGCCCTTTTCTTTTTGCAATGACATAAAAAGATGCATCTCTTGCTTTTTGGTTCCAATTTGTTCTTCTTTTGACCTGCGATAGGAGCATAACACACACTCTTGAAAATTCTAAAGTGTTAGACTGATGGATCTAACCAATCTAAGCTTCATGATGAATCTTTTTTATTTGATTGGGAAAGACCATGCCTCCCTCATACACATTTGTATCTCAAAAATGATGTGAGACTTGTATTCCATATTTTCGTCTTGATGAGATGTGCAAGGTGTCACCGTTTGACACTTTATCCCTTTGCCTTTGCAAGAGGCTTCAACTCTTCTGAAATGAGCTCACTACCACCTCCTATTCCAAGCTTCTTGACACTTTTCTTTGGTTCATTTTCAATAGTTTTTTGTTGTTCTTTTAATCTTACCAAAAGCTTGAGCCTTATCATGAAGAAAGCACATCCACATCTTCTTGCTATAGTAGTTAAAGATCACAAGGTAGGAAGATCCTCCCAAAGCCTGTATAGAGATCTTACCACACAAGTTAGCATATACCAACACTAGAGGATCCTTTGAACTTCTCTTGATTTCTTGTGGAATTTTTCAGTTGTTCTTTAATCTTACCAAAAGCTTGAGCCTTATCATGAAGAAAGTACATCCACATCTTCTCGCTATAGTAGTCAAAGATCACAAGGTAGGAAGATCCTCCCAAAGCCTGTATAGAGATCTTACCACACAAGTTAGCACATACCAACACTAGATGAGCCTTTGAACTTCTCTTGATTTCTTGTGGAAATGTCTCTCTTTGTAGCTTGCCCATCAAACAAGCTCTACAAGGTTCCTGCATTCCATTCACTATAGGGTAAGTGATGAAGAACAATACCTTGCTTTTGCATCTCCTTCAATAATATCCATGTCACCATGATGGATTCTTGTTGAGGTTGCATATAACTAGATTGACCTCTCTCATTGTACATGTGATGAGATGCATGCTTGTCTAGTACCCATGAATCCGTAATTGATTCTTCTTGTGTTAAGGATCATACCAACTTTGCTTTAGTTGCATTTATTATCTCTTCATTAAACCTTTGTATATCCTCTTAGCATGACAGTCTGCAATTGTTTGTCCCTTCCTTTTGCAATGGAAGCATTGTCCTTGAGTCTTCTTCTTACTACTCCTGGTCCTCTTTGCACTCTTACCGTTGGTTGAGGAACCACCTTTACTTGATGCATTGGTGGAGAATGTAGCATCTCGCTATCCACTTGGGTGTTAAGCTAAGTCTTAAGAGTAGTTACCTTTCCATCATAGTCTGATGGAGAATTCTTGAGATAACTTTGAGCTAGCCCCTTCTTAGTCTTCTCTATCCCTTCACAAGACATTGCATCACATGGCTTCTTGATCTCAGTAATGGATGCCTTGATCTTTTCTCATTCTACAAACTTCTATGCATCCAATTGATTTGTAAATTCTGAATGTATGTTTGAATTTTTTCCTCATACCAACTCCTCAATATACACCATGCCTCACTTGTCTTGGATGTATGTTGAATGAGAGGTAGAATAGAGTCCAAACGATTGGCCACTATAGCATATATGCATTTGCATTCCTTATATTCCAAGCTTGTAGAAACTTTGCATCTGAGAGAATCATCACAATCGGATTCAATGGGTCGAAGGTACATTGTGGCTCTTGCTTATTTCCCATCACCATCTCCAAAATATCATATGAATCAAGGATAATTGTAATCTTGAATTCAAAAGAAAATAATTTGTACCATCTAACTTGCCTTCACTGAAGGTTGGAGGACGAACCCGTAGTATTTGTATTGCCAAATCCATTGCACCAACTCCACTTCCACTTCTAGATGTTAACATCTCCATAGTGTTGAAGCCTTTGTGTCAATGAACTTGAAGTCTTGAAGAGTTTGCCTCCCATGAACTCTAGTGTTGAAGCCTTGAACTCTTGCAAATTCTAGCATTGAAGTTGTTGCCTCCCAGAGGCTACAACCTTGAAGCCTTTGCCTCCTGAGAACTCCAATGTTGAAGCCTTTACTAGTCACAAACTTTGGAGTTGAAGCATTTACTTCTCACAAGCTTGAATCTTGAAGCATTCCTTCCACAAATTCTGGAGTTGATTCCTTGGCCTCCACAATCTTTGCAATCTTCTATACCTTCTCGAGCTCTAATACCATGTAAGAAAAAATAAATGATGAATAAATGAACTAGTGGTGAAACCCTAACACCATGTAGAGGTTACCACAACATATACACAGGAACAAGGTTAGAGAGAAAAAGAAATACTGGTACTCATGGGAATAACACAAGAAATATAGTTGTAATGGAAAGTGGACTCAAAACGAGTAGAAGATGAACTCAACTCAAACTCATAACTCTAATACAATGAATCTCAAACACTACACAAGATATAGATGGTTCTATCCACCCATGCACTCCTATATGGAGCTTAGATGGTGATCTAGATAGAAGCTAGGTGAAGGGCTATAGACCAACACAATGGGTACTAAGATGGGCACTTGAATGCTTCCAAACATCCCAAACTATGATCCTACATGGGGAGGGGAATCCATATGAGGTTCTCCAAGCCTAAGTCGGCCTACCCATGTTCTACCAAAGTCAGGAACCTACTAATGTCAAACAATCTCACATGGCTTCTCCTCATAATTGAGGCCTTACAAAATAGAGTGTCATGGAGCAATGGTGGTGCTACATAAGGGTGAGGCATTGAGCATATCTAACAACACCATGCAACTATGCACCTTCACAACAATGTTTTGCTCTTTGCAAGATGTACGTGATATTTGATCTTGGTTTTTCTCATTTAAGTGATTTAGGAGAGTACATGGATACTTTTTATCATCATATTCATGCTCGTAGGTAGGTTTAGAGTTAGTTTATGTGGAAAAAATTGTAAAAAAACCTAAAAATGGAACTCTATCATCTCCTTCTTCATTTCTACGTACTTTTATCTTCTTTCATAGTAGTAAGAATAGGAAGTAATATCAAGTTTAACACTTGATGGAAGGGTTTGAGGCATTTTTTTTCAATCTCTTCATTCAAGAAGTCCTCTTGCATAGTAGAACTATGACACTTCGAATATTCAAAATCAAAACATAAAATCATTTGTTTCATATCAAAGGAGGGGTGCCATTTTTTTATTTGTTTGTTGTGGGAAGTACAAAGAGCTATCAAAGTATGAGTGGATACCTTGATTAGTGAGAGAAAGGGATATGAGTTGTCTATGCACACATATGCAGGAGCTCCCAAGCTTGGGGAAGACATGTTAGATTGAGATTTATGGAATCAAGTTAGGTGGGGCTCCTTCAAAGTGATAGCAATGATTTCCAAGCTTGGGGAAGACATGTTAGATTGAGATTTATGGAATCAAGTTAGGTGGGACTCCTTCAAAGTGATAGCAATGATTTTGGTGGGTGTTCAAAAAAGAAAACGTGGTATTAAGGTGGTTCCTAAACATTCTAAAGAGGATTCTATCCATAAGTTTGGCAAAAATTAAGAATTATCCCTAAAACAAAGAAGGATGTCCTTATTTGTGAGAGAGATTACTCTTTTAGTATAACTCATTAAGAAAGTATTTGTTGGAAACAATGTCAAACATAGTCCAAAATCTCCAGAATAGCATCTATATTATGTCTATTCTATGGTAGATTCTACAAGAAAATCAATTGAGCACATTGACTTATGAAAAACACTTTATAAGCAACCCACCAAAGTTCAGAACCTGGCGATCGCAATGCAAATATTGACGGATGAGTTTTTGAAAAGCAAATGATTCATGAATTTTGGAGAAATAGCATGATTTTTGCTTTATTAGAAAAAGCGATAGCATGTGAATCATGTTTTTAGAGGAACGAATATTGTGGGCATTTGTGCTCTTCACAAGGATATCCAAGCTATAAAACAAAACCAAGACTCATTTTGGAATCATTGCTCAATCAACTCAAGGACTCAATGCAAGATTGAGAGGACTTTGGAGGTGATCAATATAAGATAGTGTAGGTGAGCATCCTAGCTTACCGTTACACTAAAAATTTGTCTATTCTCTCTATATCTCTCATTCATCTATTTTTTAGTATTAAGTTGTGTATGCTAAGGTTCATGTGTTGGAACATCCTATAAACCTATGATTAATTGTTATTGAGGCCCACCCCACTCGAGCATTTGGTATCATAGCATAGTTGACATACACCCTTAACAAGATGAGTGATTATAGAGTTGAGAATGAAGATAATATTGAAGGAATGTCTAACTAACCAATGTGGAGTTTTATGATGATGAATCTATTAGTATCAAAGGACTTATAGAATATAATCAATGGAACTTACCCAAGGCCAAGACAAGTCAGAGAAGATGTTGCTTCATCTTCTAGAAGATGTGTTGTTCCTATTTCTGCTCAACAAGAGGTTAGTGAAGAACAAGAAAGAACTACATCATCAGGAGTCCATACTACTACTAGATTACATCCTACAGAAGAGCAATCTAGACGGGATTCAAGGGATGTGCAAGCATTTTCATATATTTCTATGGGAGTCAAGAGGCATATTATACCCCAAATTAGGTCATGTAGAACCTCTCGACAAGCTTGGTTTCTATGAGAGTAGAAACCATGTTAGGAAAGTTCATCTAAGGAGACAACTTGTCAACACAAGGATGGAAAATGGTGAATCAATTTAGACACATATTTTGAAGCTCAAAGATTTACTAGATCATTTACTCAATGATGGTGTAAATATTTTAGATGAAGAGATGGTAAACACACTTCTAAACTCACTTCCATCTACATATCATGCTTTTGTTACTTCTTTATCTCTCTCTATAAGGGATAGATAAATTTTATTTGAAGAGCTACAGTTTTGTTGTTACTTCAAGATAAAGATCAACAAAAGGGTATGGAAGAGAATGATGAAGCCATGTTATCATTGTCAAAGTCAATACTTATTCCATCATTAGTACCTCTTGATGTTTCGACTTATGAAGTTGGAGTAGGTTCTAGAATTCCAAAAGAAAGAGATATTGAAGAACCATAAAGGATTCCACCACTTTTCAAGGATACACCAAAGTGGTAATATCAAATTTGGAAGCATGATGGCATAAAGGAATACACCGCAAGAACCAGAAGTCAAACAAGGAGACAACAAACAGACCAGGTAAATTATGTGGAACATTTTTAGATTCATAATATTTTAGCACGTACTACAGTTGAGAATGAACCAACTGGTGTTCAAGATGCACTATGTAATCATGTATGAAAGAAAGCTATGCAAGAAGAGATTGATTCTATTCATAAGAATCAAACATGGAAGCTTTGTGAGTTACCAAAAGGTATGAAATCTATTGATGTTAAATGAATCTTCAAAATCAAAAGAGCTCAAATGGTACCATAGACATGTATAAAGGAAGATTATTTGTCAAAGGTTATGCACAAAAGAAAGGTATTGACTATGATGAGATTTTTGCTTCTACATCTAGAATGACAGTAGTCAGGACAATACTTTCTTTAGCTGCACTCTTTGGTTGGAAAGTATACTACATTTTTTAATGGTGATCTTCATGAAGATGTTTATGATCAGTAGCGAGAGGGTTTTGAAGAGACAGGTAAAGAGAATTTATTATGCAAGCTTATTAAATCTTTCTATGGACTAAAGCAGGCACCAAGAGCTTGGTATGAGAAGATACATGTCTACCTTCTATCTATTGGTTTTGAAAACTCAGATGCGACACTCATTCTTTATGTTAAAGGTGAGAAAGATGTTTTGATTATTATTATTATCATATATGTTGATGATATGATCATGAAACATCCCAAGGATTTAGACCTTGAGTATTTTAAAGCACAACTTAAGCATACATTTGATGTAAATGACTTAGGTATTTTGCGTTATTATCTTGGGATTGAATTCATATACAAAGATTTGTGTATCTACATGACACAACAGTAATACATTGAGAAATTATTGGAAATATTTGTGATGATAGCTTCCAAGCCTATGGAGTCACCTATGGATTGGAAGTAGATTCGGAACCATTTGATGCTACATTATATAACTAAGCAGTTGGTTGCTTGATATATCTATGTAATACATGTCCGAACATTCATTTTGTAGTTCCCTCAACTATCTAGGTTCATGCACAGTCCGCTTAACATTCATTGGAAAGCAATAAAGAGAATTTTCATATATCTGAAGGAAACTTCCAATTATGCGATGGTATTTCCAAAGTCTTCACATTTCTTACTTAAAGGTTTTTTAGATTTTGATTCTGAAGGTGATAAAGACTCAAGAAGAAGCATAAGTGGCTATTGTTTCTATCTAGGAGATTGTCTTATCTCTTGGTTATCCAAGAAACAACCTACAATTGCCACATCTTCAAGTGAAGCAGAGTATAGGGCCGTATAGGGCTGCCTTTACAACAACACTTGAATCAGTTTGGTTACAGAAGATTCTGAGTTATCTTGATGTTCAAGTTCATCTTCTAGTTTAGATATTTTCAAACAGTTAGAGTGCTATTGCTATTGCAAAGAACCATGTTCATCATGCTAGGAGAAAGCATATAGAGGTTCATTACCACAATATTTGGGAACAAGTATCTATGAAGCAAAATTGAGCTCGCCTAGATACCTACAAGTGAAAATATTGTAGATATTTCTACCAAAGCATTGTCTAGAGAGAGTCACATGAAGTTTTGTAGGTTATTAAACCTTGTACTATTATGACATTGAAGGAGGGTTTTGTTGGAAACAATATCAAGAATAGTCCAAAATCTCCACAACAGCATCTATATTATGGGTATTCTATGGTAGAGTGTACAAGAAAATTATGTGGGCAAATTGGGTTATGAGAAACACTTTAAAAGCAACCCTCTCGAGTTTGAAACCTGATGGGCATAGCGCAAAAATTGGCAGATGAGTTTTTGAAAAGAAAATGCTTCATGAATTTTGGAAGAATTGCACAAGTTTTGCTTTATTAGAAAAAGCGATCGCATGCAAATCATGCTTTTAGATGAAAGCATATCATGGGAATTCATGCTTTTCACAAGGATATCCAATCTATAAAACAAAACCAAGACTCATTGTGGAATCATCACTCAATCAACTGAAGGACTCAATACAAGGTTGAGACGATTTTGGAGGTGATCAAGGAGAAGATCCTCTACTTGGAGGAAGTGTTCTTACACACTTGGAGGAGGTATGCTCTACATTTGGTGCTTATTTGGAGGAGTTACTTTTAGCCAACCATCAACATTATCTTGTTGATATATTGTATGTAAAAAGTCTATTTTGGTCCTCACTTGTTCATTCACTAGTTTTTTATTTAGGTTAATTAGAATTAGGGTTTGCTATAAAATAGTTCTAAACTATTCATATTCTCCATATTCGCATACACACACACACACACATTCTTCATACCTCTTAGGGACTTTGCACATAATTTCTTGTATCTAGTTCCTATTTCTGCCTAGATTCAGATATTGTCAGTTTTTATCATATTCGCACATTGTAATTTGACATTGGAATATAAGCTACAGTAGGTGAGCATCCTCGCTTACCATTACACTTCCAAATTTTTTCTATTCTCTCTCTATCTCTCAATTATCTATTTTTTAGTATTAAGGTCTCTATACTAAGGTTCATGTGTTGGAAGATCCTATAAACCTATGAGTAATTATTATTTAGGCCCATCCCACTTCCAACAATATCTTTTGTCCAAAATCAATGGTAAGGAACATATACAACCCAAGGTGCTAAAGAAGTGTGAAATATCACAAGGAGGAAATACATCCCTCTTTTAGACATCTATCATGATAAATATGTCCATCAAGGGAGAGCTATATTTAAAAATGATATGCCACATGATAACAAGGCTAGCATGAGATTATAGGGATCCAATGCATCAGTCAAACATGTCTACTCTACCAATAGAGTGAAGAAAATCTAGTCAAACAATCCAAAAGACCAATCTAGGATTACCTCAACCTTCAAAAGTAGCTAGATGCATATGTAGTACCTTTGATCTACAAGGTGGTCCCATAACTCATGAAGCTAAGTTTCTCTAAAAAATTAGAGTCAAGAAAATGGAGGATTTATTCACCCAAAACCATGCATTGTATTTAACATTAAGAGGATCTGCAATGGCATAATTCCATGTATTGAACATAAACAAGTTTCAAAGCACTAATGATCTCCTTTGAAATGAGACTGTAGCTCAGTGATGAGTAGCACCTCCTTTAATGTCAATCGGGGAAGACGTGAGGATGGTATGAAGACCTCAAACAAGTGATGGCACAAGTGTGTGAGTGAGAAGCACACCAACATGCACACACATACACACACGCACACACAAGGCAAGAACCAAGAGAGAGACAATGGAGTTCTTTAGATTACTCAAAAGTTCTCATACAAGTTCAAATCTACAACAAGATAGCCCCAAAAATGAGCTTTCTAGCTCTATTTATAGTTTTTGACTAGCTTTGGTCCTGCCTAGACCTAGTGCCTGGCCTAGTTAAAAATTAGGTTCTAGGGCATATTTGAGGGCTCAAATGGAGTCTAAAAATTATGAAACTTGATGAGTAGGTACTTCTAATGCTCCTCAAGCTCAAGGACTCCTTGGCTTGCACAAAATGGAGCTACAAAAAGGTGGAATGGTATTTACAATGGTGTGTAGTGACTAAAATCACTATTTGGGAAGTATTTCCTCATGGAAAAATTTAAGGGCCTATTTGCCAGATCTGCGTTGACTGCTCTGCTTGCTTGTTCCTTCCTCTGGCTCCCTTCTTTGGCTTCCTTGTCTTGTAAGTCCTTGATTGCCCTGACCACTGCCAACACTCCCCCCCCTCTCGCGTCTGTCGTCTCTGACAGACCCTTGTTTGGCTGAGCATTTGACATAGTATTCAAGCACATCTGAAGCTAGGTGGTGTTCTTCTAGCTACAGCCCCCGTGCTAGGTCTGTTAATAAAGCATCCCAGTCTACTGGCCCTGGAATGTACGGATGTGGCAACCGCAATTGATCTAAGTGTAAGGTCCTCTCCACAGTGAACAGTTGGAGGAGATGTGAGGGCCTTGGTACGAATATTTCCGAGTGATATTCCCAGAACCCTGTGACGAACATCTCCTCGAAAGTTTGTTTGAAGCAAGATGGGAGTTACTTTATTCTTGCGTGCCAAGCATATATTACCTTGATTGAGGGGGTGGTGCTCATGTCATATACCAGGTCTAGGTTGCCTGCAGTGAAGCCGACTCCTAAGAAATATGGGTCTTTGATGTTTTTGAATGTTCTGAATGTGACCAGCATTAGTTCAAATATCTTCATACACATTTGAGCCATCACATCAGGGGTGTTTCGTAGTCTAAGACTCCAGTGACGGATGGTAGAAATCATAAATGCAACCGAGGGCTGTCCTTGTGGAGGTGCTAGATAGACATAATTCAACCACTTTGCGTAGCCTTTGATGTTCTTGACAGCAATGACAAACTCTGGCCATGTGCATCTTCGGAGGACTGGAACGTAACATGGATTATACTTGATAAATAGTGGCATGTTGTTCCATGTGCAGACCATTTCTGGATATGTTTCAAGGAGACAAATCCGCCAGGTGGGTTGAAAGGTTGATCCTTTTTTCGCTCGTTCAGGTAGATCTTCAGGTCCAAATTGAGTGGCAAAAGTCGGGGCTTTGCCACACCTTCATTGAATCTTCGCATTGTAATCTTCTAAGAGCACACAATAGGGCATATATTGAGCATCGTTTGTTCCTATCCAGTGGTGATGTGACATGTGCCGGAAATACTCAGAGTTTATGATAGTGTCCTCCAGTTTAGCCATTGATTGGATTTGGACTGCAACACGATCTTTATGGGTTTTGGCTGTCTTTTCGAGTTTCTGAAGCCATTCGGGTGCTTCGACTTCCAGGATGTCCATTCCTTCCGATGTTTGCTGGCTGCCCGGCATAGGCATAGGAACATAGGGTTCCCCATACGACTCATCCACTTTGATGGGCACCAATTCATCTGGCTCTGGTTCGATAATTGGAGAGGGTTGTCTTTCATACTCAAGTAGCTTCTTTTGCAATTCTTCAACCTGCTCTTTTAGCGCCTTTACCTCCTCTGAAGTCGATGCCAACTCTATGATCTTGGGTTGTTCTTCTTGCTCCCTTAGCTGGCGGCGCAGTGTATCTCGTTCTTTTTTCATATCATCATGTGCTTCCAGCAGATCAGCATAGCTTTCTAGAATTGTTTTCATTGTATCTGAAGGGGGATTGCTTTAAACTATTCTGGGTCGATCTCATGGGGGGAACCTTCCATCGCAGCTTCTAGGTTTTCTTCATTTTGCTTTTGAAGTCATTTATTTTCTTCTAGGGCTGTGGCCATGTGCTTTCGTAATAACGTCAGGTTGCATCGGACTTTGACATTCTCTGACTGATAGAGTTCAAGTAAAGCTGTTAATTTCTTAACTTCGGAAGACTCGGATTGCTGGGGGGCTTCCAATATGGTTTGGTGGGCATGTTCAAGCATAGTATATCATTGATTCAGGTCAGCATTTTCTTCTTCTATAGTTGCAAGCCGCCTTTGTAGTTGCTGGTGGTCCTTAGTTAATTGACGATGGTGATCTTCGAGAGTCTGATATTCACTCTGTAGTTGATATACACATTGATGTAAAGTAGAAAACACATTATTTACATTTAAGAATGCTGGGAAAGGAGATGATGCAAGGGGGATGGGGAAGGGAAAGGGAAGGTGGAATCAAGTGGTGATGTGGGTGGAGGGGGTATGGGAGATTATGAATGTGGGGCGAGGGAGTGGTGCTGTGGCTGGGGATGTTTCCATGGTATCAAAAGTGTGAGTGACAATGTAGATGGGAACAACGGGTGGGGTGGATATGATATTCGTGAATATAGTGGTGAATGTAGGCATGGTAACCCCTCCCAGTTGGGTGCCAAAAGGTAGAGGAATTTCCATAACATATGTGGTGATTGTGGAAGTTGGGGTGGTCATGTCATGGGGCGAAGTGAATTGTGCATTGAGAGGTGAGGAGTGTGGTGATGGTGGTGCCTCCTGATGTTCTTCCATCTGTGTGGTATCTCCTAGTGTCGATACATCTATGTGGATTTGCTTTTCGGAGCGAAGGGGACGGGTAGGCATTCGTTTCTCAAAGCGATGAATGTAAGCCATAGCTGAATGAATGGCTTCATCCAGGCCCAGCACGTTCGCGTGCAGGTTCAAGGATTCAATAAACAGTTCATCCACTCCTTCTTCCCCTAACATCTGACTTATTAGCATCTTTCCTGTTTCCAGTGACAGCTTGTGATGCTCTTGGACTCTCTTCATAGTCTCATACAGTCTTTTTATCTACGCAGTATAAGATGGGGCACTTGCTAGTTCAGAAGTGTCCTTGTGCTCTTGGTCATGCTCCTCACCTGCTTCCTCTTCAGTCTCTTCTTCATCTTCATCTACTTCCACTACTTCAGGTTGTGTAGGAGCTAAAATTCATGTGGTTGGTTGCGGTCCCCTGGTCTGCTCTTCCTCCATCTCAACATTGGCCTCATTAATCATGCGGGCAATTTCTTTGCCTATCAAATCATCCAGGGCGTAGCCCTGTGGGAACTCCAGGTCAGATGGAATCGGAGGGAAAACAAGATTGGGTCCTTCTGCACTCTATCTAGGTAAGCGAATCATAAATGGATGGACACATCGTGTTTGAGGTGGTGTCACCTCTGGTGTGAGGGTGGCACCTCTTGCTTGTGCACAGGGTATTTGAACTGCACCCCTCATTTTCTTAGATGGTGGCCTTGTTGTTGATGGCCTTCTTTGGAATTCTTGAGCTCTGGACCACACTAATGCTCTTTGAATAGGCACATCATAAGCTAAGCATCTGTAAATGATCCTCGTTAGCACACATCATCCATGAAGTACATTCTTATGTTTCTTATTCCAACGTTGATGTGCTAAGTGGATTTGGTCTATGATCCAATGGGGGAGATTGATTGTGAGGTTTTCTGTCTCCGCCAAGTACAAGCTGAACCAAATCCTTTCTGGTGGCATAGTGAAGCGTTCCTCAGCTGGGAAGGTGAAGTGTTGCATGATCGTGCATAGGTGGAGGGCAATGGTCGTCGTCATAGCTACCATATCTTTTAGCTTGTTGAGATCTTTGTGCTTCATTCTCTCGAGAATCAATGTTTCTTTTTCTATGGGGATGTGCATACCCTTCATATCCAGGGCCTCACGTACTAAGTTGAGGGTGAGTTTAAATCTTTCCAGTTCATGGCCTGGTGTTAATGAGGGTAGCACGAAGATGCTATCTCCTCCTTTGGCTCTGCTAGGGGTGATGGTACTGATCAAGTAGGAGCAATGTAGGAAATCAGGCTAAGGTAAGAGTGCCCTAAAGTAACTGTCCAAGCCTGCTTTGGTCCATACAAATCTCATTACTTCTACATCCTAATACTTCTCGAATTCACGAGTAAAGAAATGGTATCTTCCACATTTGCCATTAAACTCAATTTCTGCTTCCCAAAAGTAGGTGCCCTCACCTAATGGACCTGCGACATCGCTGAACCAATGTGCATGCTTTCCTACTTGAGAAGTGTGTCCTTGCAGAGGGTCTTGAATGGGAAGTACATGCATGGCTCTGAGTTCCTGAGGCCTCTCGGTGAGTTGTGGTTCGAGGAGGAGAGTTTCAATGTCCACTATTTGGGTGTTGGACCCCGCCTGGGAACTGGTAGCTCCTGCTTCTGCCATTGAGAATATAGAAGCATGTGTTAACATTGTAATGGACAAGATAGAACAATTTTTATCCCCGTTACAACATTAACATGAGGTTAGTGATAGGTTAGTGGGTTAGTGAGTGCTCTGTGATAGTGTGTGTAGTTAGTGAATGAATAGTCCTATGAGCTAAATGGAAAGATGCAGTATGAGGATGATGCAGTTAGTAGGTGGAGATGAATTTACAAATGGGGTCAGGGGGTTTATTACAAGCTTTGGGCTGCCAAACACAGTGGATGGCTTTGAGTTTTGACTTTGTGGAGACTCTGGAGGGCTTGATAAGAGTGTCTCCTTGGAAATGAGGTGTTTTAGGGACCCATTTATAAGTGATTCTGCTCATGCTCATGGGCAAATATGTGTTTGTGCATGTCGAATAAGAGTGGGTATCAGCTGTTTGAGTGAGTGAATTGTGTTGTACATGGTGTGGTCTCTGTGTGGCCATTTGAGCCTGCAAGCAAGCCTTAGGCACCCAAATTTGTCTCGTTTTTTATTGTGGGTCAACCTTCATCGACTTCTTGGGTACCCAGATAGACTTCACTTTAGTAGAAGACTTTTTGAAAGACTTCTTATTAGTGTTTTGTCATTGCTCACTAATATGAAGTTGAGCCAATGGTTGTGACTGGACCGCAACAGGTTGGTCACCTTTTCGCACCCACACTTGTTTTGGTGGTTGAGACACCATGCTTCGTACTTTCTTTTGGCTTTGAGCATAGGTTATCTGCTTCTTCTGCATTTGATCTATCTTTGGTTGCTGCCTCCCTGTGGCTTTTGTAAAAGAAGGGAGTTTCATTGTATCCTTGAATTCTTTGTTGAGACAATCATCCCTCTGCATCACATAGTTTTGGACAAGAATAGCATCGTCATCTTCATGTGTACCTTGGAAGGACCAGGAGTTTGTGCCCTTCCTAGTTCCTTGAGTGCTTCATTCTCTAATTCAAGTGTAATGCGGTTCTGATTTACCCAGACCTGAAGAAGTCCACTTCTTAGGTTTAGGTTGACTGCATGATCATAGATCCAGTCTTGACGCAAGACAAGAGGTTCAGTGAGGTCCTCGTCTTGACACACTAGTACCTTAACTATCATCAAAACATCTTGAATGTAGAGGGGAAGTTCCACCTCGCCCATGCAAGGGGTTTCCACACCTCCCAATCCTATGAGATATGCCTCCATACGATTGATGCTTAATTTCAATTCTTGACAGTAAGAGAGTATAACTGCACTAATGGCTGCACCTGAGTCAATTAAGGCCCGTACAGTCCTTGCACTCTTTCCTTGTCTTATCTCTAAGGTTACATAAGGACGTCGGTCAATTATTCTATTGGAACTTACACCTTAGACTTTGCACATAGCCATATGATATCCTGGATCTGCATAGGCATTTGTCCTAAGCTGATCTCTACCCTGTCTCCTCAATTTCATTCTTCAGATATATTCCAATGCTTCTACCTGTGCTTCTTCTCGAATTCGCTTTTCCTCTTCTTTGCGTTTCTTGGTAGTGTTGAGTCGATTGAGCATTTCCTCAGTCAGGGGTTCTTGATATAGTTTGACTCTGCATCCACTTATGTAACTTGGTAGGATGTCGCCTTCTAGAGTGGCTAATTGAACTGCTCCACTTGTGGAGATCCTACTGATCATCATGGGTCCATAACCTCTCTTTTCTAATTTCCATGCATGTTGCTTCAAAGTGTAGACTAGGACTAGGTCTCCTTCTTTCAAGCCCTTATCCTTCACATGTGCATCAAAATATGCTTTTTGTCTTTTCTTGGCTGCGGAAATTCCTGCCGCTCTTAGTCTTGTTTCACCTAGTCATTCAAGGTCAAAGATTCTAGAGGAGAGTTCATGGCTTGTCCAATCATGCTCTTGTGCTACTTTCAATGTAGGTATCAAAAAGTCCAAAGGTAGCACTACATTTTGGCCAAATACCATCTAAAAAGTCTGGCTTGGAGCACCGTTTTATAGGCAGCTCGATATGCCCAAACAACATGGTGTAGTTGTTTGTCCCAATCAGAGCATCTATTATTCACTAATTTCGTCAATACATTGCATAGAATTTTATTTGTGCTTTTGGCTTGTCCATTAGCTTGTGGGTGATAGGGGGCATATTTTTTGTGTACTACCAAGAACTCTTGGAGAAGATTTTCAATGACTTCGTTCAAGAAGTGAGTGCCTCTATCACTTACTAGCTCTATTGGTAGCCCGTATCTAGTGAACACATTCTCAAATAAGAATTTAGTTGTCGTTTGAGCATCCTTCTTCGTTTTGGCTTTTACTTCTACCCACTTGGTTAGGTAGTCTGTGGCCACAATGATGTATTCAGCATGCGAACTCTTAGCTGGGGGATTAATAGGACCCAGAAAGTCTATTCCCCACTTAGAGAATGCACGTCCGCCCATCCTGGGTTTCAATGGCATCTCATCTTTGCGTATAGGATACTGAGTTCTTTGGCACACATCACACCTCTTCACATAGGTATGTGCATCCATGTGAAGTGTTGGCCACCAAAGTCCTGCAAATAGTATTGCCTTGATCACCCGATCTGGCCCAAAGTGTCCTCCTACTACACCTTGGTGAGCAGTTTCCAAGATCTTAAGATATTCACTCTCATGGGCACATAATCTGAGGTAACCATCTTTACCATGTTTGTATAGAAAATCTGCAATGAGAGCATAGGGCTTCTTGTTCTAAACTTCTTTGCCTAGCCAAAGTCATCTCTTGAGGGAATGTTTTTGTCTTCAGAAAGGCTACTAATAGTTCACTCCAATCTGGTACTAAAGACACTTGGTAAAGAGTGGCATGTTCCACTGGAGGTCTAGAGTTGCAGGTTGGGCATTCCTTGCACATCCTATGTACATCTAATTCCATGGTTGGCCAGTGCACTCAGAGTTTTCTTAGTGTCTGTAAAGTTCGTTGCCTTGAGTAATGTTGCTCTAATGCACCTACATGTGCTAATTGCAACCATTTTCTATGCTCATCCTCTTCCACGCAACAAGCTAATATCCCTTGATCTGTATGCTTGTACATACTTCCTGCCATGATGTGGTACTTCTGGGCTTTTACTAGATCCTATCTTGAGTGTTTATTACTGGGTGTTTGGGTCCGTATGTCAATACTGGCACTAATGTTTTGGCCCATTGCAGCATGACTTCCAAATTAAAAAAGTAAGCATCAGGAAGGTCATCTGATAGTCCTTGTGGGGCCTCTCCAGATGTGAGTCTCGAGAGATGGTCTGCTCTCAAGTGAGTTCTACCTTTCCTCACTACTACTTCAAAGTCATATTCCATTAGTAAGAGAAATCATCTTACTAATCTACCTGTGTTGCATGGTTTGTTTACCAAATACAACAGTGCTTGATGATCAGTAAAAATTTTAAACTTATTTACAAGCAAATAATGTCTAAACTTTTTAACCATGTATACCATGCCTAATCCTTCTCGTTCGGTGGTCGTATAGTTTCGTTCAGCTGCATTCAATTGTCTACTAGCATAGGCAATCGGAAGATCCATATTACCTTCACCTGTAGGTTGTGCTAACACACATCCAATAGCATAGTTGGATGCATCCACATGCACATGAAAGGGTTTATTCCAATCTGGTGTCATCAAGATTGGTGCTGAACACAATCTTCTCTTGAGCTCGTTGAAGGAGTTTTCACATTCATCAGTCCACTCAAAATTGGTCAAAAGTCCATACAGAGGCTTTGCTATGATGGCATACATGTGTATAAAACGTCGATAATATCCACAATGCCCCATGAAAGCTTGTACTTCCTTGACGTTCTTTGGCCTAGGTAGTTCTGCAATAGCTCTCACTTTCTCCTGATCCGTGGATATGCCATTCTTTGACACTATGTGTCCTAGGATCTTGCCTTGCCGGACCATGAAAACACACTTTTCTGGGTTCAGGCAGACTTGATATTCTCTACATTTGTCAAAGATATGCTTGAGTTCACGTATATATGTCTGTCTAATGTTGGAATGAGCACAGAGATCATCAACATAGACTTCTAAATTCTTTCTTAGGAATTCTTTAAACACATGGCACATCAGCCTCTGAAAGGTAGCAGGTGCATTGGTGAGACCAAATGGCATTACTCGGAAAGCAAATATGCCCCACTCTGTGGCAAAAGTTGTCTTATGCTGATCTGGAGCTATGGCCACTTGATTGTAACGAGAAAATCCATCAAGGAAGCTGTACACTTCCTTGCCTGCTACTCTTTCTAATAGATGCTCAGTGATAGGAAGCGGATAGTTATCTCAAATAGTGGCTGTATTAACCTTCTTCAAGTTAATGCACACATGTAACTTTCCATTCTTTTTGGGCACAAGTACAATGGGAGATACCCACTCAGTGTGCTCAATTTCATAGATGAATCCAGCTTCAACCAAGCGATCTATCTCTTCTTTGATCTTGGTAGCATAATTGTCATTATATGTGTATGGCTTTTGCTTAGAGGGTTTGGCATCTAAGGTCATGGGGATAGTGTGTGAGCATATGTCAGGGTCTACACCTTTCAAATCCTTATAGCTTCAAGCGAATACATCTCTGTATTCTCTTAGAAACGCTATTAGCTCATGCTCTTCTTCCTTCGTCAGGTCATGACCTATGTACGTGCATCTTTCTTCTCCTTCTTCTATGGCTACAACTACTTTCTTGGTGGTTTCTTTGTTATCATAGGCCTCCCCTGATTGTGCCTCACGTTTAGGCATTCTTATCATAACTCTCCTATCATCTATCTCATACTTTTTGAAATTCTCAGGGACCTCAAACAAAGATTCTTCCTCTTCTTGTGTGACTTCTCTCTTTTTTCTTTTCTTTCCTTCATTCTTAGTGGTCACTTGTGTGGTTAACCTCACTTCTTTTATAAGCTCTTCGTGTCTCTGAGGATGAGCTTCTACTTTGTAGAAGTATTCTTCATCTGATGCAAAGGGTGGGTCCATAATGATTGACTCTAGGTCGGAGTCACTTGCATCCTCACATGCATCAGTGCTAGGTTCGCATTCTTCAAGAACCAAATCGCCCATGATTGGCTCTATTGAGAAGACTAAAATATCATAGCCATCCTCGTCACAGTGGGGTGTCCATTGTTCTTCATTGATGGCTACATCCATTGTTGCTAAAATTCCCACCCAGCCTATTCTTATTCCTTGTGCTATTTTTGTGCTTTTGCATACCTTGAACTCCAACAACTGGTATCAAAGCAAGTTGCCACTTTCTTTAGGGCATCATAAACACCCTTCTAGTGAGAGTCTGAGAATCACATGAAAATTGATGAGCATAATCGAGCTCATTATTAATAAAAATTAGACCCTCTTTATGGCATTGAAATTTTGGTTTGAGCTCATTTTGGCCTGTCAATGCACTATCATAGCAAATATGCATGTAATTTCATCCTTTTGTGCCAAATATATATATAGTTTTTGGTTCTCCTATACAAGCATCCCAAAGTCTACTAGAGGTTTAGCAAAACTTGATCAGAAATTTATGTTCAACTTTTTTGAGAAACGATCAATTGTCTACATTAGGGTATACGATCATTTGCCATAGTTAAAATCAACGATGTATTTTTTATATGGGCCATTGAGGATAAGTTGGATGATTCTAACTACACATTGTAGCAACACATGATGGATCATGTATTTTTAGCAAAAGTTTTATGAAATTATCGAGATTGTTGAAATACTTCCTCCTACGCCTGCAAATACAGTGATAGAACATGATACATGCAGTGTTGAAGATGATGATCTTCAATTTTCCTGTTCATGTTGTGGTTTTTATTGCACCTACTGAAATATAGCTTCCTTTCAATGGTAGAGATGCACATGCACATGCACTGATATATTTTTATGTCAAACATGTCATTATGCTTCACCTTCACTCATGCAAGATGCATGGGATACTCTTACCACACTATATCAGCCAAGAAATGACCTTATCTTTGAAAACAATTAGAGAGTGAGCATATCAATGAAGTGGATTCAATGGAAAATTTTCTGATAAAGGCCAATAATTTGAAAGAGAAGTTGATTTTTGTTGACGAAATCCTACCAGATAGCTCATTTAAACTTCTAAACTCCTCTAATCCTATCATGGGAACTGGAAAGATCAATCTTACTACTATTGATGGTAGTAATCTCACATTGTCATATGCTTTATGTGTGCAATGTATCAAGAAAATCTATAACATGTTTCAATAGTATCCAAAATTGGCTTGGTTGTTAAATTTGTTGATGACAAGTGCACAATTCATCATCCTTCAAATAGTGAAAATATCATTTCTTCTAGCATTTTACATCATGGACTATGTAAGATGATAAATTATGCAAAATCTAAGAAAAATTGAACATGTGAAACTCATGTTTCTTGGTTATTTTTATATGCAAAACTATGGCATGGATGTCTTAGTCATCTCAATTTTGCTTGTTTACTTTGCCTATAGAAATATGAAAGGGTGTCCTCTTTGCCCAAACTTGAGGCACCTTCTAAGCATGTCTGTGAGGGCTGCATTTTGGGTACAATGAAGCACTCTTCCCTCAAGGATGGTTCAACTAGAGCTATACATAAATTGAAACTTGTTCATAGTGATGTTTGTGGTCCTTTGCAAACACCTTTATTTGGGAACTGCTTATATTTTATAAATTCCATTCATGAATTTTCTAGGCATTCATGTGTTATCAATTGGAAACAGAGTCCAAAGTGTTTATGTGATTTCAATACTCCTTGGTTATGGCTAAAATATGTAAAATGGACACCCTCCATTCTAATTGGGGGTGTATATGTTTTCTAAGTTTACTGCATTTCTAGCTACGCATGGACAAAACATCAACATAAAATGTCATATACACCTCAGAAAATGGATTTGCTATGAGGTTGAATATGTTGGAGTTAGACAGAGGCACGCGAACAAGACAAGGAAGAAGAAGAAGCTTGGAGCACAACACACAATACTGAATGTATTAACACTAGAATGTACAAAGATAAGTAGCCCATTAGGGCAATAGGCGTATATACAAGCCGGGGGAAAAAAACCTCCTAGAGAGGGAAAAAAGTGCCCCGACGGTCCTAGAGTGTTCACACAGATCATCACCTAAATATATCAACAAATCCCTCCTAGGAGTGATGCAGTGAACAAGGAGTTGGCACTCATGTATAAGGAAGTGCTAAGCTATGTGGAATCAATCCACAAAAGGAAGTAAGCCCAAAGTTTTGCGGAAAGCTTCAAACTTCTCCCTAGGCAGAGCCTTCGTGAAAAGGTCTGGAATGTTCTCTTGCATGGGCATATATGCCAAGCTGATCTCCCTAGCAGAGAAACTCTCCCTAACATAATGATAATGCACCTCAATGTGCTTAGTGTGAACATGGAACATAGGGTTCCTCGCAACTACCAATGCTCTCTGACTGTCAATGAAGATGGTGGTGGCGGAAGACTGACCAACACCCAAATCAGCCATAAGGCGTCTGAGCTACGCACACTCAACATTCGCTATGAAAGCTTCCTATACTCAACCTCACAATTGGAAGTGGCATAGTAGGCTACTTCTTGCTCAACCAAGATATACATGAGCTACCAAGCATGAAGCAAAAACCACTGGTGGACACACAAGTGTCATAGCAATCACTGTCATAAAAAGCATGCAAATCTAGCGGTAGTGATCCCCCCTTGGGATAAAACAATCCAAATAGCCGGGTACCACTCAAGTAGCGAAAGACGTGCTTAACCGCCTGCCAATGCTTGACACCTGGGCAATGCATAAACCTGCTCATTTGTGGGACAGCAAACTGAATATCTGGCCGAGTAATGCATAAGTAAATCAAGCATCCAACAACCTGTTGATAGAGAACAACATCAAATACATCTTCAGCATCATGAAGACTCAATCGTAAACCTATCTGCATAGGAGTGGCAATAGGCTTACAGTCTTTAAGGCCAAAACACTGCAATAATGTGTCAATATATTTCGTTTGACACAAAGCCACTCCACCATCACCTTGCATAAATTGAATGCCCAAATAGTGATGCAAATGCCCCAAATCAGACATCTCTGCCATCCCAACGAATTTGCTCTACAGTAGGTGCAACAAAAATAGCAGCACGAACATGAATCGGTAGAATATCATCATCTTTGACACCATCTCCATCAGCTCTAGCACTTGTATTTGCAGTACCTGTATTCACAGGTGTAACACCCTACACAATATTCCATAGTCCTTTTGCGACCAATACATAGCGCATCATATAAGCCCACAATGGGTAATTTGTACCATCCAACTTATCCTCAACAACCAACATACAAAATACATCATTGCTTTCAGCCATGGCCACTGACTAAAATACCTTGATGCAAAAAAATGCATGTATCTGAAAAAGTTGAACAAAACTACCCAAACGAGTTCTATTAGACCTGTAGACACTTATACTGGTGAACCGAAACTGGTATATATCTTTGGCACAAAAAGATGAAATAGTCTACACAAGCACTACGATAGTGCGTTTGGAGGCCGAAACAATCTTAGATCGTGATTTCGGCACCAGATAGCGAAGTTATTTTGATCTCTGAAACACCTTGAGTATGCTTCCCAAATTTTTTGCAATTCTGAGACTCCAATCGAAGAGGTATAGACAATGCCCTATATGAAACGACGACCTGCTCTGATACCAATTGTTGGAGTTAGACGTCTGTGAAAGCATGCAAACAACACAAGGAAGAAGAAGAAGCTTGGAGCACAACACACAATACTGAATGTATTACCAATAGAATGTACAAGATAAGTAGCCCGTTAGGGCAATAGGCATATATACAACCCGGGGGAAAAAAACCTCCTAGAGAGGGAAAAAAGTGTCCCGACAGTCCTAGAGTGTTCACACACATCACTACCTAAATATATCGACAACATATGTATCTCATGGATATGGCAAAGTGTATGGTCAAACATGAGGCTTTACCGCATAGCTTCTTGCTTGAGATTGTCATGTGTGCATCATATGTACTTAACATGTATCCCACTAATGCATTATATTCCATAACTCCATATGAGTCTTGACATGGTTGCACATCATCTGTTGCTCATCTACATGTTTTTTATTGTTTATCATAAGCATTAGTGTGTGAATAATAACATAAAAAATTGGATGATAAGGCTATGAAATGTATTTTTATTGGTTTTAGTTCTCAAAGGAAATGCTATCATCTACATCATCCACATACTAAATGCATTTTGGTTAGTCATGATGTTTTCTATGGAAGATGCAATTTAACCGTGCTTTCTATTTCGACAGGTGGAAAGTCAAATGCTGCTCTTAATGATGCAACTTCTCACCCTTTACAAGTTTCAAATGAAGAATTTTGAAGAGGGGGACTCCACAAAATGGTTTTTGAAAGACAAAAAGAGAGAAGATGGTTAGGGTTGTGAAGAATTAAAGAAAAGATAATGGTGGATGCAATCAGTGAAACAGGTTAATGGCAGCCCAAAAAATTCCAAAATTATCCCTCAAATTATCCATTTTTATGCAAAAGACCACCTCTCTCAAAATATGTCCGGAAGATATTTCTTGTCATGAACTTTTTTGCAAGCTAGTGAGTTCTTAATTTTGAAGAGTGATTCCCTAGCCCTATAAAATTTTATAAGATTTTCTTGCACTCAAACCGAACCTCAAATGAGGGCTTAGGACCTATTTTAACTAGGGAAGACACTAGAGTGTGAAGAGGGAAACTTTTTAAAACTTGCCTATAAAAGTGAACTAAACTCTAGTGTCTCATGAGGGCAACTTTTTAAAACTCACATATAAAAGTGAACTACACCCTCACTTGTATTTCTTGTTCTTGTTCACTCTTTCTTCTAATCGTGTGAGTTACATGGGAGCTCTTGTGTCTTGTCCATGAGTGAGGCTTGCTTGTAAATGTGTGTATGTGTGTGTTTGAGTCTCCTTTTGTGTGTGTGACTCCTAGCACTACGAAGGTCTTCATACCTCCAACTTGTCTATAGGATTGAAATTTTGTGGGTGAGGATCTATGTTGATTGATGTTGGTTGGTATGGGTGAATCCACCTAGAACACGTTGGCACTATTGCATCGGTCGTCGTGCTTGGAGGATCACATCATGTGAGGAAAGAGCTCTCAAGTCTTATTTGTTGGGAGTTCATCTCCATCATTTTTAGTTTATTTTTGTCTTATTTATTTGAGTAGGTAGTTATGAATAATAAAAGTATCATATTTAGGGTAAGGGCTTTTTTACTTCATTTTTTAGTTTCCCATTAAAGCCGGCATATCTTTGTCTTCTTGTTCATTCTTTTCTCTTCTTTCTCACTTCTTTATCTTCATTCTCTTCTTCTCTTCCCTTGGAAAGAGCTGAGATAGTAGCTTTTGAGAGACTAAGGGCTACATAGTGAAAAACACAACTCCAAAGAGGCCAAAAGTTGTCAAAATGCACAACAGCTGACTGAGAAGATTTTTTTTAGGACTTTGAAGTGTCCTTTAGAATAGTAAGATAGATCTACGTGCCCAAGAAGGTGGCTTCAAGAAAAAAAAAAATCTTCTTATTAAGAATCCATTTTTTAGCTCTAGAGCTTTCCATAAATATCATTTTAGATCCTACGTGCTTTCAATTATTTTTCAAAAGAATCTTTTTCTATTTTGAGATACAATTCTTTGAAGTTGACCTTGGGTTGGGATCAAGGTGTCAAGAGTTTGGTGAGTAAAATTGGGCCAGCAATGGCGGGTGGAAATACATGAAGGAAATATTATTTTACATTTACTTCCCTAGGGAGATCTTGAGAATCCTTTAGGGGATCTTTACACCCTTCTTCTCTTATATTTTTGATGAAAAATACAAGGCATCAGGAGCTCAAAATTTATACCCACCACTACTAGTGGATTTTTCTAGATTACAAACTCCAAGAAGATAACTCCCTAGTGGAAGTATACTTTACCCCATAATCAAGTAAGTCATTTTAGTAGTTTTGTAATACTAGGGAGCAAGGGGCCATTGAGGTACAAATCCATGAAATGAAAAGTTCCATTTCCAAATAGACAACATAAATAGATGAGGGAGGGAGGAATTATTTCCTTTTGTCTTTGCACTACCATAATTTGAACTCTTATCAAGGGAAATCACCTTTTGAAAATGGTGTACCATACATACTTGCAAAAGGCCCTCAAAATGAAGTAGAACCACGCATCCACCAATCAATAGAGCTGAAAGAGCCTAAATCAACCATTCGAATGCCAGATTTGGGAAGATTTCTCCAATCCATTGAAGTCACGAGGATGGTGAAGAATGTTTTTTATGGAAACAATGATAGTAGACCCCATGAGGCTAGGTTTCATCAAATAAGCCGAAAAAAATAAATGGAGGAATTCTTCACTCAATATCATACCTCTGGCATAACATTGAAAGGACCCACCATGGCATGGTTTCAAATGCTCCATTGTGAGGAATTCAAAAGCATTTTTAACTTTTCCAAGCATTGGTCAACAAGTATATGCCCATTGGGGTTAGACATGATACAATCAAAGAGCTTCCGTGCTTCAAGCGAAACCCTAGTGAATCTGTGAGAGAAGCTATGCAAAGATTTATGCATTACATGGAATATTTTCTTCAACTACCCTCTAATGTGAAGCTGATTGCACTCTTTCTTGATGGCCTAATCAATACCAAATTAGGGGCAAGCATATTTGCATGGAACCTAGTTCGCTAGTGGATTGCAAGTAAATGCATCAAAATGGATGATGATTTTCACCTCACCTTCACTATGCCAAGAACTAGGAATAAGGAAAAGTCACAATATTGATCCATGTTAGGGCACTCCACCAAATAAGAATTGGGAAACATGATTGTAAACACCTATAACTGGGTAAGAATGTTCCACACCTTCCAAGATTTCATGGATTGTTTGTATTGAAAGTAGCAAAAGACAAAGAACCTCTCCCTGACATAATGATAATGCACCTTAATGTGCTTAGTGCGAGCATGGAACATAGGGTTCCTCGCAAATGCCAATGCGCTCTAACTATCAGTGAACATGGTGGTGGCAGAAGACTGACCAACACCCAAATTAGCCATAAGGCGTCTGAGCGACACACACTCAACCGTCACTGTGAAAGCTGCCCTATAATCAGCCTCACAACTGGAAGTGGCCAGAGTAGGCTACTTCTTGCTCAGCCAAGATATGCATGAGCTACCAAGCATGAAGCAAAAACCACTAGTGGACACACGAGTGTCATAGCAACCAACCCAGTCAGAGTCAGAAAAAGCATGCAAATCTGGCGATAGTGATCCCCCCTTGGGATAAAACAAGCCAAGTAGTCGGGTATCACTCAAGTAGCAAAAGATGCACTTAACCACCTGCCAATGCTTGACACCTGGGCAATGCATAAACTTGCTCATCTGTGAGACATCAAACTGAATATCTGGCCAAGTAATGCATAAGTAAATCAAGCATCCAAGAGCCTGCTAATAAAGAACAACATCAAATGCATCTCCAACATCATGAAGCCTCAATCATAAACATGTCTCCATAGGAGTGGCAATAGGCTTACAAACTTTAAGGCAAAAACCCTACAATAATGTGTCAATATATTTCGTTTGACATAAAGGCATTCCACCATCAATGTGCATAAACTGAATGCCCAAATAATGATACAAATGCCCCAAATCAGACATCTCAAATGGGGCATGCAAATCAACCTTGAAATCAGCAATATGCTTCTCATGAGGATCAATGAGCAGCATATCATCAACATACACAACAATGATCAAAAGCACATCATTAGCACACTTAACATACAAGGTGCTTTGGGTTGGACTGTTCTCAAAACCATGTGCAATCAGATAGGCATGTATCTTTTCATACCAAGCACGTGGTGCTTGCTTTAAACCATATAACACCTTCTTTAACCTACACACCTGGTTTTCATGCCCTTTTTGTACAAAGCCATGGGGCTGAAAAACATACACTTATTCATGCAAATCACCATTTAGAAATTTTGTTTTAATGTCCAATAGATGTACATTCCAATCATGATGAGCTGCAAGTGCATAGATGCTATGAACAGTAGTCATTCGGCATGTAGGTGCAAAGGTTTCATCAAAATCAATGCCTCTTTCCTGCACATAACCCTTTGCAACAAGCCTACCCTTATACCTGTCAAGTGTTCCATAAGGTTTACGCTTCAGCTTATATACCCACTTAGTGCCAATGGCCTTCTTTCCAAGAGGCAAGTCACATAAAGACCAGGTACCATTTTCATGATAGCATCATATTCAGATTGCATTGCAGCCGTCCAACGTTCATAATTTTCTGGTTTAGGTTCAATCTCATCAGAGAGACTAGATACAACCATAGCATAGCAAATCTGATGCAAAAGAGGCACTATGAGAGCCTGCATGAGTATAGTATGGTAGAGGTGCATCTATTTTGTTGTCACACAAAGTCTGCACTAGCCATTTTGGCACAAATTTTGCATCCTCAATATCAGCTCTCTCAACAACAAGTGCATCATGCAAATCTGCATCAGAAATGGAATGATCTACATCATCACATGAAACCTACAATGGTTGAGAAGTTGCCTCATTAGGACCAGCACTAGACTGTCCACTTGTAAAAAGAGGCAGCAAAGTATCATACATGTCTTTGGAGCTAATAAATGTCTCCTTCATACATGAAAGTAAATCTTCCACAAAAACAACATCATACCTAACCAAAATGCATTGAATTTGTGGATGATAGAGACGATAGCCTTTGCTTTTAGAACTTTACCTAACAAAAATACATTTTACTGCTTTATCATCCACTTTCGTGCAATGTTGTTCAAGCACTAATGCATATGCCAGACAACCAAAAACACACAGATGAGAAACAAATGGCTTGCGACCGTCCCAAGCCTCATATGGAGTGATAGACTGCAGTGCTTTAGTGGGACACCTGTTAAGTACATATGCTACACACATGATAGCCTCAAGCTAGAAACTATGTGGTAAAGCTTGACTCTTAACGATACACCTTGCCATCTCCATGAGTGACTTGTTCTTTCGTTCAGCAAATCCATTCTGTTTAGGTATATACAGCAGTGTACATTGATGTTTTATCCCACATTTAGCCAAAAATGCATTAAATTTAGAAGACATATACCCCCCCATATCATAATGGAGGGTGCCCATTTTACATGCTAACATATTTTCAGCCAAAATCAAAAACTGTTTGAAGAACATGAACACTTTGGACTTTGCTTTCAATGGATATACCCATGCATGCCTGGAAAAATCATCAATGAAAATCACGAAGTAAAGATAGTTTCCAAAAGAGTGTCTCTACATAGGACCACAGACATCAATGTGAACAAGTTGCAATTTCAGAGTAGCTCGAACTGAACCATCTTTTGGAAAGGATGAACGCTACATTTTGCCCAAAATATAGCCTTCACAAACATGTTTTCTGGGTTCCTCAAGTTTGAGCAAAGAGGACACCATTTCATATTTCTGCATGCATAGAAAACTAGCAAAATTCAAATGACCAAAGCATGCATGCCAAAGCTTTGCATCTTACATAGCCTGAGAATCATGTACTGCACATGTTGAATCATTCATAGGTTTCTCATAATCTATGAGCTTATACAACCCATGAGATAAAATGCCAGAAGCAATAATCACATTGCCATTTGACAGATCATGAATTGTGCATCTATCATCAACAAATTTCACAACCAAACCAATCTTGGCTAAGGCCAAAACTGATAACAGATTCTTCTTGATCCCTGGCACAAATAAAGCATATGACAATGTAAAAGAACTACCATCAGTAGTAGTCAGAATGATCTTACCAACTCCCATAACAGGATAAGAGGAGTTGTTGATGCATATAACAGTATTCCCTATAGGGCAGGCTCGAGTGAAGAGAAGAAACTACACTATGTTTGGTCGCCCCACTATCAAAGTACCAAACATGTGAGTCTACTATAGACATGCACTACTCATGAGAAGATGGGTCAAAATTGCAAACAATAGTAAACTCACATTCTTCATCCTGCACAAGATAAGCAGACTCTGTTTTCGGTGTAGAGGCCTCTACAACAACCATTCCGGCCTCTTTCTTCTTTGCCTCTTCAATAGGCAGTTTTGGATAGCTCTTAATGACATGATCATTTGCTTTACAATACTTGCAAAACAATTTGTGCTTTTCTGATTTCTTCTCATCTTTGTCTTCCTTCTTCGATTGTGTAGAATTAGCGGATTTCTGCTTACTAGTAGAAGAGCTCCATTTTCCTTTGCCCTTTTGACTAGCCAAGAAAGCTTGATATGCAACATGCATAATAGACTTGTTCTGTCTGGACTCATCTTCCTGCAACAAAACAAAAACTAACTCTTCAAATGTTAAGGCATTTGGATTGCCTTTCATCATCAGATGAAGAGTAGGAGCAGAACTCTGATATGAGTTTTTAGAGGAAGCCAACAAAAGGCTAAAAAGGACTAGGCCAGCCACATTGACTCAAGATGCTTAGCTTGAAGTCTTCTCCAACATTATCTTGGTCCATGTGGATAAAGTTGGAAATTTGAGCGAATATGGTAAGGGAAATACAATTCTTCCAATCTAGTACAACGGGGGTGACTTCTAAAGCCATAATGGATTCCGATGGAGGCATAATATCCAAATCTATATAGCTATGGGAATGGTGCACTATGTCATGATTTGGTCTCTTGAAGTGGATTTCCTTGTGAGGCTTCTTTCTTCTCACTACTATGAGAAAAATCCTCAAGTTTACTCCACCCATTTGTTGACCCGACATAGCACAGGACACAAATTGCTACCCCCATACGAAATGGACATCAGCTCTGGCTCTGACCACTCGACCAGAGTGACTCTCCACGTGCCTATCGACCCGCATAGGTGCATGTCAACATATAGGTCAGTCCATAGGATGAAACTAGCATTAGCTCATGGCTTTGAACCCCGATGAGGGTAGCTCCACCCATCCACTAACCCATCACAACACACCGATGACACATACATACATACATACATACACACACACACACACACACACACACATATATATATATATATATATATATATATATATATATATATATATATATATATATATATATATATATATATATATATATATATATATATATATATATATATATATATATATATATATATATATATATATATATATATATATATATACATATATATATATAGTTGTCTGATATATGAAGGCTATGACTATAACATAATCAATCTGGAGGTAGGATTTGGTGAGGGATCAATAGAAAGAATTGAAGAATCCCACTTAATTCATGCACATTAGTATATATAGGTATTTGGTCAAGCTTCACTTTCACCTACTCAAGGTTTCACTCATGAAAGATCTAGCCTCCTAGCTAAATCTATCCATGTAATTCCATGCCTTTTATGTAAACATAATAGTCATATATTTACATGATTGTACTAAATTCCCTTTAGATTTGTACAAGCCCTTACATGCCATTCACAAATAGTATGCAATGCATATCATCTGCAAATGGGAAAGAGAAGAAGATGGGATGGAAATGTTTCACCTGTTTGATTGATTAGAAATTTGTTTGACATTGTTTACATTCATCATCATAATCATCTCCACTCCAAATCCTCATCTTTTGCTCTTTATTTGATTCCCTATATTTATATTAGAACCAAAACACAAACATTAGGTATTTATACATTTCTATTTACAAAATTTCTTTCAGCATTTTAGATTTCTTGTCAAATAGGGTTTGCCTTTGCAAGACATCTCCATTGCTGGGTGCTCATTGAAGAAGATATGCTTATAGAGAAACCAACATTGTACTACATTCATTATAGAAACATTCTTGAAAATGTTTGATATCTAAACAAGCCACTTCATTTGCTTGTCCATCCTTTCAGGCATAGATCTTTGTACATTTGTAGTAGATTATTGATGAATCCTCAAAAAGAGTAACCAAGCATAACTGCTCGTATGCATAATCTTCTCAAATGTAGTGCACCAAGATGCACTCAAAATTTTTAATGCATTTATATATGCATTTTGGTTTTTTTTTTTAATCACTTAATCTAGTGTCAAAAAGTGCCTTTATACATATATTTTCTTTTGGTTCCTTCATGAAATCTTTTGTAGATATTTCATCCTTTACAATCATAGTATCTTTTACTTGAATGCCTTCCTTTGCATGGATCTTGTTATCTATATGCATAGAGTTTTACACATACATATCCACATCCTTAACTGAACATTTCTCTTGATGAACACTTTCATCCACACCAACCTTTTGTGTTTCATCATTCTCATTCATTTAATCATCTTCTTGCATATATTCTTCCACGCTCATGTCCTTACTCACTTGCACCTTATTACTTGTTCTCATCTTAGCATGTATATGCTTAGTTTTATCTGCATCTAATTCACTCTCTGTTTGAATTTCATTCTTTTCTTTTTTAGCATGTTTCACTAGGCTTTCATCTAGACCATGCATGTGAGAATCAATGTTTTCATACACTTTATCATGATCATATACATTTGCACCCAATTGTGCTTCATCATTTACATACACTTCCTTATTCATTTGAATGTCAACACTCTCTTTCCCTGCTTCATAATTGGGTTTGCCATCATCAATTAGGAATTCCTCCTTTTTATGCATAGAATTTTGCATTTGCTTGTCATTTGTCACATAAGCATCATTAGTTATGGGCATCTCATCATGCTCTTGCATAGTCTCTACCCCTTACACATGATCTTTTACATACACATCCTTGTATATTTGCATGTCATCTACCATTTGCACATCATTATAATCATCTCTATCATGGATTACATCCATATCACCATTTATAGGATGAATATTTAACATCTCCTCATTTTTAAGAATAGCAAAGTACATGAACTTGAGGCGAAGTACCTAGGCATTGGTCTGACACCAATGATGGACCATGAGCTATGTGAGAAATTTTTCTACGTATCCAAATTCGATTTGTGTGAAAAGCTCATGAAAATGGAACAAATGGAATGGGCTCAATACAAATCAGCACTTGTCAAGCAGTTCATGCCAGAGGACATTGATAAAGTGACATGGAAATCATTCTTGAAGTGTCCCTATGCCTAAAACCCTACCAATTTTGGAGGTCAACAGAAAATTTGACGAACAATATGGTCTATTTGAGCATGATAAGAGGTATTTAAGACATGAAAAGGTGTTGTAGTTTCTATGAGCAGTAGATGTTAAAGCCCGAGAGGAGTTAACTCCATTCCTACAGGACATAGACTTAGATCCAAGACTCAAAGAGGGTTGGACGCTCGTCCACAATGCTCTGAGGAGATATGTCAAGAAGTAGAAGACAATGGAAAACAAGGAGATGATAAAGGCATACAAACTCCATGCATTTCAAAAAGAAAATCCTACAAATGCAATCGATGTGACCTCCAAAGTTTCTAGATGCTAAGAGCATGTCAATATCTTTAACACAATGATTGCATGAGTGCTCTAAATACGCAAACTCTTAGGATAAGGGAAAAAAGGAGACATGTTAAAGCCCACCAAAATCAAATCAATCAAATAATAATAACAAATCATAATAAAATTCACCAAAACCCAAAAAGCAATCAAGATGAGACTTCTCCTACCATGCTGAATTCCTCACATCCAACAGAGGATAATCAAGTAGATTAAGGACTAAATCAGGAACTAAGGCAAAAGATAATCCAAGAGTTAAAGGTATATATAAGCTTACAAAGTGATGAGATAGAAATGGAAGGTGAATTACTCAAAGAAGATTTTGTTTGCTTGTGTAAAGATCCATCTCAAGAAAAGTTCTGAAATGATGATGATTGAACAATACTTAGGAAACAATTTGATGCCAACTGATAGTGATATATCTTTGCAAACACATGTTTCAAATACACCTAATGACCTACTGACTAATTTGCATGAAGAGGATACAAATGAGCAGGACGTTATGCCTGAGAATATGGCAATCAAAGATCTTATGGACAAAGCAAAGTATATGAATGATAACAGATTGCATAAACATGCAGAAAAACAAGTGAATGATCTAGTCGCATCCTTTCCATTGAAAAGCATGTCGCTTGGTTACTCACCCATGAAGAGACTAAATGGCTTTTTGTTGCATATCCTCTTGTTCAAAGCATAGGAATTGAGTTAGAAGATTGTTTATATTTGTTGCACTAGACTCCTTGTCATCGGTATTATGATTTACTCACTCCCTCCTTTCATGTCAACCTCACTAGGTATGTCGTGGAGTTCGGAAAGGAGGGTGTGAAATAAGAGCAAGAACAAACATGACTAGTGACGCCTCAGAAGGTGAACATATAACTTTATGGCACACGTTTTATGAAGGTTGGATACAAGCTTCTAACATGTGCGAAGATGCTTAGAACATTCTAAATCTCATACTTTTATTCCTTAGTCATTAGGGATTGAGTGTCTTTCAATAAAAACGAACTTCACAATCTATTGATGTGTAATATGTTATTCTTTTGTATAGACACTATGAGACTTCATTGTCTTAAAAGTGATTTCACATCACTCAAAATTGTCAAGGCCATATCTTTCTTTATTTCGGCCATAGCACAACCATTAAAAGTGTACATTGTCTCTTTCCTATATATCGAATAAATGACTACTCTATTACTCTGCCCGATAGTGGTGGCTCCTAGAGCCCATTTCTCATAATGCACCTTCCTTATGTAAAATTAATTTGGCATTTGCATACTAGCACCTTATGAAATAAGATGAGCCATGCCTAATCTTATTTCTCATGTATTGCCAGCCTCTATAGCCTTCCACCACAGATGAAGACCTGAACACACAACTCACCATTAAAGATGTATGCCATAAGTTTCTAAAACATCCATCAATGCCAATTGCTTTCCCCTTCTCATCGATATTTTGCTCATTTTTTAGCATCAATACGAGTTTCTCCATTCCGTGGTGACTTCCATCTTTTAGTTGTTCTTTCCTTAGTTTCAGAGACTTAAAATCAAGTTTTGAAAGGATGCAAAGCATGTGCTAAACATATTTTTTATCAGTGGGTGAGTGTCCACCTCATTTAGACACACAATCAAATGTATAAGCAAGGATTAATATAAACACACATTCATATTACCTACAATCTTTTGGAATTATACAATAATTTCGGGAATGAGATACGTTGCAAACACTACCCATCCGCATTAAAGCCTTACATTTACTTTCTTTTCCTACTATTCTATATTCTTCTCATAATCGTTTAGCACTTGAAGTGAATTTTTTCACATCAGACATAAAACATAACCGAAAGGATAGAACTGAACAAACCATTCGATTCCTTTATGATGAACTTCCCAGGCTCTTTCTCTCTCTCAACGTGAAATCAAGGCACATAGAAGACACAATGAAATCGAGTTTCAACAGCACAACAGGTCTAAACTTCAGAGAATAACACAAATAAATAAAACAATGATTTCCACACAAGTCATTTAAGAGCATTCTACCTCATCCTTCTAATTTTGAAGAAGCCTTAGTTCAAGGACAAATACATTTTCACAGGCATGCTACCCCACATAGGTTTGTAGTGTCAATCATAACCTCTCACAAAATATATCCACATGAAAAAAAGAACTCATAAACATGCACTCACACATATAGATACAAAAATATAGAAAATGGCATAAAGAGTGATACAAAGAACCTTGCAGATATTTCTATTGTTCGAAACTTGCAGATGCCATAGTTCATAAAACAAAGGAATGCTGGGACAATAGTTGGCCAAAATGTTATGTGAAGATCAACACTAAGTTGTATGCAGAGAACCTTTATCATGCATTCTTCCATTGTGGCTTTCAGCTCTTCTTGTAACCAAGTAGGTGAATATCAAGGTGTTTTGCTGGTTCTTTGGTTCTCTGCAATGGTTCTTTGAGTTCTTCGCAGGCTTGTTTATTATTCATGAGTTTAGAATGGAGAGATATTTCCACACCTGAAGCAGCACAATGTTCTTTCAATAGCAAGTCTATTTTCTCTCTAACTTCTTCATTTAAACATGATTTATGTTGTTCCAATATATCTTTTTTTCTGCTGTAAATGAGCTTGGTCAGCCTGAGAACGATTGATCCTCACGTAGCAGTGCTGCTGTAAGAGATGTTCCTAAAAATCCAGGAAAGGTATAGAAAGGGAAAGCCCATCTTCATGCAGCTCCATTGCAAGCTTTGAATCACTTACAGATAGATCTTTGGATGCCATGTCCAGAATATCTTCAAGTAAAAGCCAAGAGTTCTCCTCCTTGTGACTCTTCAATGTTTCCAACATTTTCTCGAGAAATGTTCAAGAGATACTTAAGCTGCCATTCGTGTTGAATAAGAGAATGGAATCTTCCCATTATGACTCAGACGAGCCTTAACAGTAGTAAAATGTCCAGCATGTAGAGAGCACCCACTCTGAAAATTTTTCATCCTTTGAAATGCTGTCCGCAAAATCTGTAGCTGCTGTGCTGTTTGTAATGGCTCAAGGTGTGTAGATAGGAGAATTTTAGTGTGTCAGTTCTATCAGCTAAGAAGAGAGAAACTATGAAAATTGGTTTTCTAACACTCAATCCTGTATTATACTTGGTGAGATTGCCAGTTGCAGTGTGAAAACTAACCTCTCCATCAAAGTCCACCTCCTTATTACCAACCACAATAGAGAATTCAATGAGGGGGATTGGGATCAAGCCCACCAGCATACTCATGTTTGTACTGCAATTCAACCTTTCCATTGTTGTTTCATTGCTCTGACTTCTTCAATAAACAATTAAAGGAGGGCACTACTTGGATCCAACTGTTTGGAAGTCTTCACTCAATCAACAAAAGACCTGTTCCAATCTGTACCAACATGATAAATATTTGCATTTACACCAGCATACTCATGCTTGTACTGCAATTCAACCTTTCCATTGTAGTTTTATTGCTCTGACTTCTTCAATAAACATTTAAAGGAGGGCACTACTTGTATCCAACTGTTTGGAAGTCTTCAAGCAATCAACAGAAGCCCTGTTCCAATCTGTACCAACGTGATAAATATTTTCTAGAACTAGAATTGGAGTAGGTGCAACATGACATCCTTGTGCAGGTGCTGTTGCAGTCTAGTAGCCCTATTTTGAACCAATTCCTATTGTTGCTTAGTTTCCAATCAACTCCTAAGTGCATGAATCAGTGTACTCTGAGCTCTAATCCACAATATCTATCTAGTCAACAGAAGTTAAAGATGCTTGTCATCCTCAGAGAGCTATGGAAATTCTCTAACCTGCCCACATGGTACATGTATGCACAGCAGAGGTACAATTTTTCCCTATACATTTTACACTGTTTATACCACGTGGTGCTTTTAAGCTTCACACTTTGAAATTGAAGCAGAAGCACCTTTTTCCCTAATCAAATCAATATCCTCAAGAGTGCAAAGTTCACAGTATCATGGTTAGCAACATCTTAATTTGCTTTCATTTGCCTCGGGGTGATTTAAGACCAGGCTGAAACTCCTCACAGCTTGGCACTGTAATGAGCAACAACATTGAGGAGTAGCTCTCCATCAACATCAATGAAAATACTCTTCCTGCTCCATGATGAAGCTCATGAGATAAATCACCTTTCATCCAATCATGCCAAAACCATATCAGCTCCATGCACTTAGCTTTTCCTGCAACTTGTCAGAAAGGTTTCCATTCCGGGATTGATGAAAAAGCCTAAAACCCTACTGAAGCATTCAATCAGATGCATCTTGGGAAATAATGCCCGTTAATAAAGCCTTTACGTTTGCCTCGAACTGTTTTGTGTAATCTTTGAGCACATATGCAGCTTTATCCTGAAGATAACCTGCTACAACCGGTATTGCATCTTCCCTCTTTCCTTCGTTTTGCTTTAATAATCTCCTTCTCAGTTAGAGACCCAGTGCTACCATCCTCTCCCTATTCAAAATAACCTGGAAGCTGCATCAGCATGCAAATAAATCTCACGAATACTAGAGCTGCGACGATGGAGAAGAATGACAGAAGCCATTGCATCAACTCCCAGTCCACAGCTGATCCTCAATCGCTGACTCTATACATGTCCTAATGGACTGCTTTGACGCGCACATAAGACACCGTCCCTGTTCCCCCAACAGAGTCTCATTCGATCACTTGGCTCTGTTTCCTCTAACTTCTTTTATTCCGCGTGTTTTATTTTGTTTGAATTCAAAGAGCCCTCATTCTTTAATATTAATACCGAATTCGGCGAGTTGGAGACTAGGTTATGTCCAATATTGCAAGAGCTTGTACGCCCTTGTCGTGCATGGATTCATGCAATCAGAGGCATGATGACACACACATAACTAAGTGCACACTTACACAAAATCTCACACGCACACACGCATATATATGTGTGTGTATGTGTGCATGGATTCATACAATCACAAGCACGATGAGACGCACATAACTAAGTGCACACTTACACAAAATCTCTCTCTCTCTCTCTCTCACACACACACACACATATATATATATATATATATATATATATATATATATATATATATATATATATATATATATATATATATATATATATATATAGTTGGGTGTGTGCAGAAGTGCAAGAGCCACACAAGAAGCACACACAAAGAGCACAAATGTAGCAAGACACACAAAGAAAACGGATGGTTAGAATAGCTTTCTCTATTGATGATGAAGAGAATTGAAGCAAGAGCTTAATAATCTTTCTAAGTACAAAGTATTACCACATATGAGTGAATAATGTATGTGGTAACATAGAGAAAAAACCTCTAGCTATCACTAGAGTAAAAAATGCCCTTGTATACAGAAAAGGTTCACATCAAAGCTACTCCAGAAACACATAAGTGTAATAAAATCCCCCTGGAGCGAATGATGTCAACACATACAAGGAGTGCTAGATTAGCCCCCACTAGGAAATAAGCCTAAAGCTTTGCGAAAAGCTTTAAACTTTTCCCATGGAAGAGCTTTGGTGAATATTTCTACCACATTATCTTGTGTAGGCACATATACCAAATCAATATCTCCTGCATGAAGGTGCTCTCTCACATAGTGATAATGCACTTCAATATGTTTGGTTCATGCATGAAACACTGCGTTTCGTGCAATAACCAATGCAATATGACCATCAGTGAGAATATGTGTAGTAGCATTAATCTCCATGCAAAGATCCATCAATAGGCATCTCAGTTGTATACACTCCACTGTAGCTATGAAAACTACCCTCTAGTTAGCTTGACAACTTGATGTCGCCACTATAGATTGCTTCTTACTCAACCAAGATATGCACATTTTCCAAGGAAAAAGCAATTATCGCTAGTGGACATGCGAGTATCATAACAGCCAGCCCAATCACTATCTATAAAAGCATGCAAGCATGGCTAAATATCTCTGGCATAAAAGAGACCTAAACATACATTTCACTGCTTGTCAATGCTTAGTGCCAAGGCCATGCATGAATGACTCAACTAGGAAACTGCATACTGTATATCAGGCCTTGTGTTGCATGCATATATAAGACGTCCCACAACTTGTTGATAAAGACAAGTGCCAAATGCATCACTGGAATCCTCAATTGAGAACCTAAATCATGTCTCCATTGGTGTGGAAACAAGCTTGCAATCCTCAAAGTCAAAAATTGAAGTAGTTTTTCAACATACTTTGCTTGATGCATAACAATTCCCCCCTCAATGGATAAAAACTGGATGCCAAGTTAGTAGCTCAAAAGACCAAGATAAGTGACATCAAAAGTCTGCTGCAAATCAGCCATAAGGATGTCAAGATTTGCATCACATGACCCAGTCAAAAGTATGTCGCCAACATAAAGAATAAGCACTGTAAGATCATGCTCATCTTTGCCTACATAGAGTGTGCTTTCAATTGGACTACATGTGAAACCAAGAGCAATTAAGTGCTTATGGAATTTGTCATACCATGCATGTGGAGCTTGCTTGAGACCATACAAGGCTTTATGCAAGCAAAAAGCCTGCTTCACGTAGACCTCTTCTTGCAAGAAAGTTGCTTTTATGTCCAAGTGATGTATTTTCTAACCTCCTTGGGCATACAATTCAACTTTCGTACGAATGGTAGTCATGCATGAAGTAGGTGCAAAAATTTCCTCATAGTCAATGCCATATTGTTGCGTATATCCTTTGGCAACCAATCTAGCTTTGTAGCGATCAATGCTACCATCTAAATTTCTCTTAATCTTGTAAACTCACTTTGTACCAATTGCATTTTTTCCTTCTAGCAATACGCATAACTCCCAAGTATCATTCCTATGTATGGAATCCATTTCTAATTGAATAGCACTCATAAAATGTGAATCGTCACATGCATCTTTAAAAGTAAGTGGCTCTTCATTACATGTTGTTGCAATAAGAGAATAATCCACAAAATTACTTGATGCATGGCAAGAGCTTGATCTTGTTCTACCAAGTAAAGGTGCACTCAATTTGCTGCCTTGCAAAGTTTGTTTCCGCCACTTTGGGATACTTTGTGCACTCTTGATAGACATGCATTCATTATGTAATACATTGTCAACATGTATATCATGCATGGACTGAATTTCATGCTCATTTTCAACCAGATTTTGTCGCAAATGTTCAACCATATGTGACTAGAAATTTCAAGCAATTCCAACCATTTTTTGCAAAAAAATTTCAGCCATGTTTGGCTAGAAATTATCTACACTTTTAGCTCTATTTTACCAGAATTTTTCAGCCCTTTGAACCTCACTTGGATGGTCTACAAGGCCATAGTCAAGTGCACCACTTTGGAACAAAGGCATGAGTGTATCAAACACACTTGTGAGCTAAGTATTGGCTATTTTTTGCATTCAAGTAGAGGGAAAACTGAATTTTCAGCAAATACAACATCTAGACTCACAATAATTGTGTTCATCAATGGATGGTACAAATGATATCACTTACTTTCAGTACTATAATCAACAAATATACATTTCTTTGCCTTGCCATCAAGTTTGTGATGTTATTGTGATGGCACAAGAGCATATGCCAAACAACCAAAAACGCACATATGACTAACCATAGGTTTATGTCCATTCCAAGCCTCAAAAGGAGTGATGAATCTCAATGCTTTTGTAGGGTAGCAATTCAACACATAGTTTGCACACATGACCGCTTCCATCCAAAACTTGTCAGGAAGGTGGTTCCCTTTAACCATACCTCGTGCCATTTCAAGGAGTGTTCTATTTTTATGCTTGGAAACATCATTTTCTGGAGGTGTATATGGCATGGTGTGAAATTCCTCTTTCATTAAGGAAAGCATCAAACCCATGTGACATGTATTCACCACCACAATCTATGCATCAAGTCAAAGGATTTTTTGAAGAAAAATTTTCAACCATAGCTAAAAATTCTTTGAAGCAAGAAAATACCTCATTCTTTGCTTTCATAGGATACACCCATGTATGGCAAGTAGCATCATCAATGAGGGTAACAAAATATACATGCCTCCCAAAAGATATATTCTTGATGGAACCACATACACCACTATGAACATGCTGCAATTTTCTTGTAGTGTGTGCATGAATATCTTTTGGAAAAGAAGCATGATGCAATTTTCCAAGAATGCAACCTTCACATGCATGCTTTTCAATGGAATCAAGTGTTGGAAAACCAATAACCATGTCCTTCTTGTTGATATATTCTGGTAGTGATATGTGTGAACACACTAGGACTTTTGAGGCCCTTTTTTTCCTCTTTAGGAGGTTTTTTCCCCTGCCTTGTATGTACGCCTATAACCCTAATGGGTCACTTATCTTTGTACATTCACTTGGTAATACATTTGGTATTATGTGTTGTGCTCCAAGCTTCTTCTTCTTCCTTCTCTTGTTCAAGTGCCTCTGTAGACCTCGAACTCCAACAACTGGTATTAGAGTAGGCCGTCGCTTCATCTAAGGTGTTGTTGACACCCCTCCGGTCACAGTCTCAGAATCACATGAAAATTGGTGAGCATACTCAAGGTGATTAGAAGTTCAAAACTGCTTTGCTTTGTGGTGTTGAAATTTTGATATGAGCTCTTTTTGGCCTCCGAATGCACTATCATATTGCTTGTGTAGGTAATTTTATCCTTTTGTGTCAAACATATATACACACTTTGGTTCTCTAGTATAAGTGCCTCGAAGTCTGCTACAAGTTTAGTGGAGCTTGACAGGGTGGCTCTATTCAACTTTTTGAGATACGATCATTTTTCTGCATCAGGGTAATTTAGTCAGTGGCCATGATTGAAAGCTACTACTCCTACGAATACAATTATTGAAGGTGATGTAGATGGCATTGAAGACGTTGATCTGCAGGTTCCTATTCGTGCTGCAATTCTTGTTGCATCTACTATAGAGAAAATTTATTGGGATGGGCTAGATGCTCAGGCACATGCATTGATAGCTTTTTCTATCAAACATGGCATAAACCCTCACATTCGCTCTTGCACAATAGTAAAGGATGCTTGGGAAACAGTTACAACTTTATGCAAAGCAAGAAATGAGGCCGGTGTTTCTTACCTCCAAAAACAGTTGGAGAGTGAGCATATGAATGAAGGAGATTCTATGGATAATTTTTTGAAAAATATCAAAGATTTGAAAGAGTAGTTAATTTTTGCATATGAAATCTTGCTAGATAGTTCACTTATGTAGACCATTCTTAATGGTCTTCTTGATTCGTATTAGATTTTTTCTTCTACTCTTCAATTGATAATGAAAGGCAATCCAAATGCCTTAACATTTGACTAGATAGTCTCTTTTCTATTGCAAGATGATTAGTCTAGCCAAAACACGTCTACTAGCTTTCTTAGCTGTTCAGAAGGGCAAAGGCAAATGGAGCTCATCTACTAGCAAGCAAAAATCTACTCATTCTACACAATAAAAAAAAGGGAAGACAAAGATGAGAAGAAAATAGAAAAGTAGAAGCAGCTCTATAAATACTTTAAAGGAAATGATCATTTCATAAAGAGTTTTCCAAAATTTGCTGCAAAAGAGGCAAACAAGAAAGAGGTTGGAATGGTCATTGTCGAGGCCTCTACACCTAAAATAGAGTCTGCTAATCTTTTGCAGAATGAAGAATGGGTGTTTACTACTGTTTGCAGCTACGACCCATCTTCTCATGAACAATGTATGCCTATAGTAGCCTCATATGTTTGGTACTTTGATAGTGGAGCAACCAAACATATTGCCTCGTAGCACAACTTCTTTTGTTCACTTGAGTCTGCTCCTTTAGGGAATACGGTCGCATGAACTAACAACTCCTCTTATCTTGTAATGGGAGTTGATAAGATCATTCAGATTACTTCTGATGGTAGTTCTTTCACATGACTAGATGCTTTGTTTGTGTCAGGGATCAAGAAAAATCTGTAGTTAGTTTCAACATTGGCCAAGATTGGCTCGGTTGTCAATTTTGTTGATGATAGATGTACGGTTCATGATCTTTTGAATGGAGATGTTATAATTACTTCTGGCATTTTATGTCATGGGTTGTATAAGCTTATAGAGTATGAAAAATCTATGAATGATTGAGCATGTGGAGTTCAAGATTCTAAGGCTATCTGAGATGCAAATCTTTGGCATGCATGCTTTGGTCATCTAAATTTTGCTAGTTTGCTATGCCTACATAAATATGAAATGGTGTCCTCTCTTCCCAAACTTGATGCAATGGGTAAACATGTTTGTGAAGGTTGTATTTTGGGCAAGATGCAATGCACCTTCTTTTGTTAACTACCTTTGTTTAGTGATTTTTATTGATGATTTTTCCAAGCATGCATGGGTGTATCCATTGAAAGCAAAGTCCTAAGTGTTTATGGTCTTCAAAAAAATTTTGGTTTTGGTTGAAAATTTATCAACATGTAAAATGGGCACCCTCCATTTTGATCGAGGGGGGAAATACATGTCTTCTTATTTTAATGCATTTTTGTCTGAACATTGGATAAAACATCAATCTACAGTGCCATATACACCTCAAAAGAATGGAGTTGCTGAATGAAAGAACAAACCTCTCATCAAATTCATACCCCTCTCGTTTTCTTTTCTCCCTCATGGACCTTCTTAAGCCATGATGTGATGATTCTGCCTCTTGTCCAATTTCCTCCATTTTGGCTTTACCTTTAGACTTCCACATTTTGAGTTTTTCAATCTGAGTTGCTTCATCATCTTTTGAGGTATCCTGTTCTTCAATTTTAGAAGGGTTATCCTTGACAAGCTTTGGAAAGTATTCTTCAAGATCATAAGGTAAGTTGATCTTACTATATGAGTCTTCATACCGAGAACTATTCTCATCAAATACTACACCTCTACTCACCAAGAATCCTTTGGTTTTTGGCTTGTATAGCCAGTGGCCTTTTTGGTTTTTGTCATATCCAATGAACACACATCTTTCAGCTTTTGGATCCATCTTTCCTCTAACCTTTGAAGGAACATGAGCATAAGCAATACATCCAAAAATCTTACAATGATCCAAGCTTGGTCTTCTTCCATTCCAAGCCTCATATGGTGTCATGTCATCAAGTGATTTTGAAGTTAACTTGTTAATCAAATAAGTGGCTGTGGATACAGACTCAGCCCATAAATTCATTTAGCATAGACCTTGCAGCTTCAACAATTGTTCTATTCCTTCTCTTTGCAACCCCATTTTGCTCAGGAGTGTACCTTGTAGTAATCTCTCTTTTGATTCCCCTTTCTTGGAGAAAGGATTCAAATTCATGGGAGAAGTACTCTCCCCCTCCATCTGACCTTAGCCTTTTTAGTGTTTTACCTGTTTGATTCTCCACAAGAGCTAAATATCTTTTGAAGCATGAAAAGACTTCATCCTTGTGTTTCATAGAGTATAGTATAGTCCATCTACTACAATCATCAATGAAGGAGACATAATACCTTGATCTAGATATTGAGGCATCCTTGCTAGGTCCCCATACATCTATATGAACCGAATCCAAGAGGTCTCCATGCATATATCCATTCTTCATGAATGGTAACCTGTGAAACTTTCCAACTTGACATGCACTACACTTATAAATCATGTGTTGCTTTGACAGATTAGGGAGTCAAAGTACACTTTGGTCCTTGCAAATTTGCTTTAATGATCTTTTACCAATATGTGCTAACATTTTGTGCCATACTTCTAATTCCACGAGTGTTTGACTACCATAATTAAAGAGCGCAATGTTCCTAGTGTCTTGCAATTCAAATGTGAATAATCTACCTGTCTTGCAATTCTCCTGAATCCGTGACTTGGATCTTCAACAAATTCTCCCCCTTTTGTGAACCTTACTTGTAGGCCGTTCTCCACAATCTGTCCTACACTTATCAAGTTCTTTGTGATGGTAGGGACATAGAGTATGTTGCTAAGTAGGTTGATGTTTCCATCAGGTGCTTTTACATTTCCTATCTTCTCCACCAGATGCCTTGTATCATCACCTGTTTGCACTTCATGCTTGTTCCTTGGATCTTCTAAATCTAACAGGAGGGCCACATTTCCTGCCACATGATTTGAGCAACCTAAATCTATGTAGAAAACATGCTCATCACATATTCATGAGAAGTAGAGAGTCTTCTTGATTTAATTCTTCTGTGTAATTGTTGTAGTCTCTTCTCCCTTTGTATCCTCCTTGGTAGGTTGAATTGTTGTAGTTGTTGTGGTTGCCATGGAAAGTGTTGAACCTTCCTCTTGAGTAGCCATAACCTCCTCTATTGTAGCCTCTGCCTCTTTGATTCTTGGAATTCCTAAAGCAATTCTTAGTTGTATGATTAGTTAATCCATAAATAGAACTAGAGTCTTTGGGTCTCCCCCTGCCTTGTCTTCCTCCTCTGCCTCTACCTCTACCATGTCTTCCTCTACCTGCATAGTTAGCTTGGTGTGTACCTGCTTCATCATCCACTTTCTTTCCTCTTCATTTGTTATCTTTGGATTTACTCTTATCAGTATACAAAGCAGAAGATTGATTACCTTTGGAACCTTCTCCATTCTTCATGAGCTTGGCCTTTTGAGTAAGTATTGTCCCATAAGTGTATTGAAATCTAGTACATGCATATACATGTATAGGTCCATTGCTATGGTGAATGCTTCCCACTTGTCATCTGCTTTTAGGCCATTGATTACTTGCCTTACAATTTTTTCTCCATCTATCACTTCTCCAATGCTTCCTAGTTGATCAACAATATCTTTGATCTTTGTCACAAAATCAGTCACATTTTTCTTGGAAGATTTCTTGAGTGTTGTGAAGTCCAACCATAGTTGGTTCTTTCTGGCCTTTGTGCTTGAAGAGAAGAAGGTCTCAAGTGCATTCCACACTTCCTGTGATGTTTTACAACCTCTAATGTGAGGCAACAAAAAAATCTGAGATAGAGTTGAGGAGATAAGACCTTGCAAGTGCATCCTTGGAGCACCATGTGCTCACTCTTTCTTGCTCTTCTTATGTAGGTTGACTTTTATTCCTAAAACTTGGCATAACTTCATCTCTAGCTATATAACCATATAGATTCTTGCCTTGAAGATAATCTTCCATCATTAAGACCAGGCTGAGTAGTTACCTCTATCCAAATTGTCAGTTGATGAAGGAAATGCATCTGCCATGTTGTCCAACCTTGCTCTGATACCACTGTGAGGATGGATTTGTACTTAATGAAGATGAAGTGGTTCTGCAAAAGCTTTGCACTACACCAGCCAAATGAACTCTAGAGATATGTGGTGGGCCTTTTAGCTTGCCAAAGGATGTATTAGACACCCTATGTACCTTGGAAGATCAATCTCAAAAGGATGACTCAAAATAGATATGTTGGAGTTGATCCAAGAACAAAAAACTTGCTATTTTTGTTCTGACACCTGTTCAGTGTTTTGAACAGTTCTCTGAGCACATCAACAATTAGCTTAATTCCTTTTGGGGAACTCTAACTTACTTAGTAAGCTAACAATCATGAGTGGTTTCATAAAAAATGATGGACTACATGCATAGAAAGGTATTTAGCAAATCATATCTCCATCCCGACATTCATGGGCTGCTACAATCATTAGACCAATTAGCAAAGATATGCTAATATCCGACCATCCCAAGAAGCAATGCTAATGAACCTTTGTAGGATTATAATAGATAGTATGCTGATTCTATCATGCTTTGAATCATGGAAAATGATCAACTACACACTGAGAACAAGCTCTGAGAAGATCACTGTTCTGATGGAGTTATAGTAGGGAAGTAAAATGACAATATAATGATAATATATATATTAAACATGTACAAATACAATGTCATTGGCAATCAAGCATTTCTCAATGTGTGAGAGGTGAAAGCTATGAGGTGAGCTCTCACTTCACAATGGATGTACTACAGAATGATCTCTCTACCTCGAGATACATGCAGGTCTTCTTGATCTTCTTCTTCTAGTTGAACTTGGAGCCAAAGTTGGAATTCAAATTCAAACTTCTATCTAAAAGGTGAATGCTAACATATATGATAGATTCTCTCATTGCTCAACAACCAAGTGATACATGATTTAGAGCTTCCTAACTCCTCGTGGGTGTAATCCACTTTTACAAGGGTAAATGTGAAGTACTTTTACAAGAGGTTGATCATATGAGGCCTTTCATGGGTTATGCCAATAAGTTGAGCATAAGTGAATTGATCAAGCATGTGGGCTTGGCTATAATTGCACCAACAAAACTAATCTCCCTAGCAAAGAACCTCTCCTTGACATAATGATAGTGCACCTCAATGTGATTTGTGCGAGCATGGAACACAAGGTTCCTTGCAATTGCCAAGGCGTCTGACTATCAATGAAGATGGTCATGATAGAAGACTGATCAATACTCGAATTTTCCAAAAGGCTTCTGAGCCACACACACTCAACACTTTTTGTGAAAGTTGCCCGATACTCAGCCTCACAACTAGAAGTGTCCACAGTAGGCTTCTTCTTGCTCAACGTTATGCATGAACTACGAAGCATGAAGCAAAAACCACTAGTGGACACATGAGTATCATAGCAAAGAGATAAGTCAAACTCAGAAAAAGCATGTAAATCTAGCAATAGTGATCTCCCCTTGTGATAAAACAATCCAAGTAGTCGAGTATCACACAAGTAGAAAAAGATGTGCTTAAACACGTGCTAATGCTTGTCACGTGGGCAATGCATAAACCTGCTTATCTAAGAGACAACAAACTAAATATCAGGTTAAGTTATGTATAAGTAAATCAAGCACCCTGATAGAGAACAACATCAAATGCATCTCCATCATCAAGAATCACCTCTAAGCTTGTTTCCATAGGAGTGGCAATAAGTTTGCAATCTTCAAGGCCAAAACAATACAATAATGTTTCAATATATTATGCTTGAGACATAGCTATTCCAAAATCAACTTGCATAAAGAGAATGCCCAAATAATGATGCAAATGCCCCAAATCCAATATGCTTCTGATTAGGACCAATGAGACGCATGTCCTCAACATAGATAACAATGATCAGAAGCACATCATTTGCATGCTAAACATATAAGGTGCTCTTAGTTGGTCTACTCTCAAAACCATGTGCAATCAAGTAGGCATGCATCTTTTCATACCAAGCACATGGTTCTTGTTTCAAACCATATAATGCCTTTTTTCATCTTGCAAACTTTATTTTCATGCTCTTTTTACACAAAACCATGAGGCTGAAATACGTACACTTCTTCACGTAAGTCACCCATTCAAAAATGTAGTTTTAATGCCCAACTAATGTACATTACAACCGTGATGAGCTGCAAGTGCGCAAATGGTATGAACGGTGGCCATTTGACTTGTGGGAGCAAAGGTCTCATCAAAATCAATGCCTCTTTCTTGAGAATTACCTTTTGCAACAAGCCTAGCCTTATACTTGTCAATTGTTCCATCATGCTTATGCTTTAGCTTATATACCCATTTAGTGCCAATGACCTTTTTGCCTAGAGGAAAACCACATAAAGACCAAGTACCATTATTCATAATAGCATCATATTTTGATTTCAAAGCAACCAACCAATTTTCTATATTATGTGCTTCATCAAAAGTGTTGGAGATAGACGTCTGCGGAAGCATGCGAACAGCACAAGGAAGAAGAAGAAGCTTGGAGCACAAACACACAATACTGAATGTATTACTAGAGAATGTACAAAGATTAGTAGCCCATTAGGACAATAGGCGTATATATAAGCCGGGGGAAAAAAACCTCCTAAAGAGGGAAAAAAGTGCCCCGGTGGTCCTAGAGTGTTCACACACATCACTACCTAAAGAGGGAAAAAAGTGCCCCGGTGGTCCTAGAGTGTTCACCCCCTGGGAGTGATGCGGTGAACAAGGAGCTGGCACTCATGTATAAGCAAGTGCCAAGCTATGTGGAAATCACTCCACAAAAGGAAGTAAGCCCAAAGCTTTGCGGAAAGCTTCAAACTTCTCCCTAGGCAGAGCCTTCGTGAAAAGGTCTGCAATGTTCTCCTGCGTGGGCACATATGCCAAGCTGATCTCCCCAGTAGAGAACCTCTCCCTGACATAGTGATAATGCACCTCAATGTGCTTAGTGCGAGCATGGAACACAGGGTTCCTCGCAACTGCCAATGCGCTCTACCTGTCAGTGAAGATGGTGGTGGCAGAAGACTGGCCAACACCCAAATCAGCCATAAGGCGTCTGAGCCACACACACTCAACAGTCACTGTGAAAGCTGCCCTATACTCAGCCTCACAAATGGAAGTGGCCACAGTAGGCTGCTTCTTGCTCAGCCAAGATATACATGAGCTACCAAGCATGAAGCAAAAACCACTGGTGGACACACGAGTGTCATAGCAACCAGCCCAATCTGAGTCAGAAAAAGCATGCAAATCTGGCGGTAATGATCCCCCCTTGGGATAAAACAACCCAAGTAGCCGAGTACCACTCAAGTAGCAAAAGATGCGCTTAACCGCTTTCCAATGCATGACTCCTGGGCAATGCATAAACCTGCTCATCTGTGAGACAACAAACTGAATATCTGGCCGAGTAATGCATAAGTAAATCAAGCATCCAACAGCCTGCTGATAGAGAACAGCATCAAATGCATCTCCAGCATCATGAAGACTCAATCGTAAACCTGTCTCCATAGGAGTGGCAATAGGCTTACAGTCTTCAAGGCCAAAACACTGCAATAATGTGTCAATATATTTTGTTTGATACAAAGCCATTCCACCATCAACGTGCATAAACTGAATGCCCAAATAGTGATGCAAATGCCCCAAATCAGACATCTCAAATGAGGCATGCAAATCAGCCTTAAAATCAGCAATATGTGTCTCAATAGGACCAGTGAACAGCATGTCATCAACATAGACAACAATGATCAGAAGCACATCATTAGCACGTTTAACATATAAGGTGCTTTCAGTTGGACTGTTCTCAAAACCATGTGTAATCAGATAGGCATGTATCTTCTCATACCAAGCACGTGGTGCTTGCTTTAAACCATATAATGCCTTCTTTAACCTGCAAACCTGGTTTTCATGCCCTTTCTGCACAAAGCCACGGGGCTGAAAAACATACACTTCTTCATGCAAGTCACCATTCAGAAATGTTGTTTTAATGTCCAACTGATGTACATTCCAACCATGATGGGCTGCAAGTGCACAAATGCTCCGAACAGTAGTCATACGGCATGTAGGTGCAAAGGTCTTATCAAAATCAATGCCTCTTTCTTGTGCATAACCCTTTGCAACAAGCCTAGCCTTATACCTGTCAACTGTACCATCAGGTTTACGCTTCAGCTTGTATACCCACTTAGTGCCAATGGCCTTCTTGCCAGGAGAAGTTGCCGCATTAGGACCAGCACTAGCCTGTCCACCTGTAAAAAGAGGCATCAAAGTATCATACATGTCTTTGGAGCTAACAGATGTCTCCTTAGTACATGAAAGCAATGGCTGAATAGCATCTTCCACAAAGACAACATCACGGCTAACCAGAATGCGTTTAGTCTGTGGATGATACAAACGATAGCCTTTACTTTCAGAACTGTACCCAACAAAAATACATTTTACTGCCTTATCATCCAATTTTCTGCGATGTTGTTCAGGCACTAATGCATATGCCAAACAACCAAAAACACGCAGATGAGCAACAGATGGCTTGCGGTCATGCCAAGCCTCATATGGAGTGATAGACTGCAACGCTTTAGTGGGACACCTGTTCAGTACATATGCTGCACACATGACAGCCTCAAGCCAGAAACTATGTGGTAAAGCCTGACTTTTGACCATGCACCTCGCCATCTCCATGAGTGACCTGTTCTTTCGTTCAGCAACTCCATTCTGTTGAGGTGTATACGGCATTGTACACTGGTGTTTTATCCCACGTTCAGCCAGAAATGCATTAAAATTTGAAGACATATATTCCCTCCCTCGATCAGAACGGAGGGTGCCCATTTTACATGCTGACAGATTTTCAGCCAAAACCAAAAACTGTTTGAAGCACATGAACACTTCGGACTTTGCTTTGAGTGGATATACCCATGCATGCCTGGAAAAATCATCAATGAAAGTCACGAAGTAAAGGTAATTTCCAAAAGAGGGTGTCTGCATAGGACCACAGACATCACTATGTACAAGCTGCAATTTCTGCGTAGCCCAAACTGAACCATCTCTTGGAAAGGAAGAACGCTGCATTTTGCCCAAAATACAGCCGTCACAAACATGTTTTCCAGGTGCCTCAAGTTTGGGCAAAGAGGACACCATTTCAGATTTCTGCAGGCGTAACAAACTAGCAAAATTCAGATGACCAAAGCGTGCATGCCAAAGCTTTGCATCTGACATAGCCTGAGAATCATGAACTGCACATGCCGAATCATTCACAGATCTTTCATAGTCTATGAGCTTATACAGCCCACGACATAAAATGCCAGAAGCAATAATCACATCGCCATTTGAGAGATCATGGACTGTACACCTGTCATCAACGAATTTCACAACCAAGCCAATCTTGGCTAATGCCGAAACTGATAATAGGTTCTTTTTGATCCCTGGCACAAATAAAGCATCTGACAAAGTGAAAGAACTACCATCAGCAGTAGTCAGAATGATCTTACCAACTCCCATAACAGGATAAGAGGAGTTATTAGCACATGTGACAGTATTCCCTGTAGGGGCAGGCTCGAGTGAAGAGAAGAAACTGTGCTGCGAGGTAATATGTTTGGTCGCCCCACTGTCAAAGTACCAAACATCTGAGTTTACTGCAGACATGCATTGATCATGAGAAGATGGGTCAAAACTGCAGACAGTAGTAAACGCCCATTCTTCTTCCTGCACAAGATTTGTAGACTGTGTTTTTGGTGTAGAGGCCTCTACAACAACCATTCCAGCCTCTTTCTTCTTTGCCTCTTTAGCAGCCAGTTTTGGACAGTTCTTTATAATATGATCATTTCCTTTACAGTACTTGCAGAACAATTTCTGCTTTTCTGATTTCTTCTCATCTTTATCCTGGTTCTTCGATTGTGCAGCGTTTGCAGATTTCTGCTTACTAGTAGAAGAGCTCCATTTTCCTTTGCCCTTCTGACTAGCCAGGAAAGCTTGATCTGCAACATGCATAATGGACCTGTTCTGCCTGGACTGATCTTCCTGCAACAGAACAGAGACTAATTCCTCAAATGACAAGGCATTTGGTTTGCCTTTCATCATCAATCGAAGAGTAGAGGCAAAACTCTGATATGAATCAGGAAGACCATTCAGAACGGTCTGCACAAGTGAGCTATCTGGTATAACCTCATCAGCAAAAATCAATTGTTCCTTCAGGTCTTTGATCTTTGTAAGAAAACTATCCATAGAATCACCCTCATTCATGTGCTCACTCTCCAATTATTTTCGGAGGTAAGGAACACGAGCCTCATTCCTAGCCTGGTACAAAGTGGTAAGTGTATCCCAAGCATCCTTTGCTGTTCTGCAAGAGCGAATGTGAGGAATAATGGCACATTTGACAGACAAAGCTATCAATGCATGTGCCTGCGCATCTCTGCCATCCCAGCAAATTTGCTCTACAGTAGGTGCAACAGAAACAGCAGCACGAACAGGAATCTGCGGAATATCATTTTCGACACCATCTTCATCAGCTCCAACACCTGTATTTGCAGTACCTGTCGTTACAGGTGTAACAGGACGTCTTTCAACACCCTGCACAATGTTCCACAATCCTTTTGCAACCAGTACATGTCGCATCATATAAGCCCATAATGGGTAGTTGGTACCATCCAACTTATCCTCAACAGCCAACATACGGAATACATCACTGCTTTCAGCCATGGCCGGTGACTAAAATACCTTGATGCAGAAAATTGACTCTATCTCAAAAAGTTGAACAGAACTGCCTAGACGAGTTCTGCTAGACCTGTAGCAGACTTCGAGACGCTTAAACTGGCGAACAGAAACTGGTATATACCTTTGGTACAAAAGGACGAAATAGCCTGCACAAGTGCTGCGATAGTGCGTTCGGAGGCCAAAACGAGCTCAGATCGCGATTTCGGCACCACAAAGCGAAGATGTTTTGATCTCGGAAACACCCTAAGTATGCTCACCAAATTTCGTGTGAATCTGAGACTGCAAACGGAGGAGTGTTGACGGCGCCCTAGAAGAAGCGACGACCTGCTCTGATACCAATTGTTGGAGATAGACGTCTGCGGAAGCACGCGAACAACACAAGGAAGAAGAAGAAGCTTGGAGCACAAACACACAATACTGAATGTATTACTAGAGAATGTACAAAGATTAGTAGCCCATTAGGGCAATAGGCGTATATATAAGCCGGGGGAAAAAAACCTCCTAAAGAGGGAAAAAAGTGCCCCGGTGGTCCTAGAGTGTTCACACACATCACTACCTAAATATATCAACAAAAAGAACATAGGCTCATTCTCATTAGAAAGACTAGAGCCAGCCATTACATAGCAATCTAATGCAAAATAAGCAAGATGACAACTGAACGAGTATGATATGATAGGCATGCATTTAGTTTGCTATCTTGTAAAGTTTAGACTAGCCATTTAGGCTTAGTTTTTGTCTCATCTATATCATCCCTCTCATCAACAAGTGCATCAGAAATGGAATGATCTACATCATCATGTGAAACCTATAAAGGCTAAGAAATTGCCTCATTTGGACTAGCACTTCACTATCCACCTCTAAAAAGAGAATCAAAGTACCATAGACATCTTTGGAGCTAACTTATGTCTCCTTAGTACATCAAAGTAATGTCTGAATTGCATCTTCAACAAAAGCAACATCACTACTAACATATGTGTTTATTCTGTGATGATACAGATGATAGCCTTTGCTTTCCGAATTGTATCCAACAAAATTAAATTTTACTACTTTATCATCCAATTTTCCGCATTGTTGTTTGGGCACCGATGCATATGCTAGACAACCAAAGACACAATGATGAGAAAGAAATGGCTTGCGACCATGCCAAGCCTCGTATGGAGTGATAGACTACAGTGCTTTGGTAGGACATCTATTAAGTACATATGCTTCACATATAATAACCTCAAGCGAGAAGCTATATGGTAAAGCCTGATTTTTGACCATACACCTACATTCAATCTATCTAGCACAGGACATAAATCAAGAGGAACCCTCAACATTTCAGGAAGCAAAGAAGAAATCAGAGTGGAGGCATGCAATGGAAGAAGAAATTGAAGCTCTTGAGGAAAATAACACTTGGGAATTAGTTCCCAAGTCTTCATCAATGAAAGTGATAGGCTCAAGATGGATCTACAAATTGAAGAAGAACTCATATGGCTTCATTAACAGGTATAAGGCAAGGCTTGTGGCGAAAGGTTTTGCACAAACTCAAGGAATTGATTATGAGGAGACTTTCTCTCCTATGGCAAAGATGCCTACAATTAGAGTCCTGCTTAGTATTCCTTCTTCCAAGAATTGGAAGATACTTCAATTGGATGTAAAAAATGCATTTCTTAATGGATGGATAATAGAAGAGGTGTATATGGCACAACCACCTGGTTCTGAGAATCAAATACATCTTGATTATGTGTGTAAACTTAATAAAGCTCTATATAGACTCAAACAAGCCCCAAGGGCTTGGAATCACAGGCTTGTTTCATTCTTGGAAGATAAAGGATATCAACCTAACAAGGCAGATCCATCACTCTTCATCAAAAAGAATAATTTTGAAGTCATCTATTTGTGTGTGTATGTGGATGAGATTATACTTAATAGGAAATGATGCAGACGGGATAAAGAAGATCAAGGAACAGATGGAAGAAGAGTTCAAGATAAGTGACGTGTTCACTTACATACTTCCTAGGATTGGAAGTAGTATATAGAGATCAAATGATATACATTAAAGACTTTTTGATAAAGTTCAAGGTGCAAGATTGCAAGATTGTAGGTACTCCAATGGAGGTTAATCACAAATTGAGCTCACATGAAGGTGAACTCATAGAAGATATCACAGGTTATCAAAGTCTTGTGGGTAGTTTGAACTATGCCACATTGACAAGAGTAGATATATGTTATAGTGTGAGTGTGCTAAGTCAATTTATGCACACACCCAGGAAACCTCACATGGATGCTGCCAAAAGGATACTCATATATCTCAAAGGGACCATGAATGAAGGGTTATACTATCCTTATGTATCTAATCAAAGTCTAAAGTTGTTCTCTGATGCAGATTGGGTTGGCTCCAAGGAAGACAGGAGAAGCACCTTAGGATACCTTACCTTTGCAAGGTCAAAACTTGTCTCATGATCATTTAAGAAGCAACCCACAGTTGATCTCTCTTCTATTGATGCTGAATATAGAGGTCTTACTATAGCTACTCAAGAAGCAATGTGGATGAAGACACTATTTACAGATCTTGGATTGGAAATAGGGACTCCAAAAATTTTTGGTGACAACATGAGTTCCATTCACTTAGTTGCCAATCCAATTTTCCATGCGAGGACTAAACATATTGAAGTACACTATCATTATGTCAGGGAGAAATTCCTTAGCAAGGATATTCAACTATCATATGTATCAATTCATTTACAATGTGCAGATATACTCACAATGCTTGATTGTCAATGACATTGTATTTGTACATGTTTAATATAAATATGATCATTATATTGTCATTTTACTTCCCTGTTATAACTCCATCAAAACAATGATCTTCTCAGAGCTTGTTCTCAATCTATAGTTGAATCAGCATACTGTCTGTCATAATCCTACAAAGTTTCATTAGCATTGCTTCTCGGGACCTCATGTCAAATTATTGCATAAGGAGCTACTTTGTGTCTTTAGTGCTTTCTTTATTATCACCTCCTACAATCAAGTCGTCAACATAAATAGCCACAATCGTGATGCCATCATCACCCTTCCCTATATATAATGAATGATCTGCATCACACATAGAAAATCCAATGATGGTTAAGTAATCAATAGTCCTTGCATGCCAAGCACGAGGGACTTGTTTAAGCCCATACAAAGCCTTCTGCAACTAGCAAACATATTCTAGGTGCTTTGAATCTTCATATCTTTGTGGTTGGTCCATGTATACTTCTTCCTATAACTCACCATGTAAGAAAGCATTCTTTGCATCCATCTGATGCAAAGTCCATCTTTTGCTTGTAGCTAATGCAACAAGTGCTCTAACATAGACATTTTAGATACAAGAGTGAACGTTTTCTCATAATAAATGCCATATGTTTGTGCATATCCGTTTGCTACCAATCGTACTTTATACCTGCTTATGCTACCATCAACATTATGCTTTACCTTGTGAACCCACTTGTAACATATGGGTCAAAATGCAAGTTATCGTTTTGTAAACTGACCTAATTTTTTGTGGGCTCCACATTGTAGGCTTAGAACGGAGGTCAAGATTTCTTGTACCAAATTTCATAGAAATCTAAGGTCATTTGTGAATCACACTTTCTCCATGCCTTCTCGATTCTCTTCCTTGTTGGTATTCTCCACGAGCTCTCCATAGCCGCACTTGCTCTGATACCATGTCATGAGGAAGGAGATAAGGAAGAGGGCTCACTCGCACACTCTCACAATCAAACACAAGCACACACACAGATTGAGGCAAGGAAAAATGATCTTCTTCTTGATCTTCTATTACATAAAAGGAATATATAAGAATGACCTAATACAACAATACAACTAGTGAAATATATAAAGAACAATACATAAGGAAAAACCCAATGTCCACAAATGGGTGAGCTGGTAGGAAACAAGTGTGCAATCACTCTCGGTAGATGAATCTAGTAAAGCTCACTAAAGTATCCCTAACATATACTGGTGTGATCACTATACATGCCAGAAAAATAAAAAAGTGATATGTGTCATCATCAATTATCACATGCTGAGGTTGATATCTCAATATCTCTCTAGTTCTCTGATGGCATATGACACCATGTGGACACAAAAATCTTGGCAACATTTCCTAGGAAAATTAAGCTTGAAAAAAAAAAACATGATACAATGAAAGGCATAAGACTAGTGGTGGGCAAACCACTTTCTTAGCTCCAAAAACGTGCAAACAAGAAACTTTTGCAATATGTGTTGTCGGGCACTACACGCTCTTATGTAAATAACTTTGTTCTCACTCCAATAATTACATAAAAATTGAAAAACACACAAGAAAGACCTGGTGATGCTTTTATAAACCAATGTAAGTTAATGAAACCTCATGTGTAGAGACGAAGTCATATAAAAACTAACTATGAAGAACATGCTATTGTTAGTTTCATGAATTGGAAGAGAAAACGATACAAAACTATGAATTATGATGCAAAAAGTATCCAAATGAATGTACTTGAGAGCAAACTTATGATGCAAAGGTATAAAAGTTAATGCATTCCTATCCCAAATGGTGTTGAATATGGTTAAGAACTCCTAATTATCATAATTCAACACTCAATTTACAAAATAAGAGTTTCTTTCCAGTCAAGAACAATATAAAAGATTATGTAAAGATGAATTGTAAAGGTCAAAATATTTATCCACTAAAAAGAAAGGCTAGAAAGTTTAAAATCTACAATAATATGAATTTTTTGACTTGGACCTTCCATGAGGAAGTTATGGCCAAAACGATAGAGCTAAGTGGATATGCAACATCTCTCCTTGAAGAGGCATGTAGAGAACCAAATGCTTTGTATAAGTTCTTTCTAATGAACAACGTATAGCTTGTAGACCTTCATTAGATAGCTTTTGAATTCTTATTTCTATAGCAAGTTAAATCATTGGATTCGGATGAGTATAGACAAAGTTATGCTCTTTCAAGTGAAGGAAGGTATCTAAAAATCTTTAGCACAGGGGGGCTTGAAATAGGAAATTCGACAAATTGTTCCCAAGTAGTGGGATCTTTCTTATCTTGTTCAGTTTTATGCCACCATCTATGGGAAATGTCCATGAGATTATAGGTAGCCTACTGAATCTTATGCCTATAATCCATGATATGGCATACGCGGAAGCACTACTCCCACTTGTTGAGTCACTGCTCAACAACATTAGCAATTTGTGCACTAGTGGAGGCATGGTATCATGGCAGCTTAAGGTCCTTAAGCTACCATCTGGCTTCTCTCACTAGAACACCCTCACCAGGAACTTCTAGAGTCCAATGCTCACCTAGAGCATCTAACTCCATCCCTGAAATTTCACCCTCAAGCATCAACCCATCTTTCTTGGAGCTACGAACATGCTCCAAAATGACCTGAAGCATACTCTCTAAATGGCAAATCCTAGTGCTCATGGTTTCAATGGTGTCTACAATATGGTCAAACATGTGTCTCTTCCCTATGATGTGAAGAAGGTCTTGAATCCATGACTATAAAAGTGTAAATTCCTTTTTATGTTTTATTTGTTTTCGTTTTCTTAAAAAAAATATGTTTTTATCTATGTGCTTTTATGTACATCAAGAATAAAGAGTGGCAGTGGAAAGTAGCAAATCATAAACATTTGCATAAGAGAACAACAAAATCAAAAAATACTATTAGTATGATCTCTACTTTTTATGCATCAATCAACTATTCATGCAAATTTTAAAAATCTTGATAGCATTTTGGCAAGAAATTATAAAAAAGAAATTAACCAAGTGATCTACACACACTTCAAGACAAGTGTGTTAGCAGGCACACAATATACAACCAAAATAATCAAAAGGGCACCACATGCCATGTACAATGATCAATGTGGTTGCGATATAAATAAACTTACAAGAACACTAGATGTTCTTATTTCCTTCTCAACATACCTACAAGACACTATGCTACCATCCTACTTTCATTCTAGTTGTCTAGCTACCTATCTAGATCTCTAAAATGATGAAGAAGATGGAGACGTGCATAGAAAACATGTAAGAGCACCAAAAGCACATACTTCAAGCAAGAGATTACCATCATGTGTATGACAAAAACTTTCCCAATGATGGTAGCAAAAGTGTAAAGCTCTTTTCGTTGTAGTCCAAGAATGCACACAATAACAGGAATATCATATCCATAGAGTGACCAATAGGTAGGTATGAAGACCTAAATGCAATGAAAGAGAAGCACACACACACGCCCCTAAAATAAGAGCAAGGCAAGCATACACATGGGTGCACACATGCATGCACCCGTTGTCGTAGAGGGGTGTGAAGGAAGGCAGACATTCATCCAAAAGATTTACGCTAACCTAACCGTGTGACTACACACATGGTGTTTCTTAGTATGCTTCAGGATTTGCGTTGAGTTTTCAGTTCTTTGGTGATAAAAGCTAGAGTTCCATAATTTAATTAAGTTTAATTTAAGAACTAAGATTCATGTGAAAGTATATTTCTAGCATTTTGATATGCTGCAAAGATCGATTCCTCTTCAGTAATTCAACTAGAACTCTCTTCAATAATACAATTTTTAATAATAGCTACTTCATTGTTTTCAGATTGATTTTTTCTTTTAGGGAAAGGTGGAAATAAGATTTCTTTTTCGTCAGATTCAAGAAAAGCAATTTAGCAAAGCCAAAGGTATATACCAGTTTCTATTTGCCAGTATAAGCGGCTTGAAGTCTACTACAGGTCTAGTAGAATTCGTCTGGGCAGTTTTGTTCAACTTTTTGAGATACAGTCAATTTTCTGCATCAAGGTATTTTAGTCACCGGCCATGGCTGAAAGCAGTGATGTATTCCGTATGTTGGCTATTGAGGATAAGTTGGATGGTACCAACTACCCGTTATGGGCTTATATGATGCAACATGTGTTGGTTGCAAAAGGAATGTGGAACATTGTGCAGGGTGTTGAAAAACGTCCTATCACACCTGCAACTGTTACAACTGCAAGTACAGTAGCTGATGTAGAAGGTGTCGAAGATGATGATATTCTGCATATTCTTGTTCGTGCTATGATTTCTCCTGCACCTACTGTACATCAGATTTGTTGGGATGGCAGAGATGCCCAGGCACATGCATTGATAGCTTTGTCTGTCAAACGTGCCATTATTCCTCACATTTGCTCTTGCAGAACAGCTAAGGATGATTCGGATACACTTACCACATTGAACCAAGCTAGGAATGAGGCTCGTGTTGCTTACCTCCAAAAACAGTTGGAGAGTGAGCACATGAATGAAGGTGATTCTATGGACAGTTTCCCAACGAAGATCAAAGAATTGAAAGAAGAGTTCATTTTTGCTGATGAGGTTATACTAGATAGCTCACTTGTGCAGACCGTTCTGAATGGTCTTCCTGATTCATATCAGAGTTTTGCTTCTACTCTTCGGTTGATGATGAAAGGCAATCCGAATGCCTTATTATTGGAGGAGTTAGTCTCTGTTCTATTGCAGGAAGATCAGTCCAGGCAGAACAGGTCCATTATGTGAGTTGCAGATCAAGCTTTCCTGACTAGTCAGAAGGGCAAAGGAAAATGGAGCTCTTCAACTAGTAAGCAGAAATCTGCTAATTCTGCATATTGGAAGAAGGAAGATAAAGATGAGAAGAAATCAAAAAAGTAGAAATTGTTTTGTAAGTACCGCAAAGGGAATGATCATATCATAAAGAACTGTCCAAAACTGGCTGCTAAAGAGGCAAAGAAGAAAGAGACTGGAATGGTTGTTGCAGAGGCCTCTACACCAAAAACAGAGCCTGCTAATCTTGTGCAGGAAGAAGAATGGGCGTTTACTACTGTCTGCAGTTTTGACCCATCTTCTCATGAGCAGTGCATGTCTGCAGTAGACTCAGATGTTTGGTATTTTGATAGTGGGACGATCAAACATATTACCTCGCAATGCAGTTTCTTCTCTTCACTCGAGCCTGCCCCTACAGGGAATATTGTTACATGTGCCAAAAATTCCTCTTATCCTGTTATGGGAGTTGATAAGATCATTTTGACAACTGCTGATGGTAGTTCTTTCACTTTGTCAGATACTTTATTTGTGCCAAGGATCAAGAAGAACTTGTTATTAGTTTCTGCATTAGCCAAGATTGGCTTGGTTGTGAAATTTGTTGATGACAGGTATAGAGTTCATGATCTATCAAATGGCGATGTGATTATTGCTTCTGGCATTTTATGTCGTGGGCTGTATAAGCTCATAGACTATGAAAGATCTGTAAATGATTTGGCATGTGCAGTAAATGATTCTCAGGCTATGTCACATGCAAAGCTTTGGCATGCATGCTTTGGTCATCTGAATTTTGCTAGTTTGCTACACCTGCAGAAATCTGAAATGGTGTCCTCTTTGCCCAAACTTGAGGCACCTGGAAAACATGTTTGTAAAGCCTGTATTTTGGGCAAAATGCAGCGTTCATCCTTTCCAAAAGATGGTTCAGTTCGGGCTACTCAGAAATTGCAGCTTGTACATAGTGATGTATGTGGTCCTATGCAGACACCTTCTTTTGGGAATAATCTTTATTTCGTGACTTTCATCGATGATTTTTCCAAGCATGCATGGGTATATACATTGAAGGAAAAGTCTGAAGTGTTCATGTGCTTCAAATAGTTTTTGGTTTTGGCTGAAAATTTATCAGCATGTAAAATGGGCATCCTCCATACTGATCGAGGGGAGGAATACATGTCTTCTGATTTTAATGCATTTCTGGCTGGACGTGGGATAAAACACTAGTGTACAATGCCGTATATACCTCAATAGAATGGAGTTGCTAAACGAAAGAACAGGTCTCTCATGGAGATGACGAGGTGTATGGTCAAGAGTCAGGCTTTACCACATAGTTTCTGGCTTGAGGCTGTCATGTGTGCAGCATATGTACTAAACAGGTGTCCCACTAAAGCGCTGTAGTCTATCACTCCATATGAGGCTTGGCATGATCGCAAGCCATCTCTTGCTCATCTGTGTGTTTTTTATTGTTTAGCATATGCACTCGTGCCCAAACAACATCGCAAAAAAATGGATGATAAAGCAATAAAATGTATTTTTTTTTGGTATAGTTCTGAAAGTAAAGGCTATCGTCTGTATCATCCATAGACTAAATGCATTCTGGTTAGCCATGATGTTGTTTTTGTGGAGGATGCTATTCAGCCATTGCTTTCATGTACTAAGGAGACATCTGTTAGCTCCAAAGACATGTATGATACTTTGCTTCCTCTTTTTACAGGTGGACAGTCTAGTGCTGGTCCTAATGAGGCAACTTCTCAACCTTTGCAAGTTTCATGTGATGATGCAGATAATTCCATTTCTGATGCAGATGTACATGATGCACTTATTGATGAGAGATTTGATATTGAGCAGGCAAGAACTATGCCAAAATGGCTGGTGCAGACCTTGCGTGATAGCAAATTAGATGCACCTCTATCATATCGTACTTGATCAGGCTCTCATAGTGCCTCTTTTGCATTAGATTGCTATGCTATGGCTGCATCTAGTCTCTGTGATGAGAATGAGCCTGTTTCGTTTGATGAAGCACAAAATTCAGAAAATTAGATGGCTGCTATGCAATCTGAATATAATGCAATAATGAAGAATGGTACTTGGTCTTTACATGACTTACCACCTGCCAAGAAGGCCATTGGCACTAAGTGGGTATACAAGCTGAAACCTGATGGTACAATTGACAGGTATAAGACTAGGCTTGTTGCAAAGGGTTATGCGCAGGAAAGAGCCATTGATTTTGATGAGACCTTCGCACCTACATGCCGTATGACTACTGTTCGGAGCATTTGTGCACTTGCAGCCCATCATCGTTGGAATGTACATCAGTTGGATATTAAAACTGCATTTATGAATGGTGACTTGCATGAAGAAGTGTATGTTTTTGAGCCCCGTGGCTTTATGCAGAAAGGGCATGAAAACCAAGTGTGCAGGTTAAAGAAGGCATTATATGGTTTAAAGCAAGCACCACGTGCTTAGTATGAGAATATACATGCCTATCTGATTGCACATGGTTTTGAGATCAGTCCAACTGAAAGCACCTTATATGTTAAGCATGCTAATGATGTGCTTCTGATCATTGTTGTCTATGTTGACGACATGCTGCTCATTGGTCCTATTGAGAAGCATATTGCTGATTTTAAGGCTAGTTTACATGCCTCATTTGAGATGTCTGATTTGCGACATTTGCATCATTATTTGGGCATTCAGTTTATGCATGTTGATGGTGGAATGGCTTTGTGTCAAACGGAATATATTGACACATATTGCGGCGTTTTGGCCTTGAAGACTGTAATGTATATCTTGGTTGAGCAAGAAGCAGCCTACTGTGGCTACTTCCAATTGTGAGGCTGAGTATAGGCAACTTTCAGATCGACTATTGAGTGTGTGTGGCTCAGATGCCTTATGGTTGATTTCGGTGTTGGTCAATCTTCTGCCACCACCATCTTCACTGACAGTCAGAGCGCATTGGCAATTGCGAGGAACCCTGTGTTCCATGCTCGCACTAAGCACATTGAGGAGCATTATCATTATGTCAGGGAGAGGTTCTCTGCTGTGGAGTGATTTCCACATAGCTTGGCACTTCCTTATACATGAGTGCCAGCTACTTGTTCATTGCATCACTCCGAGGGGGGATTTGTTGATATATTTAGGTAGTGATGTGTGTGAACACTCTAGGACTGCCAGGGCACTTTTTTCCCTCTTTAGGAGGTTTTTTTCCCCCGACTTGTATATACGCCTATTGCCCTAATGGGCTACTTATCTTTGTACATTCTCTAGTAATACGTTCAGTATTGTGTGTTGTGCTCCAAGCTTCTTCTTCTTGCTTCTTCCTTGTTCTGTGTTCTGTTCGCGTGCTTCTGCAGACATTCAACTCCAACAATTTATACCTATTATGCATTTATGCACAAGTAAACATAATCATGCACACATGCGCTTCTACTTACATGTATACAATCATATACATGCACTTCTCACTTTAATATATACATGCACATGCATACATATGCATATTTCACATGCATACATGCATCATTTTATATGCATTCATTAACTATTCATGTATTACATTCTACATGCATCAAACATATTATACTTCTAACATACATATACATGCATACACATGTACATGCATACCTTCAATATACTTTACATACACATGTCTACTTATATTACATATGCACATGTACACTTACACACTTAACTTCCTAACTTACATGCATATGTTTACATATGCATAACTCTCTCATGCTCACATGCATTCACATGCACAACACTCTCATGCTCACATGCATTCACATGCACAACACTCGCATGCTCACATGCATACACATGCACAACACTCTCATGCTCACATGCATACACATGCACAACACTGCATACACATGCACAACACTTTATGCTCACATGCATACACATGCACAACACTCTCATGCTCACATGCATACACATGCACAACACTTGCTAACATACAAGCACACGCATTATGCATTCATATATCATCACTCATGCATGCATATACTTCTATCATATATAGATACCTTTCCTTAACATGCATATACATTTGCACACATCACACTCATGCACACATGCATATCTTTCTCATGCATACATGCACATCTTCCTAACATACATGCATATGCATTTATACACTCATGCATATACATGCATTCCTAATAATGCCATCATTCACACAGAAAATAAATTAAAAATTGAATTATTAATTTAATTAATTTCTTATAAAACCAAACTACATAAGCTAATTAATTAACTTAGAACTTATCATATGTTGATTCATAAAATAATTCTCTTCACACACTCTCTCTCTCTCTTTTTTTTCCTCAAGCGTGCTTGCGCAGCCACAACTCATCTCTGTTCTCTGTTCGAATGTCTACAGCAACCTGAAAAGGCGAAAATCCCTCTCTCTCTCTCTCTCTTCCTCACGTCCTCTCTCTCCTAATAGGTTGCGAACCCAAATCGAGTCCGAAAATACCCTCGCCAAACAAAAGGGACTGCTTCGAACTGTAATAATCTGGGCAGGCTTTGCAGAAAAGACAAGAGCTAAGCCCTTGTAGACTAGATTCGCAGAAAGAAGCAACGTCTAGTAACATATTGGTGTAGCTCTATTAACTACAAACCAATGTCGATCCTGCACTATCTATTCGTTGTAGCCTACGCCGGACTCGCCCTCCCATGGGAGAAGAAAACCCACTTCAGTTCTCGCATGATGAAGCCCCATACGAGCACGCTGCTGCTAGAAGCCATGTGTAAAGGGGAGCAACCATTGCCATCGCCATGTCGATATTAAACCTCTGAAAAGATATCGGTTTCAGTCTATGTGCGGGCACTTGAGTATCTACATTACCTGAAATTCTCGATTGGCAAAATTTAAGATGGAAAATGGGGATCCCAGGACTCAGGCACATAGAGAAGCTCGCCTAGTACTTGGACAATCTGATATGTTTCACGAAGAATTCATGGACCGAGAAAATATAAACAAATACCACCCAACTGAGGCAGCAAGGATGTGGTCGGTGAGGGCATTGGTCTTCAACAATTTAGAATGAGAGAGAAAGTGAAGCAGGAGAAGCGCTACCCACCTGCACACCATGTACAGATATCGTGGATTTCTGATGCCAAATACATGCAGTAATTCAAAAGACAGCGAGAGAAGACTTTGTATACATTTTGTGTGTGCACTCTGCATAATCTCTTCTTCTTTCTATCATGCAAACACGCGCACAAACACATCGAACATCTCTCTCTCTCTCTCTCTCTCTCTCTCTCTCTCTCTCTCTTTCTCTCTCTCCTCATCTCACACTATAAATATCTGCCGAATCATATAATCAAATCCGCAAAGCAATAAACATTATGATCTTTGCTATGTCTTCGATTATGATACATAAAAAAAAGAGTAACAAGAACCATGTCAGTAATGTTAGTAACCTCCAAGCATAGCGTGAGTGTTCCTTGTGCAGAATAAAGCAATTCTCTCTCTCTCTCTCTCTCTCTCTCTCTCATATACGCTATAACAGCTACGGAGCAAACACAGAGAGAGAATCCGCATCACCAGACCGCATCCTCTTTCTAATGAATGATGCACAGCCTCCATCTACACTTTTCACCGTCAGTTCCATCACCAGATGCATAAATTCCAAGCCAATGAGCTTATCTCTCGAACTATTATCTGCACCTAAATGCTTTCCTATTGCCACTAATACCCTTCCAAATGAGGGTGCAACACGAAAGGATGAAGGGGATACAAGCCTATTAGCTATGCTTCTTTCATCGGGCATACCTATCAAACATCATGAGTCTGAGATCAAAAGAATGAATTTCTTCTGAACACAAGATAGTCCAGTAGAGGCAAATGCTCTCAGATCTCTACACTGATTTGTCTACTGTGGTATTGATCTGAGGAGTGCTCTAACCGCCTCTCTCTCTCTCCAACCCTGAGCGACCATCGTTTTACATCGCGAGCAACAGCATCATTAGATTTCTCTTCGCTCTGCCTTTATTTCTACTTCCCAAGAGATCATGGAGAAGAGTAAGGGTAGAGAGATGGAGCTCTCTCTCTCTCACTCTCTCTGTCTCTCTTTGTGCCTCAAGGCATAGAGTCTGTAGGACACCACAAGGAGAAGGGAGAAGATTAGTGCTTCTCTCTCTCCTTAGCATCGCAAAAGCAACAACGATGGAAACCAAAGTTCATTCATTAACATGAGAGAAAAGGTTATCGTCTGTCACAGCAGCACAAGTTTCTCTCTCTCTCTCTCTCTCTCTCTCTGAAGTAAGCACGCACCTGTAGGAAGAGCATTAACAAAAGAAAAACACAACACACATATTTATATACCTGCATAAAGTGTGCGTTGGCATGCATTCACAAACACTTAACTATAACTTTCAATTCGTTAACTTAGTCATGCATACTAATAAACTAACTTATACATATCTATATTTGACTAACACATAAGCACAGATGAACTAAAATACACACGTAGAATTTTATATTAATAAATAAAATATATTAACCTCACTAAATAATTATATCAATTAAATATTATAACTTAATTATTTATTTAATGTTATTTTTGTTAATTTATGAATTAATTATATATATTACTTATTTTATTTAGCTTATATATATATATATATATTTCATTAATTATTAAATATAAATATCAAATTCATCGAAGCACTTAGGTTTAGTAAACATGAACTCAGAAATAAAAATGTACATTTATGGCTTTTAAAACATGATCTAATCACAAAATGCAATAACATAGTACATAAATATTAATCCTAACACATAGGCACACATTAAATCATATTAACATGTATACATGTATACGTTCTTCATAAGAAAGACCAAATAATTCATAGGTTTACTTTAATTCATAGACATCATGAAATCCTATAAATATACATGCTTAGGTAGGCAAAAATACACAAACACATAGATATAGGTGCACGCATATGTATCTTTTAGGTATATATATTTAAATACGCATATATGGCAAAAACCCACATTCTTATTCAGTCTCATAGACATATGAACACATACTCCATTAAGTGCATTTCACATATAAATATAGATACATAACCCTATAAATATAGGCACATATATTTAACCATACTTAAATTTATGAATGCACATATACATGATCTCATAAACATATAATAGACATAAAATGACGAGTTAAAATAAGGATCAATTATTGCTTCATTCTGAATATATTTCTTCTTTTTCCTGCAGGTGCCCAAGAGAAACGTTAGTTAGTTTAAACCAATGCATTAAAAATTATGTGAGAGAGATATCAATTAACCAAATTTAAATCAAAATATTTTTATTTTTCCATATGATAACTCAAGTGAAGAAATCCTTCCAACATCTGCCCCCACCAAACCTGCACATCGTCTTCGATGGGCCAATTTGTAGTTCAATGGAAAGAAGTATCAAATTCTTTGGGAAAATCTATAATCTAACTCTAAATAATATTATAAAAAATGCTTCTAATTTCTAATTATGTTTCTGATAATAAAGAAAATCTCTAAAATTACATAAATATGCATTAGAAATCATTTCGGTCAATGCATATAGTCAAAAATACGAATTTAGAAAATCCTGTAAAGGTTATTTAGATAATTGAGGTACTTACCATTCCATTAACCCTATTCTTAAGTAAAATTTAATTTATATAAGCATGCTTTCTTTTATTTCTTAGACGTCCGCCATAGGATACATCTAACTAACTCTTCTGCAGCAAACCTCCGCCTCATATAGCCCGCATAGTATTTCAGAAGTGGTTTCGAGACCACAACTAAATCATATTTTTCTTTTTCTTTTTCTTTGTACTCTTTTTTCTTTTCTACTTTCTTTGTTTTGCTTTTCTTTTTCCCATCTTGCAGTAGCCATTAATGTACTGCTTGATGTTCTTATTTTTCTCTTTTCTTAATTTTTCTTCGTAACTTTTTTGTTTAAGGGGAAAGGCTTAACCCCTAATCAGAGCAGAGGATCTAGAAATATGCTACAACCAGAATTAGGATCTCATTTGCTAAACGGGTTCAGAAAGTAAAGAAGTCTACTAGTATAAAGTAAATTTCTCTTTTACTAAGGATCACGGTTCAAGTGATCCACTCTCCTATCGTCACAACACATTATAAGTTCCCTAAATTAGATCTTCAACTTATATACATATTCCTACTTTAATTTCTTGTTCATTATTTACATAATTTTAATAAATTCCCTCTTTTTAGCAGAAAAAAATTAATCCCTATTTATGAAATGCATGAAAAGAAAAAAAAAAATAAGAATAATTAGAATTAAGTCACCTGGTTATTCTTCGTCTTCATCTTTGTCTTCCAGGAAGTCTTCGTCCAACTCGAACTTACTGCTTTCTCTTCTTTTAAACAGCTTTATTCTTTTCCCTGCAATCAAATTTCTTAACATAGAACCATCAAATTCTCATAATTTATAAGTACTGGGCTCAAAAACTGAAACAACAACATAAGGTCCGAACCAACGTTTAGTTAGTTTACGACGTGCATCATATTGAGTATCAAAAGTACTATCATATACAATCACCCAATCACCACTCTCTATTGGTTGAGGCATTAATCGGTGTTTCTTATCAAAGTATATTTTATTTTTCAGTCTTGATGTTTTTATTTTTTTAATTGCTTCTTTTAAATTTTCGTTATCTTGTTTTAATTGTTCAATCATAAGTGCTAATAATTCTTCTCTTGAAACATTATCTTTCCAATCTAAACTCATCCAATCAATTATCTGAGTATGTACGGGAAATATCGGCTTCTAACAGTACATGAGTTCAGTCGGCATAAAACCAGTCATTCTTGTGTACGTCATTCTATCAGCCCAAAGAGCAAATGGGAGATATTTTGGCCATTGTCCAATATCTCCATGGCAAGCTTTCAAAATAGCCTTCACTATGGAAGGATGCCCTCGTTCTATTTTTCCATTTGCTTCTGGATTATAGGCAGCCATAAGAGACAATCGCATTCCATGATGTGCAAAGAATTCTCTTGCCTCTCTAGCATCTAGCTCACCTCGATCTGCTACTACTTTTTCTTATACATATCCAAATCTGGATAATACTTCTTCTAAAAGGAATACACATACATTATAAGTAGTATTGGAACGAAGTGCTCTACCCTCGACGTGGTTTGTCAAGTCTTCTCGCGCAAGAACGATGTATCTCATACCACTGTTGCTTTTAGGCATGGTCAAAAGGTCAACTACCCACTTGTAATGAATACAAGGTGGATAGGTTGGGTGAAGGGGGTCCCTATGCTTGATAGAGGAATGTAACTGACACGTACTACAAGTGCTCCTAAATTCTTTAACAATTACGTACATCCTCGGCCACCAGTAGCTTTCTCTAATCTTTTCATATGTAGCTACAAAGCCTTTATGACCAGCCCAAAGACTTTCATGCATTTCTTGCATAACTTGCACTTGAAAAACTTTTAAGCCTAGAACTCTTTGAGGGTTTCCTACCTTTCCTCTAGCATGCCTCCAAAGATATCCATCTTTCAAGAAGAAGTTGAAAGACTTCTTCGTGATGTTCCGGAATTGATTTGAAGACTAGCTTGGAAGAGGCTGAAATGAACTCAGATAGTATCCTATATCTCGCCACTCTCCTTCATAATCATCTTCTCTAAATCTCTCATATGTATAGGTAGATGTTTCATAATTTATTAAATTTATATGATTATCTATTGCTTCACTATCATTGTCGAACTTTGCTCTTGAAAGCATATCAGCAACGGTGTTATGTTTATCGGCAATATGAACAAAAGCAGGGTTAATAAATTTAATAAAGGCTAACATAGCTATATCTGGGGATGAACAATTGGCTATCAAACCTATTAATGGAAGACAATCAGTCTCTACTATTACATTAGCTCCTATAAAGTATTCTTTATCTGTTTTTGAAGTTGTAACTAATCCCCATAATTCTCTCTTAATTTGAGGATAATGCCTTTGAGTATCATGCAAGATCTTCGCTCCAAAGCGAACTGTGTACCTTTGCTCCTCCTCATCATCCTGCCCAATGACCCAACCTATACCAATAGGACTAGTGTCAACGGTTAGGATTACAGGCTTATTTCCTGTATAGTCAATACGTTTCAAAATAGGAGCATTGATAAGCAATTGCTTTAGACATCTCATCATTCTAGCATGCTCATCTATCCAAAAGAATTTCTTTCTTTTTCTTAATAAATCATAAAGTGGATTCGCTATATGAGCAAAGTGTAGATTGGGATGTATTCTTCCAGCTTCCTTCACGAGACAATCTTCATATTCATGGTGGAAGAACTGAATTCTCTCTATGGAGGACATTTTTTGCCTGTAGTCATTGTCATTGTTGTGATCCCAAGCAAGAAGCTTGGCTTCCTCAGTTGTAAGACCAACATATATCTTGCACTCTGCATACCTAAAGAAGAATGTGGTAGGGTGCTCCTTCACTAGCTATCTACGGGCCTCTGCAGAGTGTGAACCTCCAATCACATAATAAGTATAATCCTCAAACAAACCCTCATTGAACTCCTCCACAGAGCTGCACTCATTTGGATCCACCATGACAAGGAATGGCACAACAGTAGCATGAGGATTTATTTTCATTTTCTTCTTAAGATTCTGCACGTGCAAATTGTGTGGCTCCCTGATCTCAAGGGGCCTCCTCCCTGTGACTGGATCTATTGGTGGCCTATGGATGATATTGATTGGCAGGTGGAACAACTGCCCCTTCTTCACAACTTTTCTTCTAGCTATGTCCTCCCTCATCTTGTTCTGCTCAGTACCAAGAACACCCGAGGCAAGCTCTCCACCAGGTGCAACTATTATATCCTCAGAGTTAGAGCTTGAGTCAGAAGACTCCTCTTCTGCAATTCTCTTCTTTTTCTTCTGGAACTTTTTCTGCACGCTCTGCTTACCCCTTGCCTTTACATGGGTTGTCATCTTCTGTTGTGTTGGCATGATGTTGCCCTAGATCCATGGCATCAAGTCCTTGATAAGATTCACTGAGTCCCTGCATATCTCAGCAAGCCCATCTGGAACACAACACTCTGGGCACAAGAAATCCATCTTGCATATAACATTTCTTAAACCTTTCGATGTCTCTACCAAGAAAAGGAGGTTGTCATAATCCTCATCTTCATAATCCAGTTTGTACACAAGGCCATACTGAAAACCCTGTGTTGTCGTGATCTTTCCTCTTCCATATGCCCCTGCGAACACAAGAAGGACTGCATTCTTTTCTTCAACATACTGAAGGCACCACTCCAGATTTGTCATGTCTCGCAGTGGACCATCTGTCCTTAAGACCTCTGCATCCCTCGACCTATCCTTCATAGTTGTATCATCCTCAGGAATTTTGATGCTACTCTGCCCACCAGAGGATATTCCAACCGGGTTGCTCGCCTTCTCAGAGGATAAGGATGCAATAATTTTCTTTGGTTTTGCTTGGTGACCAATGCCTTTGTCACGTTGCTGATCACCAGAGCTCATGGTCACTCTTAGCTTCTTGAACGGCCTCTCACTCTTGGACTCTGCATCCCTGAAGGCGCTTGGAAATATCAGCTCATACGTTATTGTGTTTTTCAAAGGTCCAAGTCGATGCCAGGCATCGACTTTTAAGCGCAAGTCGATGCCAGGCATCGACTTTGTGTGCAAGTCGATGCCTGGCATCGACTTGCGCTTAAAAGTCGATGCTTGGCATTGATTTGCACCTAAAAGTTGATGCCTGGCATCGACTTGAACCTAAAAGTCGATGCCTGGCATCGAGTTTGCACCCTAAAGTGGATGCGTGGCATCGACTTTCAGGCCAAATTCGATGCCAGGCAAGTCGATGCCAGGCATTGACTTTTAGGTGCAAGTCGATGCCATGCATCGACTTGACAGTGAAAGTCGATGCCAGGCATCGACTTTTAGGTGCAAGTCGATGCCTGGCATCGACTTGAGGGTACAACTCGATGCCAGGCATCGACTTACACCCTCAAGTTGATGCCTGGCATCGACTTGCACCGAAAAGTCGATGCCTGGCATCAACTTGCACCGAAAAGTCGATGCCTGGCATCGACTTGCACCCTCAAGTCGATGCCTGGCATCGACTTGCACCTAAAAGTCGATGCCTGGCATCGACTTGCACCTAAAAGTCAATGCCTGGCATCGACTTGAGGGTGCAAGTCGATGCCAGGCATCAAGCTGTACCCTCATTGGATCTATATTTTAGGAGCTAAGAAAAATAAAAACCTAGAAAGCAGACTATTTACACAAACATACAAAAGGAATCTTTTTTTTTGGTATGATTTTGTCTACCTCTTGGTACTCTTGCCAACATTCTTCTTCTCCATCAGAGTTGCCTTGCTGGTATGCTGAGCTCTGTGCTCCATGGCTGTCTGTGCTCTGTTGCTCTCTCTTGCTCGTGGATTAATGAGAATGATCTCCTCCTCTGCTATTTATAGGCAATTGGGTAACTTGAACCAGAGACTAACTGGATCTAACTGAATGAGTCCAGTTGCTAACTATATCTGTCAACTTATCTAACCAGGAAATACCACTCACACAAATAGGCTGTTTCACCTCCACTTTAATGAAATATTCATAGAACCTTGCAACTATTTATATACATTTGCATGGAAATTACACTTCAATGGCAAGAGTATGGTATGTACATGAGGATGTCTAATCTCATGTATAAATTGTTTCTTAGAATCTCTTGCTTGGGAAAAAATCAAGTCTAAGTTGTGTTAAATATGGGAGATTAATGACATCTTTATAGTGTTATCCTTCTCACTTCAGTTCATATTCACATTTATCTTGTAACACATTGTTGAAATGGAAAATCAATGTATGAATAAACGTTCAAGTAAAGAGCTCTGGGGTAATTTCGACAAAATATGTTGGTAATTTCAACAAAATAGCTTGGTAATTTCAAACGTCACTCATTGTCTTTGCATCCAACGTTCAGAAAAATCGTAGATTCAAAATTCATTTGAAAATCTTTTGTAACAAGCATATACTTAATTCTTACATATAATTCTTACATATACTTTTCCATATACTTCTTACATATACATTTCCGTGTACCTCTTTTACACATAATTCTTTTTTAATATACTTTCATCTACCTCTTTGAGATCTAGCCAAGACCACAATAAAACCTAATCCTTGAAATCTTAACCAAAGCTAAAATTTCTTCTTGTATAGTCTTCAATGGCACTACTCCAAACAATTTTAATATCTAATCCAGTTGGAACTCAACTTGGATATATTTTGATTCACTCACAATACTAAGACTCAATGACTCATATCTAGTTAGAAATCAACTGTGTATCTCATCTTTCAAAAGTGAATCAAATCTTTGCTTCCCTTATTAGTGTATATTTGAGTAATTAAGTGATTTGATGTAATTTGATGTTTAATGTTATTTAATGTACTTTAATGAACTTTTGATTTCATATCTTCTTGATGTGACATTTGATGTGACATCTTCACTTGATCTCGGATTTCTACTTATTTAAAAAGGTCATTCATCTTCAGTCTTCTGTGAACTCAGTGAAGATGAGCTCAATCTTTTCAGTGGATGCTTGGGCATCAGCTTCCTCTGCTCATATTGATACAGTTTCGGATTCATTGTTCTCAGTTGACCCTTTCCACAGAAGTGATGATCCCTATGGTTTAGAATGTGCTGATGCTTCTATGTTTTCTGTTGATTCATTTAAGTTATCCAATTCACATTGCAATGCTGCTCAACCAAATGCACCTCTTGATCTCCCATCTGATCCAACCATTGATCTCCCTTCTGACTCAAGTGCATGTGGAGCAACGGAAAAGCAAAGCAAGCTCAATCTACGATTTAAAAGAAGGCCTCGTGAAGTAAGTAAAAAAAGATTTAAATTTCTTACTTCAGATAGACAGATTGCATTGGATATTGTGAAGCATTGTTGTGGTTTGAAATGTTTGTACAATTTAGGAATGAAGAAACTAAAGCACCTAAGAGAAAAATTCCTCCATTTAGATAGTGAAAGGCAGGATATATACCTTGTTTCTCGCATGCAAATGATTGAGGATAACATGTCAGTAACACGTGTTGCTTTTGAATATTTCTTTAGTCAAGGGATGCGATACTGTAGGGCTGCATTTAAAATTGCAATGGGTGTGGGAAATTTTGAAATACATAGGGTTCAATAAGGGCTTTTGAATGGGGATCTCATTTTGGATACGTTCCATGTTGGGACCAAAGGATCTGTTGGACGTCATGCAATGAATTGGATGATGAACTATTTTAGCTTGCATTGTGAGGTTATGCCTACAACTGGAAGGTTGCACTTGTCAGATAACTTTACTCGTCGAGAGGTATTTCAAATATATAGAGAAGACATGGAAAATAGAAATGAGAAGTATGTGTTGTATCGTCACTTTACTCGATTATGGAAGGAAGAGTTTAACAATGTGTCTATTCCTCGTAAAGTTAGAATGGGTGAATGTTCAGTTTGCGCCACTTTGAAAAACATGGCAAAAGGGGCTACAACACCACAGGAAAAGAATAATTTTAAAAACCTTCTTAATGACCATCGTGAGAGTCAAGCTTTAGAGAGAAAGAAAGCAATTCATCATCGAAGTAAAGCACTCAGAAATCCGGAGCGTTATATGTGTTTGTTGATCGATGGTATGGATAAAAAAAACTTGTTTGCCACATTTTTATCACATCCCTAAGGACATTGGAGATGAAGTCCTTGTGCAAATGCATTTGGTTGGTGCTTTGGTATACAATGGAGCTGTAATGTCCAAGGTTTTCTTCACATATCCGAATGTGCATAATGATACAAACCTTACAGTTACTGTCATTCATCGTGTTTTGCAATCATGGAAGGGTCTTTTGCCACCAACTCTATATTTGCAACTTGATAATACTGCAAGAGAGAATAAAAATTCTACAGTCTTTGGATATTTAAGCATGCTTGTTGAAAAATAGGTATTTCAGAAGGTTAAGGTAAATTTCCTTCTGGTTGGCCACACTCATGATCACATTGATCAAATGTTCAGTACTTTCTCTAAGAAGTTGGCACGTAACAATGCTTTTACTCTTCCGATTTTATCTGTGATGATTTCAGAAGCATATACTCCAAAACCAGAAGTTCAACACCTCACACAAATTTATGACTTTAAGCACTTTTGCTCAATGGGCCTTGATAACAGTGCTAAGGTTTTGGCTCCATTGCACAATATTAGTTTCAACCATGTATTCTTGATGAGGAGGGTTGATGAAATAACCCTTTCATTTGCAAAGCAGTATTCATCTTCTCTTGGGTGGGAGCCTAAAGAGGGATGCAGATTCTTATTGCAGGTGCCTAATTTGTCTACAGTGTATGGTGCAGAAAAATCACCATATGAAGATAAAAACAATATAGAAAGATGTGGAAATGTGGTTGATCAAAGTAAAAGCTGGATGCATGCACTCATTGAAAAGAAGAGACATATTGAGCATGCAAAAAAATATGCTGGAGATCAAGATGTATCTTGATGGGAGGACTTTTTCAATCATCAAGAAGAGATTATACAGTATACAATTGCAGGTCACTGGCCAGTTGATGTTCCATTCACATGGGATTTTTGTACACAAAGATCCGTGAATATGGCCCAAGCATGTAATGCAGATGCACTTCAAAGTTTTATACATCCACCAGAAAGAAATATTTATGTAGGCCCAAGGATGACAAAACAGGCAGAAGCAAGATGGCAAGGAAATTTAATAGAGATAAATGTTGGAACACTTATTGCAGTACTTGCTGATGGTGATGAGGCTACCAGACCATTTTGGATTGCAAAGGTTTTAGAGATAAATAAAGATATTGATCAGAGAAGAATAGAGGCTTTGATGGTGCATTGGTATTACACTAAAAGTAGTAATGCATTCACAGGTAAATATAACTTAGAAATGGTGTGTGATACTAAACGAATAGGTTCAAAAAAGAAAAAGAATATTCAAAGCACACCCACTCTTAAAATGGATGATGTAGATATTCTTGTTTATGATTTTTCCTTGACAAAAACAGGTAACTTGAGGAAAGCAACCATCAACATGATAAAACAAAAGCTTCCAAATGTATGTGGTATAGGAAATCATAGGCAAACAAGAAGAGTTGTGCATGATCCTGCAGAATTTGGTATGTACGTGGATGAAGATAGAGCTCTTGTGGATATAGAAGAAGAAGAAGAGAGCTCTCAACAGTATGAGACTGAATCAAGTGCATCAGATGATGAGGGTGTAGACATAGATCGACATAGTTGTGAGTTGCATTGAAGCTCTCTAACATTTTTAGTGCTTATGTAAATGCCTCGAAGTAGTTTGGTTAATGAAACCATGTTTTGTAGCAATTTTGAATAACAATCAGATATCCACCCATTAAAAATATGCCTAAAATGTTATTTTTGTATAAGAATTATTCAATTCTACATTCTTTATATAGATTTTAGACATGTCAATGTCTTATCATATAGATTTTGGACATGTCAATGTCTTATCATATAGATTCTGGACATGTCAATGCCTTATATAGTGAAATTTTCACTACAAGAAAAAGGGGGGCGTAGCGACGCCCCCGAATCGGATTATGCGACGAAAAAAACAAAAACCGTCGCTTATGCGACGAAATCATCGCATAAGCGACGGTAAAAAGTTAGGATTTTTTTTTTGGCCGAGCCTCGTCGCATAAGCGACGATAGCATCGCTTATGCGACGCTAAACAACAAGCGTCGCTAGTAGCGTCGCTGGTTAGCGACGCTATTAACGACGTTGGCAAACTGCAGAGCGTTGCATATGCGACGCTCTGGAATGTTAAAAAAAAAAAATTCAATTCTCCCGGCACATTTGTGCCGGGCCTTGAACGTGAGGAAGAGCTGTAAGACCGAGAGAGAGAGAGAGAAAGACCGCGCGCACGAGAGGGAGAGAGAGAAGCGAGACCGGTTAGGTATGCGCACACACACACTTACACACACACATATGTACACACACATTCACACACATTCACACACATATACATACATGCATACATATTGCATATGCATATGCATACATACATACTTACATGCATATGCATACACACACACATATGCATACATACATACTTACATGCATATGCATACACATGCATATGCATACACATGCATATGCATATGCATACATAATGCATATGCATATGCATACATAATGCATATGCATATGCATACATAATGCATATGCATATGCATACATAATGCATATGCATATGCATACATAATGCATATGCATACATAATGCATATGCATATGCATACATAATGCATATGCATACACACATACACATACACATGCATACACACATAGACACACATATACACACACACATATGCATACACACACACATAGAGAGACATACACACACATACACATACATGCATACACATACACACATAAACACATACACACACATAGACACATACACACATAAACACATACACACTCATAGGTACACACACATACACATAGACACACACACATATAGTATATACACACACATGCACACATAGACACATACACACATACACATGCATACACACACATACACATGCATACACACATACAGACACATATACACACACATACACACACATATATGCATACACACACATAGAGAGACATACACACATAAACACATACATGCATACATTTGCCTACATTATGCATATGCATATGCATATAATGTACATACATACTTACATGCATACATAATGCACATGCATAGATACATACACACACAGATACATACACACATAGACACATACACACACATGAACACATACATACTCATTGATACACACACATACACATAGACACACACACATACACACACATACACACATAATGATGCATACACACACATACACATGCATACACACATACAGACACATGTACACACACATACACACATAATGATGCATACACACACATACACATGCATACACACATACAGACACATGTACACACACATACACACATAATGATGCATACACACACATACACATGCATACACACATACAGACACATGTACACACACATTCACACACACATTCACACACATTCACACACATATACATACATGCATACATATTGCATATGCATATGCATACATACATACTTACATGCATATGCATACACACACACATATGCATACATACATACTTACATGCATATGCATACACATGCATATGCATATGCATACATAATGCATATGCATATGCATACATAATGCATATGCATATGCATACATAATGCATATGCATATGCATACATAATGCATATGCATATGCATACATAATGCATATGCATATGCATACATAATGCATATGCATATGCATACATAATGCATATGCATATGCATACATAATGCATATGCATACATAATGCATATGCATACATAATGCATATGCATATGCATACATACATACTTACATGCTTACATACACTGTCATAATGTATACACACACACATGCATACACACACATATGCATACATACATGCATACACATACACACACATAGATACATACATACACATAAATACATACACACTCATAGATACACACACATACACATAGACACACACACATACACACACATACACACATAATGATGCATACACACACATACACATGCATACACACATACAGACACATGTACACACACATACACACATAATGATGCATACACACACATACACATGCATACACACATACAGACACATGTACACACACATTCACACACACATTCACACACATTCACACACATATACATACATGCATACATATTGCATATGCATATGCATACATACATACTTACATGCATATGCATACACACACACATATGCATACATACATACTTACATGCATATGCATACACATGCATATGCATATGCATACATAATGCATATGCATATGCATACATAATGCATATGCATATGCATACATAATGCATATGCATACATAATGCATATGCATATGCATACATACATACTTATATCCATACATAATGCACATGCTTACATACACTGTCATAATGTATACACACACACATACACACATAGACACATACACACATAATTATGCATACACACACATACATATGCATACACACACATATGCATACATACATGCATACACATACACACACATAGATACATACATACACATAAATACATACACACTCATAGACACACACACATACACATAGACACACACACATATACACACACATACACACATAGACACATGCACACGTAATGATGCATACACACATACACATGCATACATAGACACACATAATAATGCATACACACACATACATATGCATACACACACATGCATACAAACATATACACACATATACACACACACATGCATACACACATATACACACACATATACACATATACACATACACATGCATACACACACACATGCATACACACATACAAACACATATACACACACACATACACACATAGATACATACACACGTAATGATGCATACACACATACACATGCATACATAGACACACATAATAATGCATACACACACATACATATGCATACACATACATATGCATACATACATGCATACACATACACACTTAGACACATAGACACACATAGATACATACATACACATAAACACATACACACTCATAAACACACACACATACACATAGACACACACACATATACACACACATACACACATAGACACATGCACATGCAATGATGCATACACACGTACAAATGCATACATAGACACACATAATGATGCATACACACACATACATATGCATACACACACATATGCATACATACATGCATACACATACACACATAGATACATACACACACATAGATACATACATATACATAAACACATACACACTCATAGACACACACACATACACATAGACAACACACACATATACCTACACACATACACACATAATGATGCATACACACACATACACATGCATGTACACACATACACTTATATATATTGATTTCTAACCATTTTGTTTTATATGTTAGGTATTATGGATCCCAGTAGAGAGAGAAAGGCAAAACTCACTCTCATAAAAAGTCTTATGAGAGCAAGAGTTCCGTCAGATACTCTAGGGGCCATAATGCGGGACTACGCAGAGATGTCCGATGAGGAGCTGGATTATACGATCCAGATGCTTACGCGATCAGACGAGGGCTCTTCTGCGGATCCACATGCAGGAAGAGAGCTATCTGCTCATAGGTATGTTTTTTTTCATAAAATTTTTTAATGATATTATAGCACATATTTTTATTTATTTCTATCTATCTATTTTCAGGACACCTATACCACCTCCAGCACGTGATAGAAGAGCAGAGACGTTGCCTATGAGGACATGCATAGGCACGTTAGGACTAGAGTGCGACATAGAGCCAGAGGGGAATATTGTATACATAGGAAATGGATTGGAGTTCAAGAGGAGAATGCGTGCACTATGCGACTCTTACCTGCGCTTTATCCACTTACCGTGGAAGTAAGTAAAAGTTTTACATATAAATTGAAATATATATCTTATGTTTTATTTATATTATGTTTTTTATTTTTGTAGTGAGCATGATGAGAGGGATAAAAAGTACGTGCTCAATTCACTTGAGACGGAGTTTGGGACAGGGTGGTCTCTTAAATGGTGTTTAAAAGAGATGCGGACACTTATGGCGCATCGTCGTGACAATGCACGGTATGTATGTATATGAGAGAGAGAGAGAGAGAGAGAGAGAGAGAGAGAGAGAGAGAGAGAGAGAGAGAGAGAGAGAGAGAGAGAGAGAGAGAGAGAGAGAGAGAGAGAGAGAGAGAGAGAGAGAGAGAGAGAGAGAGAGAGAGAGAGAGAGAGAGAGAGAGAGAGAGAGAGAGAGAGAGAGAGAGAGAGAGAGAGAGAGAGAGAGAGAGAGAGAGAAAGCACTAATCTCGATATTAGGGTTTTGAAATCCCTAATTTAAAAACTCTAATTCAACCTTTTAGCCATATGTTTGAAGTATATGTACACCTCCGACGTCCTACTAGAGAGATGTCTCTCCTCCCAACCTTATGCCTCTATATATAGCTACTCGAATCAACGAGGATCATGATTCATAATATATGTAAAGATATATACACATCATGTAGATAGGATACATAAATATAAAATGGAGTAGATATATTATGCTTCACACATACATGCCTAAATGCACACATAAATATATATATACATACTAACATATTTACATGTACATATTTACACATACATGTACATGCCTACATGCACACATAAACATATATATACATGCATACATATTTACATGTACATATTTACACATAGACACATATACATATATACATGTACACAATTATAAACACTTGCATATATTACGTACATGAATACATGTATACATATATCACACACATGCAAACACATACATATACATGAAATACATATATATGCATACTAATATATGTATACATATAATACACATGAATACACACACATATGCATACATACATGATAAAAATTTACTCCTCGAAGATAAAGCTATATATAAAATAATTAGGCATACCCCCGAGCTTCATGTTCTAACTTAGAAGAACATGATTTCATCTCTCTAGTAGGATTCATCATTATTCAAGTTAATAAAAAAAACCTATTATCTGATATCCATTCAGAAGCTTCAAGTTACTATTTAATCTGCTCATATGTTTTCATTATTGCCATCATTTTGGTAAGACATCAATATAGTCTCATCTTCATTATCCTTATTGATTTCATTTATTTCTTCTATTGTTAAATCTATGTTCTCATGAATCACATCATCTATTGGTGGATTAATATCTATTTCTGGTAATTCCTCTTCCTCATCAGTAGAATCAGCATGTAGAGAATTATCCTCTTCATCAAAAAGATTAGTATCATTATCACGTATAATGAGTCTAATTTCTATTCCAGATGTTGATGTATCAGTATCTGATGCTGAATCATCAAGAGGACTTTCTTCAATATCTCTAACAATAAACTGTTCAAACAATGACCTACCTCTAGGTTGCACATGAATGACTTGCCACCAAGGATGAGCATCTGGGTTTTTATAAAAAAATGCTTGTTCAATATGCCTAGGAAGAATATATGGTTCTTTAGTAGATCGCATTACCTTGGAAGAATCAATTGCACAAAACCCAGATAATTCCTTTCTTATTGTAGAATTACTACCTTTATACTCCGCTCGATACCAGTCAACCTTCAAAATGACCTATCAAAATATATAACAACAAAAACGTCCCATTATTAGGTGCTTAAAAAAATAACTAACTCTAAAAAATATATATAAACTTTTTTCTACCTGTTTGAATGTACGAAATGAAATTTCGTAGATACCAACAATAGTTCCTACGTAACCAAGTTTGCTATCTATAAGGTTCGTGTCTTTTGAGCTAGCACGTGATAGTTGCTTGAAACAAGCAACAATACTAAAATCCTCTGTTTTACGTAAAGAATCAATGGCTTTGATTCTAATATGCTGTCCAAAAGCCCACATATTAGTGAACATTCGAGCCTACAAAATAAATTCAATTAGTAAATAGAAACTAACATACATATATGAAAAAAATAAAATATATATTTTAATAAAATTACCTTTTGTTCACAACCTATCATTAACTCTCTTTGCTCATCTGAGATTTCTTCATTATTTGCGTTGGCGCGTTGCAAACGACTATATAGCCAATCCGTGAAAGAAGGTATATCTGTAATCTCATTATTATCGAGATTACGTCTGGATCTTTTGTTTTTTCGCCTTTTACTTTGGAGACTTTGAAGTTCCTCGTACTCGTTAACGAATGCTTGCATGCATTCGCTATTATATGCTACAAAAGTAGAAACATCATTTTTTTCTTGAAATGTAAATAAGAATGGAACCCCCTTACCTGATAATACCTCATCTGTTATTTTTGAAGAAGACTCGTTGGTCCATGCACGTGGAGCTTCTTCATGAACTCTTTCAAGGTACTTACTAACGTAATACATGCACTCTTCAAGCATCCAACCCTTTGCCATGGATCCTTCTGGTTTTGCTCTTTGTCGCACATAACCTTTTAGTATTCCCATAAATTGCTCGACCCAAAACATCCATCGAGTGTTGACAACACCGGCAATCTCTATCTCATCTACAAGATGGACTAGTAAATGAACTTGAATATAAAAAAATGAAGTAGGAAGTTCTTTTTCCATCAAACATAGTAGCTCTTTGCATTCAAATGACTTCCTTCATATACATGCTTTAGACATTCCTCTCGAAGATATTTCTCATTTTTAGAAATATCCATGCTCTCACTGTCATTTTGATACCAATCCTCAATAAAATCTGCCATGCCATCATCTTCATCATTGTCACACAAATCTTGTACTTTATCATCTTTTGAATATAGATCTTTCAACTTTGCATATTGCACATGCTTAGTTTTGCGTAGCCTCCTCATGGAAGCTTCTTATAAATGAGGTCTTATTGGTAATTGTGAATGTTGTGGACGAATATCATCAACATCATACGTTGGAATCTACACATATAAATAAAACTCATTAGTATTTCATAAATGAATAAAAATTAAACTTCAAATATAAAATTAAGTATATAACTTATTAAATATGGATAGAAAATTTTTATTCTCTCTAGCTAAAAGGTGCTCTTGGAGGTCTACGCCATCCATAATTCACTAATAGTTCATCACCAGCATGTAATGTAGTAATAGCATTGACAACTATGTATCTTGATACATCTCTACTCATGTATGGTGATTCATGACTATTTTCACGCTCCTCAAATGTGCAATTAGTCCTTGAACTATTATGTAACCCTCGACTACTATTTATTAAACCTGCTATATTTCCATGTGTGTAAGGTCTTCCATCAATATATAATCTTTCATTTTTTGCATGTAAAATCCTTCTACTAGTAAGAGATGCTGCGTTCAAGCATATTCCATAAGTACTCATGCTTTGAACATGACGTGAAAGTCGATGCCAATCTCCCCATCCATATATAGGACCACAAAATGACATAAGAGTGACTTGAGAGTTCGGAGGCACATACAAATCCTCTACAATAAAGAGACCATGACCAACATTAGTAATAGTGGATGGAGCAATCATATAGCGATTACCCCAAAAGTTGAAAACCTCTCCATCTAAAGGAAGTGGTCCTCTATTCCATCCTCCATATCTTCTTCTATCATATGTTTGTACTAAAGAACGATCACGAGCTGGCAATGGATAATCTCCAGCCGTTTCATTCTCTAAACCAGGAGGTAGAGGATTTCTAGAAACCTCTGCTTGTAATTGATGAACAGCAAGTCCATGACGTGTACGAGGTATATTAACATTATGAGAAAAATCATCATCATCATCATCATCGAGCAAGTATTCCTGTATATCAATAATAATTTGATTTTATACATGGTTTTTAAATAAAAAAATGACATTAATATATATAGAAAATACATACCCAAGCATTATCACGTTGACTAGGTGATGATGCATGCTCAAAAGTACCATACTCTGCCTCATGTTGAATACATTCCAATCGTGGTCTTCGATACGTGCCATAACAAGAGTTACACCAACATATAATATGCTCTTGATAGTAAAATTCATCATAATTCCTATCGGAGGACACATGTGAAGTCGTTGCATGGGTAGGAGGTGGTGGAGTACCCTCTGATTGATCAGAATCTGCACATCATAAGAAACATAAAAAAAAAATATAAGTTATGTATCCATCAAATATAGTTAAAATTAAATATTTCATATACTTACAGTATAAAGTCGTTGCACGATGAGGAGACGGTGGTGGAGTTCCATCTGATTGATCAGAATCTACAAATAATGGTATTTGATATTAATAATTTGATTATCTACATAAATAAAAAATTCACATATACATATTTACACATACACACATATTCACATATACACATTTATACATACACACATATTCACATATACACAACACATATTATTGTGGGATAAATGCATGTATTTTGTATGCATGAGTGTATATGCATGCATGTGTCTGTACGTATATATGTGGATATGTATATGTGTGTTTATGTTATATGTATGTATATGTGTATATATATACATATATGCATGCGTATATGTTTGCATGTATATGTGTATGTGGGTATGTGTATGTGTATGTGTATGTGTATATGTGTGTATATATGTGTATGTATTCTGACTTTTTTTTCTGTTTGAGATTAAATTAACAGGAGATATTGTATGGTCGAAAAAAATAAGAGGCGAGCTAACATACCACCTGAGTCGTGGCAGTTTTTTCGTAGACAGCTACGTCTTCAGGAGTCATTTCCTCAGCAGAAGGTACACAAATTAATAGTTTATATTTATAATTTTTAGATATTTTAGTAATTTTTTAATTTAATTTATGTATTTTTTTCCTTGAATAAACAGGCTGCTGCAAAGAAGAGAGTGGAGTCGGGCCACACATCGCACTTAGGCCAAATGGGCCATAATGGTTTTGTAGCTACGTTTGTAAGTATATGTGTTATTGTGAGTATATTTTTTATTTTAGTTAAAATGCAAGCAACTAATGTTTTTTATTTGTTTCATTGCAGCGAAAGGATTATGGCCGATATCCTACGAAACACGAGATCGAGTATGCTACACATTTTGGATATCGGCGTTTGAGCGAGTATATACAAGATAATCCTGATGCCTTTGTGAGTATTTTTAAATTTTATATAATTATTTTGTTGTTATGAATGTTTTAATTATTTTATTGATTTATGTTTGTTATATGTAATACAGGAGTATTATGGGGAGACAAATATGGATGAGGTGGAGAGACACACACAGGAGGGACGATCTCGATCGTCACAGGGTGATCATGAGGATGAGGATGAGGAAGATCAGGATGATCATGATATTGCTGATGATGATGATGATCATGATGATGATGATTAGGATTTTAGTTGATTATGACATTGGATTATATGTATTTACATTGATATATATATATATATATATTTATCTATATATTTTTCATTTCAGTCATGTTTTGAATTGTGTATATGGTATTAAGTAATGAAGAGTTTTGTTCTATTGATTGTTATTATTGTTTATATTAAGCATGTGTTTTAATACTTTAATTATATAATTCATTCATATGTGTGTACCTAAGTGTATATGTATGTGTGTGTATATGTATGTATGTGCATGTGTATGTGTGTGTATATGTATGTATGTGCATGTGCATGTATAAGTGTATATGTGTGTATGAGTATGTGCATGTGCATGTGTATGTGTGTATATGTATATGCATGTATATGTATAACTCTATGTGTATGTGTGTGTATGTGCATGTATATGTGTATATGTGCATGTGTATGTGTGCATATATGTATGTATATGCATGTGCATGTATAAGTGTATATGTATGTATCAATATGTGCATGTTCTTGTGTATGTGTGTGTATATGTATAACTCTATGTGTATGTGTGTGTATGTGCATGTATATGTGTATATGTAGGTATATGCATGTGTGTGTGCTTCTTCATCATGTATAAGTGTATGAGTGCATATCATATCAATAAGTGTGAGTATGGTATGTAATGAAAATAACACAAATCAAATGATCTACAAATAATAGAAATTGTACTTACAATTGTGATCCATAGTTTTTGCTTGGTTAGCTTCTTGAATAACCTACAATAAAGAGAGAGAAGAGAGAGAGAGAGAGAGAGAGAGAGAGAGAGAGAGAGAGAGAGAGAGAGAGAGAGAGAGAGAGAGAGAGAGAGAGAGAGAGAGAGAGATCTAGAGAGAGAGAGATCTAGAGAGAGAGAGTGAGATCTAGAGAGAGAGATCTAGAGAGAGAGAGATGTAGAGAGAGAGAGAAAATTCAAAGAGAGAAAGATGTAGAAAGAGAGAAACAAAGACAGAGGGAGACAATAACAGAGAGCTTAAGCAAAACAACAATTCTGCATATACTTGCTTCAGCTCGTAAGCGCAACGCAATTGCGAACGTTGGAGAGCTCTTCAATCGGATGCGTGAAAATGCCGATTGCAGAGCCTCCAACGTTTTAATTTTTGTCCGTCAAAAGATCGTCGTATAAGCGATGCAACGCGTCGTCGTATAAGCGACATTTGCTTAGCGTCGCATATACGACGGTGTGCACCGTCGCTTATACGACGGTGTGGACCGTCGCTTATACGACACAAAAAAGCATCGCTTAAGTGATGCCTTTGACAAGCGTCGTTTAAGCGACGTTAGGCGGAAGCGTCGCAAATACCGTCGTTTTTTGCGTCGTATAATCGACGGTCCGCGCTCGACGGTAATTCCGACGCGAGTTGCAATTTTATAGCGACGAAATTCTGTCGCGTTAACCGTCGCTACACGCCCGTATTCCTTGTAGTGTTTGACTACATTTTGAGCTCTTTTTTTATGAGAAAATGACAAAAAATCTCAAAAAATCACATGTTTTCACCTCATTTTTGTAATATATGTATACTGGTATAAAGGAATCTCAAACATAAGCTGCCATTTGCTTGATTTTTGACGAGAGTGTTCTCTTTTTACAACATAGTTCTCGTTTGTTATGACTCGCTGTTAAAAGTAGATTTCTCTAGGGAGAAAGTTAGTCCAACCTCTTCAAATCTTTCAAATATCTTTTCACAATCAGAAATATGGCTGGAAACAAACTTTCTACAACCAGATGAATCTAAAATTTCATCTTTTTCTTTTTCCACACACCCTTTTATTGGAATGTCATCAATAAAAGGCATCGTCACTTTTGGGATAAAGTCATGGAAGACTAGATTCATAGCATTCATCATGTGTGCCACATAATTCATCGCTCCTTGTGGTAAAGTACACATGCATACTAAACCCAAAGGAGTCTTCATCGTGGTCACATCTTGACTCTCAATAGCTAATTGAAACTGATCATACCCTGAATACAGGTCTCCCATTGAACAGATGGAATGATTGGCAAATGCCTCGGCAAACTCATCTACAATGGGACCCGTTTCTACATTCCTAGTAGTGACTTTATTCACAGGCTATAGATCTTGAATAAAGCGTAGCTTCTCGCTCTTTTTCGGTACCGTGAACCACCTATTGGAATATGGAGCTGAGGATGGCTCCAAGATTCTCATGGAAATCTTCTCCTTTAAGAGTCTCATTAGCTCAAGTAAATGAGCCTTTGGAACTGGTATCGGACGAAGATTCCAAGGAATGTGCGGTACAATGAAAATAATCATCGGAGCTACTAACTTTGGGTCTGCACATCCTATTGCATGTGTGAATAAAGAAAATGCTTTACCATGACGAACAATCATCTTTGTAAACTGATCTTTTTCTATTTGAGAAAGAAATTCATCATCGAATTTAATATATTTCTTACTCTCCTCTGTAAATATATGACCTATCTTAGATTGATCTCTAAGTATAGGGTCATCTGATACTCGTCGAAATATATCATGACTATCTTTAGGTAAGGGTTGAGCTACAGACTTTATTTTCTTTTCTACAGTTTTATATTTGGTTTCTATGTTAACTTCATGTTCTAGGACGAATTCACTAATAATATCATATTCTTGCATGGAGTTAAGAATAATCAGATTTGATTTTAAATTCTCTTGGGAAACATTTTCTAACTCTTCTAATAAAGTAGAACTTTTTGAGAGTTCAATTATACACTCAATTTTCTCATCATTTGAAATTAATCCTGATTTTCTAAAATTTTTTCATTTTGTTTTCTAAATGTTTTTGTAAGATTTTCCTTAGTAATATAATGTAAGCTAGTCGTAGGAGTACAAACTAAGTAATCTTTGAATTTATGTACATCGTTATGCGAGATATCAAAACAATGTCCACTATTGTTCCGCTCAATAGTGGAGTCTAGCAGAAATTTTGATCATAATATGTCCCATATTCTCTCACAATTAGTGGATCATCACATACATGACTGATCCAGTCAATGGGACTTCTTCTTAAGTTCTTTCTATTTCTAATGTGATTTGGGCAGACTGTCATAACTTGCAAAGAATCCATCCCTGATTTGGATCAAATTCTTGCATACACTGACCCGTCATTCATTGCTTTTGTTTCCATTCTCATCTCAACTATGAATGGCTGTCCGGGAATTACTTCATACAAACAATTATCTTGAACGAAGAAGTGAAACTCTTCTCGATTGCCACCTATCATTATAGGCACATTCGCACATGCTCCTAATAAAATGCCAGAGCCATTGTCAGCTGTTCTCATCCTCCAACCGTGCTCTTTGTCGATTGGCCATCTAAATTTGTCAAAAAATTTCTTTGAAATAACATTTATATCTGACCCCGAGCCAATGAGAGCCAGAGCTAAACAAGAATCCTTCTCATCTCCGGTTCTAATTTTCACTTTTGGTGTGCCTTGTGCCTAGAAGGTAGAATTGAATTTACTTTCACTCTTTAACATCTCTTCATCAGGTTGTATGGGTCCTAAAAGATTTCTATTTACGCTTTCAGTTGTAAATTCTTCATCATCCTCATAATCACTCTCACTTAATGTGACTGCATCATTCACAGGTAGAGTTTCTTCTACCACATCTTGCATATCTTCGTCTTGTGGCAATGGAAAATGTCTCCTTCTAATTAGTTGAATAAAACTGTCCTTGAACTCCGGTTTTGCTATGGAAAACACTTGTTCAAGAGACATTGTTACTTGACTTTTTAGAAGAATATCATTTAAGATTTCCCTAGCATCATTTTTCTTCTCGAGCTCAGAAATCATTATAGCACGTGGAGCTCTTCTACCGTTCTTTTTCCCTTTCTCTTCACTTTGTTTTTGGTCATCTTTATTTTCAGTTTTAGAATTTTCTTTTTCAGTTTTCTTCTGTTCTTCTTGTGATTGAGTATTTTCATCTGTTGGCTTTTTGCCTTCCTTTATCATCTTTCTTTTCTCCTCTTGAGATAAATTTGTATCCTCAAATTGTACTTTTTTATCAATTTTCTTCTCATCCTCTCTCGTTTGTCTCCTAGTCACCCTCCTATCTCCTTCCTCTACATCATCCTGCATATCATCTCGTCTCCATTTTTCCTCAACATTAGCAATGTGAGAATAAACAGAGGCTTGATCTATAGAAGATCTCCATGCAGTTTTATACATTATCTCATCTCTAGCCCTTACCAGTGCCTCAATCTTTTTAGGATTTTGGCTAGGCGTAGAAAGAGGCCTATCATCGGCTGGCTCTAATCTAGCAGCCGAGGTACTGACAATTGCATTAGAGATTGTTAAGTAACTTCTTCATTCCTTCTTTGCCCCAATTGATGGATAAAGGAAGACGTGACCTAAAGTCACACAATCTTCTATCAATTTCTACAACTAACTGATTTTCCTTTGCACTTTTTAATTCATCACATGCATAAGTTGCATGCTCCTGACTATCACACCATACACATGGCTTTCCGCCAGTCCCTCTTTTTTCATTATTTCTTTGAAACGATGGCTGAGCAGCAAACTGTGGAGCTTGCTAGATGACTGGTTGAGGAGGAATGTATTGAGGCATAACTGGTTGTATGGGTAGTGCTTGCCCTACACCACTACTGCTAGCCCCAAGATCATTAAAGCTCATGGAGTATACCTTGTTATTCAATAGGGCTCTTTCCTTGTCCTCATCTGTTGATATTCCATTCTTAGAAACAATATGACCTAATATTTTACCTTGACGTACCATGAACACACACTTCTCTGGGTTCAGACGAACGCGATATTCCCTACACTTGTTGAAGATTTGTCTGAGCTCAGGGATGTGGTATCTTCTTGCTTGGGAGTGAGCACAGTGTATGGACAATCCTAAGCCGTATGGTTCGTGTATTTTCTCTCAATAGTGCAATATGGGGCATTCCTTTCTCTCAAGTTCTGGTTTTGCATTGGGCAAATGTTAGCCATGTGATCCCCTCCGCAAGTATAACATCGGCTCAATGAGGTGACTCTTTGTGTTTGTCTATTCTGGAATCCTAGATTCTTGGCCACTTGCTCAACTATCTCCTCTATCTCAGTGGAGGTTCTCGAGGTATGAGTAGTAGAGCTATCAGAATCCTTATGGAGTTTGGACAATCCTAACTCCTCACCCAAGTTGTCTTCTATGTCAATGCACATCCGCACACACCATGGTTCTAGGCTCTTTCAGGTACACACCTTAACTTTGTGCTTAGTAGGCCATCTAAAAACAATGCCACTTGTTTGGCTGATGTGGGTAATTCTGGCACAGGGCATCTTTTTATGTACTGCCTAAACCTTCTTCCTGCTAGTCACACTATTTCTTGGGGTGTCTGCTTGAAGCTGTGGATCAAGGATGATGTGTTATGCCTGATACCACTCTTGGAAAATCCTACAATGAATTCTTCTAGCAGTTGACCTATCTCTCGGTAGTTGCGACTATTTAGGGGTTGAAACCAAGCTAAGGGAGTGCCCTTAAGAGTCAAACCAAATGCCTCAAACTGGGTGAACAAGTCCTTGACCTGTTCTGCTCTTAACACTTGTTTGAACTCGGCCACATGATCATAAGGATCTCCAAATCCATCAAATAGTTCTTCATGGCCTTGACCACTTGAGAGGGTCTAAGGGTTCTTGAGTGCTCTCGGGGTCTGGGAAAGGGGAAATCATGTTCATCTCTTTGATGCCTATGTGCTCTATGTCTCTCTCATTCAACTCTTTCGCCTTCATGTCTTGATCGGTCCCTACCCACGGTATGTGCAAAGCTTACCTCCAGTCTCTCTCTAGTTCTTTCTTGTTGTGCTTCATGAGCCTTGGATGATCCTACTCCTTGGAAGCCATGGGAAACACTCGGTCTTGGTGGAGGGAAAATAGATTCACCTTGCCAAGTGTAGGCATGCCTATCCTGCTCTGTGACCAATAACATTTTTTCCGATGTGTCATCTAGATAGACAACTTTGCCTGGTACCTCCGGGTCCTTGAACTGATAAATGATGACTATTGGGCTAGGTTGATCTGGCTTGAACCTCCAAAATGCTTCCTCCGTTTCTCTATTCGCGAATAGTTCTATGCTTTTGTTGTCTTGATGAATCCAATCTGGAGTGATTACTCTAGTCAAGACTGACTTACCTCGAGGAGTCTTTGGCTCTCGTCCTACATCTCCTTGCTCTAGGTCTCCTATATCATTTTCAGAAATGATGTTTCCAAACTCATCTGTCCTATCTGGTAGGTTGGTAACCACATACATGGTTCCCTGCTTATGAATGTATGACCCCTCTTTGAACTTGACCACTGGGTGTTCAAGTCCAAAGGGTTGATTTGGATTTTTGAGTTGGACCACTGATCGTCTCAGGCCATCCTCATAGATACGAGCACCTAATCGGTTGGTCCTCATATATTCCAATTGTGTCTTATAAGGACCTTCTGGTGTCTGTAAATAGGCAGTACCTGAGGTATGTGTGGATCTCTCCATGTTGAAATACATTTCTGAATCACTTGTGTTAGAACTCAGTGTGTAGGGATTACCACTTAGTTGTTGTGCCCAAGACTTGGCTGTATGGTTGACACTAGCCTCAGATGATCTAATGCTTTGCTTATCCTTGCCTAAGTGTCTTCTAGATCCCAGGTTCGTAAGCCTTGTCTTCTGGTCCCAAGGTTCTTTTGTATTTCTCAAATCCTTTGGAACTCCTTGGTTTCCTAGTCCCACCTAAGGGTCAAATTCAAAATACTATATCTAATAATTCACGTATTAATTTTACCATAACCAGTGGAAGTTTTGGTAGTACTCCCCATGAGCTTTCCAACAAACCCAAAATCACAGCAAACGGATTTCATATGAGAAAGTTATGCCAGTTCAGGGTTTTGGGTTTAAAATAGGGTTAAAACAGGCTAATAGGCAAACAGGCTTTTTCTCAAATTACTTGTGTAGAGGCCTCACAATGCTCTAAGTGCTTGATTTTTGTGCCCAAAATTACCACAATTACACCCCCAAAAAGTATGCGTAGAATCAATGTGTCGCGATAGGTCGGTGTGTCACGATAGGTCGATGTGTCCCGATAGGTCGATGTGTCGCGATAGGTCCATGTGTCGCGATAGACGGGTGTGTCACGATAGGTCGGTGTGTCGCAATAGGTCGGTGTGTCGTGATAGGTCGGTGTGTCACGATAGGTCGGTGTGTCACGATATCTCGGTGTGTCATGATAGGTGGGCCGCGATAGGTCGGTGTGTTGCGATAGGTGGATGTGTCGCGATAGGTAGGTGTGTAGCGATAGGTCGGTGTGTCGCGATAAGTCGGTGTGTCTCGATAGGTAGTGTGTCACGATAGATCGGTGTGTCGCGATAGGTTGGTGTGTCGCGATAGGTCGGTGTGTCGTGATAGGTCGGTGTGTCGCGATAGGTTGGTGTGTCACGATAGGTCGGTGTGTCACGATACCTCGGTGTGTCGCGATACCTCGGAATATGGTGAATTCTACTGATCAACCTAGTGATCCTGGGAGCTCTCAAGCTGCGCTGTGTCGTTTATGGAGAATTTTGGGGTCAATACAAGGATGAATTTCAAGAGGGGGTTTCTAATAAAAAAATACGAGTCCTAGATAAATTAAGGGGCAATTGGAATCTATAATGACTTAGGTTGCATTTCTAGCAAATTGGTATTCAAGGAAGAATTTGGGGACTCTCTAGGTGATTTTCAAGGCTTATGTGGGTTCAAGGACAAATTTGGTTGGGATTTGAGGGCGAATTCAGCTAAAGGACGAATTTGGGGGGAATTTGGGTGAGCTTCAAGGCTATTTTGGATTCAAGGACGGATATTGTTTGTTTTTTCTCTCAAGGAAGAATTCAGTTTTGCTCTCAAGGAAGAATTTGGTTTCACTCTCAAGGATGAATTCGTGGAGGGGGTAGGCTAGGAATTGGATGATTTATTTAGGGGTGGGTTAGGAAGAATTGGGGAAGGGGTGGGTTAGGAAGATTTGTAGAGGGTTGGATGAATTGGGTAGGAGTGGGTTAGGAAAAATTTGGGTCTAAACTAATTTTGAACTGAGGGGTTTGGAGGACAAAATATGGAGGGTTAATCTAGGGGTTTTTGAATGAGGATGAATGAGAGAGGCTTGGGGGACAAAAAATGGAGGGCTACATTGGTTTTTTGAGAGGATATTTGAAAAAAGGAGCCCAATAAGGAGGATAAACCTTCAACCCATTTGAAAAGAGGTTGACCAATCCTTCTACTACATTCATGGATTCATTATTCAAGCTACACCATGATGATATTCTGTTCTACAAGAATCAAGCAATGCATCCTCCTAATGACTGCAAAGGTTGTGTGTCCCTTCTACACTTAGCATCCATAACACAAACATAAGAAGTAGTTAGATTCTAAATATATCTAACAATTTTGTTGTATGAATCAGTTTTTGTGCACTTGCTTGCGCATTCAACTGAAAAAGTAGATAGATATTTGAATAGTTCAACACTTTTAGAAGTCATTCAATTTGTTTTAGAGATCAATGAGTTTTATGATGATCGAAATCGTTTACCTCATCTACCTCCTAATTAGCTTGAACATTTCATGCTTGGATTGTTAGTTATTTCATTGTGGATGCTTGAGATTGTTCAATAATCTTGTAATGGAGCACAATACCTAAGAATATTGAATGTGAAGAATGAAGAGAGGTCTAGCATGAGTGGCACATAAAGATCCTTCTTGTAGCTACAATTTCACATGATCCACTTGACAATGTCACATCTAAATCAAAAACCTAGCCCAAGTCAGTAGAGTACTCTACACAAAGTGGAGAATAGCATATTTCTAAAGTGAGATAATGAAATTTTCGATTTGTAAATAAATTACGTGCACTCCAAAAATTGTACACTATGGCTTCGTAGCCACCGATGAAGAAAACATGAGATAGTGGGGCATGCTAGAACCTTTTGGCCATGAATTGTAGGGTGATTTTTTGCTTGAAAGTAGTAATGATCTTGATAAAAACAAAGATTTCATTGAGCCACAAAAGTTGGTTTGATATGTAAAGGGTCTCTCAAAGAACATGGGATATCCCAAAAATCTATACGAGTCTGATACCAAATGATCAACATCCAAAGATTCCAAAAGTGTGGATGCGGAGGAAAAACGATCGAGGCAATGAAAGTGAAGGTAGCTAATGAGAAACACTCCATCCAATGATGATAATGTTATGGAAGAAGATTGAGAATCCTATGCTTAGTTGCAATAGATTTAGAGCAAGAATTTACTTAGCTATCGTGAAGAAACTCACACAAGAAGCACAAACACAAAACATGATCACACGATCATGTAGCACAAACATAGAGCATGAGTATATCACATGCAAATACTAATAAAATCACAGATCTGGGAAGTTTTAATCAATGGAGGTAGAGCAAGTGACAGTAGACATTAGTGATAATAAAGGAAAATGATGATGCAACTATTGGAAGTGAGGTGGGCCCTAATAATAATATTCATAGGTTTATAGGATCTTCTAACATATTCACCTTAGCATACACACCTTAAGAATCAAAATTAAATGAATGAGAAATAGAGAGAGCATACACAATTTTCAAAGTGTAACAGTAAGTTGAATGCTAACCTACACTATCTATTATGAATGTCAAATTACAATATGTGTAAATGATACAAAACTAAATGTATACTTACAAAAAACCAAATCCATGCTCAATTTAGGGTTTAAGATACAAGAAATTGAGCATAAAGTTCCTAAGAGGTATGAAGAGTGTGTGTATGTGCCATTGAAGTGGATAGAAATAGTGTAGAACTATTTGTACAACAAACCCTTATTCTAAATTTAGGGTTTTAGAAACCCTAAATAAAAAAATGACCTAAATGGCAAGAAAAACTCTTCTTTGTGTTGAAGTGGAAGGCATAAAATCTTGTAACAATATCAACAAAAGAAGAAGAACTGAATTTAGAACTTGCTACTTTGCTTTTGATTTTGAAGATCCTTTTAGCACCAATTTCTTTTTCATCTTTTGGTAACTCACAAAGCTTCCATGCTAAATTCTTATGAAAAGAATCAATCTCTTCTTGCATAGCTTTCTTCTAAACATGACTTTGTACTGCATCTTTAACATTAGCTTGTTCATTCTACACTAAAGTAAGTGCTAAAATGTTATGAATCTCAAAATGTTCTACGTAATTTACTTGATCTGCTTGTTCTTTCCTTGTTTGAATTTTTGTTCTACTGTTGAAGTTCTATATACCACTATCCTTCCAGGTTTGATATAAACACCTCAGAGTATTCTTGAAAACTTTTGCAATTCCTTCTTGTTCTTCAATGTCTCTTTTTTCTAAATTCTATAACTTTCTCCAACTTCATAAGTTGGAACTTCAAGAGGTACTAACGATGGACTAGATATAAATGTAGGAAACGAAACTTTCCCTTCACCTTTATCAAGTGGAAATTTTAGGGTTTGAGAAGGTTCATTGCCCCTCTTGTATGGTTGAATGTAAGAGTCCAAATTCCCTCTAAAAAATGCATAGTCATCGTCCTTTATGAAATTTGGAACCTCTACCTTTGTTGGAGTTAGACGTCTACGGAAGCACATGAACAACACAAGGAAGAAGAAGAAGAAGCTTGCAGCACAACACACAATGCTGAATGTATTACCACTAGAATGTACAAAGATAAGTAGCCCGTTAGGGCAATAGCGTATATACAACCCGAGGGAAAAAACCTCCTAAAGAGGGAAAAAAGTGCCCCAGCGTTCCTAGAGTGTTCACACTCATCACTACCTAAATATATCAACAAATACCCCTGGGAGTGATGCGGTGAACAAGGAGCTAGCACTCATGTATAAGGAAGTGCCAAGCTATGTGGAATCAATCCACAAAATGAAGTAAGCCCAAAGCTTTGTGGAAAGCTTCAAACTTCTCCCTAGCCAGAGCCTTCGTAAAAAGGTATGCAATGTTCTCCTATGTGGGCACATATGCCAAGCTGATCTCCCTAGTAGAGAACCTCTCCCTAACATAATGATAATGCACCTCAATGTGCTTAGTGCCATCATGGAACGCAGGGATCCTTGCAACTACCAATGCGCTCTAACTATCAGTGAAGATGGTGGTGGCAGAAGACTGACCAACACCCAAATTAGCCATAAGGCGTCTGAGCCACACACACTCAACAGTTGCTATGAAAGCTACCCTATACTCAGCCTCACAGCTGGAAGTGGCCATAGTGGGTTGCTTCTTGCTCAACCAAGATATACATGAGCTACCAAGCATGAAGCAAAAGCCATTGGTGGACACACGAATGTCATAGCAACCAGCCCAATCACTGTCAAAAAAAGCATGCAAATCTGGTAGTAGACATCCCCCCTTGGGGTAAAACAATCCAAGTCCCGGGTACCACTCATGTAGCGAAAGATGTGCTTAATGCGACAAATCACATCACAAAGGAAAAGCTACAAAAGGAAGGTGTACTATTTTCATGACAATCAAGTTATTAGAGGAGCCTTTCACACCTGGATTATGCGAATTATTATAGCAGTATTTGTTGATATATTTTGGTAGTGATGTGTCTGAACACACTAGGATCGATGGGGTACTTTTTTGCCTCTTTAGGAGGTTTTTTCCCCCGGCTTGTATATATGCCTATCCCTAATGGGTTACTTATCTTTGTACATTCTACTGGTAATATATTCAATACTATGTGTTGTGCTCCAAGCTTATTCTTCTTCCTTGTGCTGTTTGCGTACTTCTGCAGACGTCTAACTCCAACAATTGGTATCAAAGTAGGTTGTTGCTTCATCTAGAGAATCATCAACACCTCTCTGGCCATAGTCTTAGATTCACACAAAATTTTGGTGAGCATACTCAAAGTGATTAGGAGATCAAAACAACTTTGCTGTGTGGTGTCGAAATTGCGATCTGAGCTCATTTCGGCCTCCGACTGCACTATCATAGTGCTTGTGTAGGCTGTTTCGTCTTTTTGTACCAAAGATATATAGGTTTCAGTTCACCAATATAAGAATCTTGAAGTGTGCTACAGAAGAAGAAAGAGGAGGCCTCTACACCGAAAACAAAGTCTGCTAATCTTGTGCAGGATGAAGAATGGGTGTTTACTACTGTGTGCAGTTTTGACCCATCTTCTCATGAGCAGTGCATGTTTGCAGTAGACTCAGATGTTTGGTACTTTGATAGTGGGATGACCAAACATATTACCTCACAACACAATTTCTTCTCTTCACTCAGGCCTGCCCCTATAGGAAATACTGTTACATGCACCAAGAAATCATCTTATCCTATCATGGGAGTTGGTAAGATCATTCTAACTACTTTTGATGGTAGTTCTTTCACTATTTTAGATGCTTTATTTGTGCCAGGGATCAAGAAAAATCTGTTATCAGTTTTTGCATTAGCCAAGATTGGCTTGGTTGTGAAATTTGTTGATGATAAATGTATAGTTCATGATCTCTCAAATGACAACATGATTATTGCTTCTGGCATTTTATGTCGTGGGCTGTATAAGCTCATAGACTATGAGAAATCTATGAATAATTCAACATGTGCAGTACATGATTCTCAGGTTATGTCAGATTCAAGGCTTTGGCATGCACACTTTGATCATCTGAATTTTTCTAGTTTGCTACACTTGCAAAAATCTAAAATGGTGTCCTCTTTGCCCAAACTTGAGGCACTTGAAAAACATGTCTATGAAGGCTATATTTTGGGCAAAATGCAGCGTTCCGCCTTTACAAAAGATGGATCAGTTTGGGCTACTAAAAAATTGCAGCTTGTACATAGTGATGTCTATGATCCTATGCAGACACCTTCTTTTGGAAACTATCTTTAATTTGTGACTTTCATTGATGCTTTTTCCAAGCATGCATGGGTATATCCACTCAAAGCAAAGTCTGAACAGTTTCTAGTTTTAGCTGAAAATCTATCTGCATGTAAAATGGATACCCTGCATTCTGATTGGGGGGGGATATATGTCTTCTGACTTTAATGCATTTTTGGCTGAACATGGGATAAAACATCAGTGTACAGTGCTGTATATACCTCAATAGAATGAAGTTGCTGAATGGAAGAATACATCACTCATGGAGATGGCGAGGTGTATGGTCATGATTCAGGCTTTAGCACATAGTTTTTGGCTTGAGGCTATTATGTGTGCAACATATGTACTTAATAGGTATTCCACTAAAGCGTTGTAATCCATCACTCCATATGAGGCTTAGCATGGTTGCAAGCCATCTGTTTCTCATCTGCATGTTTTTGGTTGTTTGACATATGTATTAGTACCTGAAAAACATCACAAAAAATTGGATGATAAAGCAATAAAATGTATTTTTTTTTGGTATAGTTCTAAAAGTAAATGCTATCATCTATATCATCCATAGACTAAACGCATTTTGGTTAGCTATGATGTTATTTTTGTGGAAGATGCTATTCAACCATTACTATAATGTACTAAGGAGACATCTGGTAGCTCCAAAGACATGCATGATACTTTGCTGCCTCTTTTTACACGTGGAAATCTAGTGCTGGTCCTAATGAGGAAAATTCTTAGCCTTTGTAGGTTTTATGTGATGATGCAGATCATTCCATTTTTGATGCAGATTTACATGATGCACTTGTTGATGAGAGAGTTGATATTGAGGAGGAAAAAACTATGTCAAAATGGCTAGTGCACACTTTGCATGACAACAAATTAGATGCACCTCTATCATCTCATACTTGTTCAGGCTCTCATAGTGCCTCTTTTGCATCAAATTGCTATGCTATGGCTACCTCTAGTCTCTGTGATGAGACTGAGCCTGTTTTGTTTGATGAAGCATAAAATTTTGAACATTGGATGGCTACAATGCAATTTGGATATGATGCTGTCAGGAAAAATGGTACCTCGTCTTTACGTGACTTGCCTCCTGGCAAGAAGGCCATTGGCACTAAGTGGGTATACAAGTTGAAGCATAAACCTGATGGAATAGTTGACAGGTATAAGGCTAGGCTTGTTGCAAAGGGTTATGCATAGGAAAAAGGCATTGATTTTGATGAAAACTTTGCATCTAATTGCCAAATGACTACTGTTTGTAGCACCTGTGCACTTGTAACTCATCTTGGTTGGAATGTACATCAGTTGGACATTAAAAAAATAGTTTATGAATGCTGACTTTCATGAAGAAGTGTATGTTTTTCAGCCCCATGGCTTTGTGTAGAAAGGGCGTGAAAACCAAGTGTGGAGGTTAAAGATTGCAATATATGGTTTAAAGCAAGCACCACATGCTTGGTATGAAAAGATACATGCTTACCTAGTTGTACATGGTTTTGAGAATAGTCCAACTGAAAGCAGCTTATATGTTAAGCATTCAAATGATGTGATTCTAATCATTGTGGTGTACGTTGATGACATGATGCTCATTGGTCCTCATGAGAAGCATTACTAATTTTAAGGTTGATTTACATGCCTCATTTGAGATGTCTGATTTGGGGCATTTGCAATATTATTTGGGCATTTAGTTTATGCACATCGATAGTGGAATGGATTTGTGTCAAACGAAATATATTGACAAATTATTGCAATGTTTTGACCTTGAAGACTGTAAACCTATTGCCACTCCTATGGAGAGAGGTTTACGATTGAGTCTTCATGATGCTGGAGATACATTAGATGTTGTTCTCTATCAACATGCTATTAGATGCTTGATTTACTTATGCATTACTCGGACATATATTGAGTTTGTTGTCTCACAGATGAGCAGGTTTATGCATTGCCAAGGTGTCAAGCATTAGTAGGCAGTTAAGCGCATCTTTCGCTACTTGAGTGGTACCCAACTACTTGGGTTCTTTTATCCCAAGGGGGGATCACTACCGCCAGATTTGCATGCTTTTGGTTTTTGCTTCATGCTTGGTAGCTCATGCATATCTTGGCTAAGCAAGAAGCAGCCTACTACGGCCACTTCCATTTATGAGGCTGAGTATAGGGCAACTTTCAGAGTGACCGTTGAGTGTGTGTGGCGCAGATGCCTTATGGCTGATTTGGGTATTGGTCAGTCTTCTACCACCATCATCTTCATTGACAGTCAGAGCGCATTGGCAACTGCAAGGAACCCTATGTTTCATGCTCACACTAAGCACATTGAGGTGCATTATCATTATGTCAAGGAGAGGCTCTCAGCTGGAGAGATCAACTTGGCATATGTGCCCATGCAAGAGAACATTGCAGACCTTTTCACGAAGGCTCTACCTAGGGAGAAGTTTGAAGCTTTCAACAAAGTTTTGAGCTTACTTCCCTTTGTGGATTGATTCCACATAGCTTGGCACTTCCTTATACATGAGTGCCAGCTCCTTGTTCACTGCATCACTCCTAGGGGGAATTTGTTGATATATTTTGGTAGTGATGTGTGTGAACACACGAGGACCATTGGGGCACTTTTTCCAATTTAAAAGGTTTTTCCCCTCTGCTTGTATATACGCCTATAGCCGTAATGGGTTACTTATCTTTGTACATTCTAGTGGTAATATATTCAGTAGTGTGTGTTGTGCTCCAAGCTGATTCTTCTTCCTTGTGTTGTTCGCATGTTTCTATAGACTTCTAACTCCAACAACATTGATTTCTTGTCAATGATTCCCTTACTATTAAAAAATGACATTTTATGCCATCTTTTCCAGTTTATCTACTCAACCAAGGTGTATAAAAAAATCACATTTCACCCATCAGATGTACGGTAGAGGTCGTACATCTAGTGGGTGAAATTAAAAAGATGGCACAAAAAGATAGTTCTAGAAATACATTATTAATATAATTCATGATTAGTGAGGAACGTATTTGTTGAAGCATATACTTGACTCCTAGAAACGTTTCTTAGCAGAGAACTTTGATCGTTCATTGCAGTTTTTCTTCTAACACTTCAGAAATTCCATAACATGGACAAGAAAAGCCTTATTTTGCATTATAAAGACATCATACATAGAAAGGCTTCTCTTGTGGATATATGTAAAACATATGTCCACAAGAGAAGCCTTATTTTACATTATAAAGACATACATAGAAAGGCTTCTCTTGCATGTTTTCCATTCACGTTTTAGAGGTGCTACCATGATGCATCTTTTGCAACGTTTTCCCCCTTAGCAACCCACTCACTTAGTGGATTACATCTTATGACATAGTGAGGTTAAATTTCAGCAATTATAGCTTGATCAAAGTCAAGAAAACACTAAGAAGAAGAGCGGCTTGTGACAAACCTTCAAGTATTAAGCCCCAATAGTCAAAGAATAACAACCTTACAGTCTTAGGAGTGTTGTGATGTGGATGCATCTCCACACAAGCCTTTTTGGTCGACCATTAAATTAGCTAGAACCAAGATTTGTTTGGAAAAGCTATACAGTCTTCTAGATCTCTTTGGAATATGATTAAAATTGAAGTTCCTTGGAAAACCTATAAGAAATGATGCGCAGCTAACTTTGACAAACCTCCGTGAGAGTGGTCTCTAGAGAAATCCCTTGATTATCTAGGTAGAAGGATTAGAAATTGTAAAAGCCCTCCCGTTTCAGGCATCCTAGTGTGTTCATTGTAGAAAGCAAAAAGCTGAAATTTAAGTGGATCACCCATGAAGAGGATGAAAAGATTATCATCCTTCTTTGTACCTCTCTCTAATCCTCTTGTATTAACTTCAGTTTTTTTTTCAAAGAAAGAGCTTTTTTCAAGAAACCTGCAATAAAGTTTCAGGTATCAATCACTGTAGTAGAAGCCTACTTATGTCTCCATAATATGAATGGGTCTCTTTTTTTTTTTTGGTAACAATCATAGGACATACACTGAATTCTAGATTCATATAACGCATTACATACTAGTTGAGGAAGAGAAAGATGCCAATCATACACAAATATATTTCTATCCTTATGATCGTGTTCACCTATCTCAGAAACGACCTTCCAATGTGAACATAACAAGCCGATAATCAAACAAAACCATTTGTCAAAATGTATAATATACACTTACCCATTTTACTTAGTGGATATTGAGTCTGAGAAGCATTTCAATTGTAAGTGTCCTATCAATTCAGAGATACATCCATACATACATGCAAAAATATATACATATGGAAGTTTTTTCAACTATGTTCCTTGTTTGTAGTGGATAACACAAACATATCTATTAATGATCCACGGTTGAATATGCATGTTTTGTAATGATAATTGGAATTAGGAGAAACAAGAATCAGAAGTTGGCTTGGATGTTTTTGATGTTCTTGCACATGATACTAGACTACATGTGAACCTTGGTACAATCATGGCTCTCTTAAACATTATTGATCACCACATAGTGAGATAGAAAGTCAAAACCTTGTCTATTCAAGGCCATGGGTGCATTGAGTAAATAAATGTTGCATGAATAAAGTAGCATAGGCAAATGCTTGATGACGACAACCTTGTGAAGGTTGGAGACAATCTTGCTGCAAATTTAATCCCATGAAAGTGGAAATAAGCTGAGGATTTTTTGATGCTCTATTGGGATCTCTTGTGCTCTATTTCATATAGACATAATGACTCCCAGTCGATCATAATGGGAGATGTTGTAGCACATAATACTAGAGATGAAACAAGAGGCCTTTGGGGTCTACTACATATTATATGAGTGAAGGCTTTGGTATCATAGTAGATTATTCAAGCAGTAGTAACTGTATATATATGTGTGTGTGGGTAGAAATCTTAGCCACCATGGACATTGCAGTCAATGAAGAACAATGGATTTCAGCTTATGTAACTCTAAAGAGTTACATAAGCTGAAATCCATTGTTCTTCATTGACTGCAATGTCCATGGTGGCTAAGATTTCTGCCCAACCATGAGGCTCGAATTCCTCATCTGGAAATATCATCTGTGTATAGGCTGGGTCTTTAACTAGTTTATCTCCTGGGGGAGTTCCTTCTTCTCTTGCTTTTAGGCGCTTTTCTTCTTCCTCTATGACCTTGCACATCCACAAGTGAGTATCTTCATGCAGCCAGGATGGATCAGGTGAACTTCTAGAATGCACAGAGATAGAATCTTCTTTCGCTTTGTGGATAGGATTCCACTGTAGGGGTGGTACATCTCTGAAGGTGTAATCCTTCAAATTGACCTTAGTGGTGATCCCTAAGTGTTGTAAGTACAAGGATTGGTCCCCCAATCTTGTACTATTTGCAATTGTCGTAGGAAAGGTCATCCTACGATCATCTCATAGACATTATTTTTCTCAAAGTCACATATAGAAAATGTATGTTCAAACTCTACACCACAATTGATTAGAGTTATTCCTTCGAGTAATCCTATAGGTCTTTCAAAAGGACCGTCGGCCATTTGAAGCTTCATCCTAGTTAGTGGAGGCAGTGCGAAAGATGTTGTGTCGTCCGCTTCTACTCCTAGGACGAGTACCTCAGATGTACGTACGCCACGCAGTACACCACGTGGAACATCACGTACACCTTGGGGTGCTCATGACCATGATGACTCCAAGGTGTATAGTATCTGAGATGGAGCTCTGGTGATGGATGCGGCTGGCAAAGCAATGCGTGCACACATACGACAACTTTGCTCCATCCAGTTTGGACACTCTATCATGCTGAAATGGAGTGAGCAAGATAAAGATCGGAAGAATTATATCACAGAGACAATTTATCAGGAGTTTCGACCAGCCGATGGACAATCTCTTGTTAGTTCAGAGTGGATTCTGCACACCGCACGTGAGGTTATGTTCCATTGACAATCCGAGGCTCGTGATGCTTTCAGAGCAGGCTTACCAAAGCCTGTATGGTTAGATGCTGAGGAGTGGGACGTGATTCGTGATGAGCAGTAGCAGACTCCTGACCGATTTGGTCAGCAGCGAGATGCCGCAGCCACACGTTTAGATACGGTTGGACCGTCACATTTGGGAAGCGGCGGATATGACATGATGCATCATGAGTTTATAAGTACCATTTCATTTATTGAATTTATTTGTGTTAAATTTCTCATGTATGTTCCTCTAATCTTTTGTATATTTGTTTCAGGAGCTGGCAATGGGTCGTCCTCCAACAGGAACCGAGGAGTCGTACAGATATCGTCATGGGTTGATTGCACTATTGGAGGACTTGGAGGGATGCGGTGCGGTCGTTTCATGGGAGCATTTGTGATGAGGTAATTAATTTATAGACTTGGTTTTTACTTGTTGTTTGTAATTTTCATGTGAATTTATCTCATTCCATTAATGTTCTTTGTTGCAGGACTGTTCATATGGAATGTTCTTTGCATGTGTATGGCAGTGGAACACCAAAATTTTGTATTCGATTTTCATATGGCAATGCATTGCTTTGCCACATTTTGTAAAAGTGTCATATATGACAGTGGTTTGCCACACTCTTGTACATGCTTCATTATTGAAATATATAACTTCTTTTGTACATGGTTCATGGTTCATTCTGATTATCTCTTTTGTGTTCAATAATACTCTGTTTCATGAAATCATATTTCGGTTGACATTAGAGTACACATCACATGTACTTGGTTTTTTTTGGGCAGAGTGTATTGTCTTTTGTTAAGCAACATCATGGTAATGTTGCTGTAGCAAAAGACAACACACTCTACCCAAAAAAAGTTTGCAGGTATGGTTGTCGGTATACGGGACGGTACTCCCAGTACTGTCATCGGAATAAGCGTCAGTACACCCAGCAGGCGACAGTATACGCGACGGTACTCCCACCAGAGGCCTCGGTATAGGCGTCGATATGGATGCCGGTATTATCGACGCTTATACCGATGCATATACCGACGCATATATTGACGCTTATACCGATGCATATACCAATGCTTTGGTACTAACGCGCATACCGACCTTTACACCGGCATCACGAGAAATAAAGCCGCGTTCATTTCCCTCGATAAAAACCTCGGTATACCATCGATCTGTTGTAGTGATACTGAGATAGAAAGTCAAAACCCTTGTCTACTCAAGGCCATGAGTGCATTGAGTAAATAAATGTTGCATAGACAAATGCTTGATGACGATAACCTTGTGAAGGTTGGAGACAATCTGGCTGCAAATTTAATGCCATGAAAGTGGAAATAAGCTGAGGATTTTTTGATGCTCTATTGGGAGCTCTTGTGCTCTATTTCATATAGACATAATGACTCCCAATCGATCATAATGGGAGATGTTGTAGCACATAATACTAGAGATTGAAACAAGAGGCCTTTGGGGTCTACTATAAATTATATGAGTGAAGGCTTTGGTATCGTAGTAGATTATTCAAGCAGTAGTAACTGTATATATATGTGTGTGTGTATATATATATATATATATATATGTGTGTGTGTATATATATATATATATATATATATATATATATATATATATATATATATATATATATATATATATATATATATGTGTGTGTGTGTGTGTGTGTGTATGGTATGTACGTATCTTTGTGCAAGTCTGATTCAAATTTTTGAAAACCAGAATTACACAAAACATAGACAATGCTGAGTGTGTAATTTTAAAGTTGTTAGAGTGTGAGCTCAAAGTGAATGAGTTGAAGCGAAAATGCTAAGTTGAATGAAGGGTGAAAGGACAACGAATTTTGAGTGAATTTTGAGAATGATTGAGGTTATCATAAAAATGCACCCAATTTTTACATTGCTATTCCAAGGATCCTACAAATTCACCAAATTTTTTATGATTATAATATGATATGCTTATAGAATTTCACCCATATTTATATACTTTTGATTTAGGGGGGTGGCCTTAGTTTTTCCCTGCTTTCGGTTGACTCAAACATCATCAAAGGAGAAAATGGACTTCTCTTGACTTCCAGAATTTTTTATGTGTGAAAAGACTTTGAAAAAAAAGAAAGAAAACTCTTTATCAGCCATCATGTTGATATAAGAAGAATAATCATCTCATTTGGCTTGTTCAAAAATTCTAGAGAATAAGCAAGATGACAAAGGCTTTTATATTTTTGGTATTTTTAGAATATTTTGTGCAACAAATTACATTTTGAGATGCTTTTCCAAATTTTCCTATATAATCTTATAATCTTGAATGTTTATTTAAGGTCATTCAAGAAATGCATTTTAGACCAATTATGATCACGTTTTGGTGTCTGTTTGCTATTCAAAGACATTATGATGGTTTTACATCCATTTCGTACACCCCATGGAACGTTTCTATTCTATTTCTCACACCACATACAATAATTTCATTTTTTATTATCATTCACAATAAACGTCAAGAACCTCAACCTATGAAGGCACTCTTGTCAAAGCCTACGTGCCTGTTAATAGGAGATACATTACTTGAAATTTAGATAAAAAGTAATAGGGAAAGATAGCTTTAAATTTAGTGCTCATGGGAAGGATTTGAATTCAAAAGCAGAGTTACATAGGCTGAAATATGGGCTGTGTAAGCCACTAGAGTGATTTTCTTTTGTATTCGTATAAATAATTTCTAAAATAGAGTCTATTGAGTGACCACGGAAATGAATATTTTTAATGAAAAATGGAATTTGGCGAAGTAGGCTTAGACTATGGTTGCACAACATAGGTTTTCATGGATTGCACACTCACACAGTAGTTACTCGCGCAGTCTCTGTTTCCATTCCCTCTTCAGACTCCATCGCATGTCTTGCAAAAACTACGAGTGAGTGCTAATACCAATAGTTCTTTTCCCGATTTTCAAGTATCATGAACCGTATCGTAGACCAGCAGTGGAAATACGAACTCAATATATGTATGAATCTCGAGTGAATATCTCTCTTCAGCAAATGAGTGTGAGTGTGAATTTAAGACAAGAATCAACAGAAAATAACATGTGTATCTTCTGTTATTCTGAGACAAGTTTCACAATATTCTGCGAGTGGGATAAACGTAATGCGTGTGTGCGCGCATCTGAGAGAGAGAGAGAGAGAGAGAGAGAGAGAGAGAGAGAGAGAGAGAGAGAGGAAACAATGAGAAAATCGTGAAGTTAGGAGTGATGTGTGTGCTTGTAACTTGACCATTAGCCATAAAATGGGAAGGTGAAAAAGATGCAAAGTTGACGAAAGTATGCAGTGATCTAAGGATCGTGACTCGTGAGCTCAAACGTAAAACGTTGTGGGTGTGTGTGTGTCTATTCACGAGAAGCAAAAACTATAAAGGCTTTCAGCGACCCATGGAAGAGAGAGTTATGAGTGTATACCTCCGGAGTCCGAAAGAAGACGTAGAATTGTTAAAAAAAAAAAAAAAAGGGGAGATTAAGTTTCGAGTGGACTTCCTTTTATGTCCACCAACTTCCCAAAAATCAATTGGTCAAGGCTTTCTCCATCATCTTCTTCAGGAAGCCAACAATAACAGAGATTTAGGCAAATGTAAGGACACCCTTCAAGTCATTTATCCATGTACAATGGTGTCCATTTCGAGAGCGTAAGAAAGATTTAGCTTTGGTGAACATCTATAAGGAGATCATTAAGGTTGGGGTACGAGAGGTGATTTAGGTAGTTCATAACATCTGTATCAGTCCAAAATCAGTAGATGAGTTGGATGGGCACTCAATTCTTAAGGTGGATGTTGTGTGTTCAACCTCTGCGGGCTATTGGACAAACCTTGGCTAGTGTGGCCAATCTATCTCTGTAATACCTTTGGAATATTGAAATTAGATGCCCTCGCAAAGCCCTTTCTTGGTAATGCTTTGGCAGTTTGACCCTTGGTTTTTGGGGTACATGGGTTTCCATGGATACCATGGTGTACATGTGTTATTTCAATACATTCAAGCCGAGGGAAATTTGGATTCCCTTGAACCTCCGTTAGAAGAAAAACAAAAAAACAACATATGCATTAACTCTTTCGTATAAGAGAAGTAACTGCTCAAGGATGTGGCGTGGATGAGTATGTTAAGCGATTAGTTCTGATTTTTCACAAAAGAATCATATAACAAGGCTTAAATTTGAAGCATTGCATTGGCCTTCACAAAAACCTTCATAAAATTCAGGCAAAAAGTCAAGCTTCTTTTAAAACGTTTTCACTAATAATATCTTTTAAACCTTTCATATATACATAGATGTACTATCAGCATATACTACAGGGAATATGAGGGCGTATTGATGATTGATAGGACATAGTTTTGTTGCTTCATGATTGCACATTCAATCCCATGGAGTACCGAGCATGCTTTGTTGTCTAAATGAAACTAATATCAAGGCTTTTTTTGAGGCTACTAACGATGATAATAAAAGTGTTGCATATGTGGCAGCAACATATGGGACATAGAAGCACCATCACACATGCAAGGCTTTTGAGCATCGCATATGCAATGCATAAAAACATTGCATATGCGACACTCAAGAAAGTCGCATATGCAACAAGCCCATACCTCACATATATGATAGTTTTGAAAGATGCTTATATGGTGCTCGCTTTTGAATACAAAAAAAAGTGTACTACTCTTTGATTGCCATTTTTATGTGCCTCTAATCGAAGAGCGTACCAATATTCATATCTACACTGTGCTTTTGAGCTCGAACTCTCTATTTCTCTCTCTCTCTCATTCTCTCTATCTCTCTCCATATTTCTCACTCTCTCTTCCATTTTCTCCTTCTTTCTCTTTGGATTTCTCTTAATCTCCCTCTCTCTCTCTCTTTATTGTAGGTTATTGAAGAAGTTCACGTAGCATAATATATGGCTTATTATTATAAGTAAAATTTCCATTGTTTGTATAACATTTAAATTGTTTTGTTTTCAAAAATCAGCATACTCACACATACACAATCACATGAAAATACACATGTGCATGCACATGTAGATCATGCTCAGACTGTCAAAAGGATTTCATCACTCAAGGTAGGAGTGTGCATACATGTGAGAGTATGTGTGCATGCATGTGAGAGATGTTGGAGTCCACATACATGTGAGAGTATGTGTGGATGCATTTGAGAGAGGAAGGAGTGTGCATACATGTGAGAGTGTGTGTGCATGCATGTGAGAGAGGTAGGAGTGTGCATACATGTGAGAGTATGTGTGCATGCATGTGAGAGAGGTTGGAGTGTGCATACATGTGAGAATATGTGTGCATGCATGTGAGAGAGGTAGGAGTGTGCATACATGTGAAAGAGGTGGGAGTGTGCATACATGTGAAAGTATGTGTGCATGCATGTGAGAGAGGTAGGACTGTGCATACATGTGAGAGTATGTGTGCATGCATGTGAGAGAGGTAGGAGTGTGCATGCATGTGAGATTATGTGTGCATGCATGTGAGAGAGGTTGGAGTGTGCATACATGTGAGAATATGTGTGCATGCATGTGAGAGAGGTAGTAGTGTGCATACATGTGAGACTATGTGTGCATGCATGTGAGATTGGTAGGAGTGTGCATACATGTGAGAGTATGTGTGCATGCATGTGACAGATGTAGGAGTGTGCATACATGTGAGAGTATGTGTGCATGCATGTGAGAGAGGTAGGAGTGTTCATGAGTGTATGAATATCCAAGAGTGTATGTGAATGATGAATGCATGTGCATAAGTATGCATGTGCATATGAGAGTGTACATGTGCATATAAATGAGATGCATAGACAAATGATTGCATGCATGTTTATGAGATGTATGAGTTCATGTAAGCATGTGAGATATACATGCATGTGTATGAATGATTGTATGCATATACATGAGCATGCATGAGTGCATGTAAGTATATGAGAGCATGCATATGCATAAATGCATGCATGCATGTGTGAGTGCATGTATGCATAAATGTATGCATGTGAGCATGTACATGTGAAGTGTATGCGTGCATGTAGGTATATGAGAGTTTGCATGTGTATAAATGTATGCATGCATGTGTGAGTGTATGTATGCATGTGAGCATGCATATGAGAAAGTGTATGCCTGCATGTGAGAATGTGAGAGATGCATATTTGCATAAGTGTGTGCACGTGCGTGTATGTATGAGAGTGCATAGATGTATGCATGAAACAATGAATTAATGTACATGCATGTATCTATATGATAAGAATGGAAGGTAATTCATAAAAACATGAATGTGTTTTATCTTTCATAAAAGGTACTTATGTTTTTCTAATGTACTTTTTGCAGAGCATTGAAGAGCACCTGATCTTGGCAAGTATTACAAATGGGAAGGTTGAAAGCAACGCAGTAGATACTGATTGGAGTTGCAGTTTTCAAATCCTTCTATCTAAAATCTCTAGTGGATGAAATTACATTTAAATTATCTTAGAAACTTGTCTTAGAACATTGAAAATTATCTTATATTTGTATATGGCTATTTTGTTGAAGTACTTTACATTCATGATTAGAGACCTCCAAGAAAAACGTTTTACTTAGTCAACATCCTAGATTACACAATGGTGAACCGCTTGATCAATCGTCAATTTATACTTTTATGTCTGTTTTTATTTCTTATGCCTATGAATAATTAGTCTACAAATAGGAATGTTATCACTTCATCTTTTATTTCTGAGATGTTATTGCCTACACCTGTCAATGGTACCACTCCATCTAAAAAGAAAGTATTATCTAGTATATGTACAAGATCACCCAACACTCTATTGCTTGATCAATGGAAAATTTACATCTTTATTTCTATGAATTTGTTACCTATGCTTGTCAATGAACAAGTTAAAATAGAAATATTAGAAGAAGAAATCCAAGTAAAAGAAAAAATAAAAGACTACATCATTTCTAAAACTTTATGTACTATAGAACAACAATAAGTTTGTCTATTTTATGCATATAGTTAAATTGCTATATCATATGCATTCTATAGCATAGATCAATAGAATATAGCCAAACACTTCTCACATCACTATCTCCACATCTTAATTCCTAAAGCACACTAAAAAAAACACCCCGCTTGTAGTCACACAATAGGACCCATTGCAAAACTAGAATTGATCCACCCCGTGGTCTTCATAGATGATCTGACAATGCATGTGTTGGTGCAATTAATCCAAGCCTAAATTCTTGATTACTTATCCTAAAGTTCATATGTGCATTCATGTATTAGCACATGAATGGTCTCTTGTAAAAGATTGATTTTTACTATTTGTAAAAGTGCATATATGGAAGCACTTGCAATCATGAGTTCTTAGGGGAATCCTTCCAGGAATTATTTGGTGAGGACTTATAACAAATCAAGTACTAAGACTTTGGAACACTTTTAGGTATAGATTTGAATTCAAATTTGAATCTTGGCTCCAACAAAAGGCTATAAAAGAGGACTAGCTAGTCACATGAAAACAAGAGAGGAATACTAGCAATTTCAACGTATTTTGTGTGGCATATTGAGCTCCATTATAGCTCTACTATTGCCCTCATATTGTGAAATCATTCATTGCCAATGCCAATTTAATGTATGTGCATTAATACATATAGTTTTCTCATATCTCATATCTTCTACTCTATCATGTATCACTCAAAATAGTGAACTTCACTGCTCCATTTCTCAGTGGGTACTTTATCATTTGGAGAGATTTAAGTTGTTATAGGTTCATTGGAATATCTAAGTTCTTGATAAAAAGTTTCATTTCAATTGGCTTAGTGATTTGCGAGTTCTGTGCAAAACATTGCCCACTAGTTTGCATACTGTTAGCTTCCGAAAATGTCGGGATGCATCTCTGATTTTCTAAGCATCATTCTTGAGCATAGTTAATCATTTCAAGAGAAATAACTTGAAAAATTTAGCTACCCAATTCAATTAGATATTCCCAAAATGATTTTGTTCAATTGTTAGCAAAGGAAGAGAACTGTTCATTTCATTGAGCAAGTGTAGCGACCAAAATAGCAAGTTTTTGATTCATAGTGAAACCCCAACTCATCTATTTTGATCCAAGCATTTGAGGATCATCTTCCAAAGTACTTAGGTAATTATTTGTGCTTCCTAGAGATCTAAAGGGTTATACTTTGCACTCCTCAACTTAGTTTTGGCTGGTGTGAAGCAGGAATTTGCAGTACCATCTCATCTTTGGAAGGTGTCCACCATCTCCTCCAACAACATGCATATACACATACACATATACACACATACACATACACATACACATAAGAATACACATGAACATGCACATACAAACATATACACACACATACACACATACTTATACACATATGCATCACATACACATACACATGCACATACACACACATACATATGCACATACACACACATACATATGCACATACACTCACACATACACATGCACATACACACACATGTACATACACATACATATGCACACACATACACATGCACAAACCTATCTTCACGCACATACATGCATGCACATACACATACATACATAAAAACATACTTAAACAAATACACATACATATGCACATAAACATACACACACACACACACACACACATATATATATATATATATATATATATATATATATATATATATATATATATATATATATATATATATATATATATATATATATATATATATATATATATATATACATGCACATTCATCTACATGCACATGCACCAGTGCATGCTCATACATAACACATGCGTTGTTGGGGTGCAAATGGAGACCATCAAGTGGATCAATTTTGGCTTTTCTATGGGTCTCACTACGTGACTACATGCAAGTTGTTTATGGTCTCACTTTAGGATGTGCGACTTGGAAATAATGTTGAGTAAAGTATTTGCATATATACTAGTGACCTATGGAGTGCATATGGAAAAAGCAATTTAACTACATGTAAGAAATCCTAATAGCTTACTTGTTCGTTCAATCATATGTGCAACAAACATGCATCAAAACTTTAATAATACTAGTGAAAAGTAAGAAACAACTTGCATGATGTGCTAGATGTAAAATCATGAAGGTAGCAAAACATCAAGTCTCTAATACCAAATTTCATCATTTGAATATATACATTTGACTTTACCATGAGGTACAACATGTCAAAAATCATGATATTAAAAAAACTCTTTCACAATAGAGATGTAGCTCATGCTGGTATTCAAGAGTTGCACTTCGAACTTAATGACTACACAATTGTTACATGCTTGCAAGTAGAGGCAGTAAACCCATTTTCTCCACATGCATTTTCTCTCATATATGCACAATCACTCATAAACATGTATTCTTGATCATGCATGCACACTCATACATGCACATGCACTTTCTATCATGCATGCACACTCTCACAGATGCACATACACTCTCACATGCATGCATACACTCACACATGCATGCATATATTCATGCACATATATACATTCATGCACATATATACATTCATGCATACATACATTCATACTCACATTCATGCATACATTCATTCTCATACATATTCATGCATACTCAAATATATGCAATCACTCTTATACTAGCATGCATACACTCATGCATACATGCACTCATACATTTATTCATACATGCATACACTTATGCACATACATACACTCATGCATACATATATGCACTCATGCATTCTCACACACATGCACACTCACACATGCACACATGCACTCTCTCACATACACATGCACTCATGCACATGCATGCTCGCAATTACTAAAAGACATGCATGCACTCACTCATGTACATGCATGCTCTCTCACACACATGCACTCATGCACATGCATGCATTCTCACACATGCACTCATGCACATGCATGCATTCTCACACATGCACATGCATGCATTCTCACTCATGCACATGCATGCTCACTCACATACATGCTCACTCACATACATGCTCACTCACATACATGCTCACTCACATACATGTAGGATCTCACATACACATGAGCTCATGCATATGCATGCATACATACTCTCATGCATGCATACATTCATTCACACTCATGCATGCATACACTCATGCATATACATAAACTCATGCATATGTATGCTTTCACATAGACATGCACTCATGCATACATTCATGCTCACTCATGCATTATTAAATTATGTTAGCATTATTATTGCTATTAACCTACATTAATCCACACACTTGTTGTCACATACCATAAACATGATTATATGAACATCATGCATATATTGACCATTCACATTTAGGGTTACAATACTTTCTTTGGGACCCATCTTCTCAAGCCTTTCCGAGGAATAAACTTATTCTCGAACAATATGGACCTCAAAAATTGTGACCCATAAGTCACGAACACTTTATGAGCTCATAAGGAGAAAGGCTAAGAAAAGTCACATCAGATATCCTTATACACAAGAAGGATGAGTGAAAAAGACAAATCATGGGTTAAGGTCAACATATACTCATATTTTGGTAAATTAATAGAGTATCACACATGGAGTATCACATATTCTGGTTTCATAGTCATAACACAGAAATCTAAAGGAGTAAAAATATGCGAATGGACATTAAGTGGTAGGTGCAAACAACAAAAAACCAAAATTCAATTAGAGGTTCTTGCTCGATGCACGTCTCCATCTTCTTTAGCCTACAAGTACTCAAGAGAGAGCTCAATCAATCAGCAAATCATATAAACCATGTTTTTAAAAGATTAAAGATCAATACTTTTGAAGAAACTTGTTAATTTTTCTAAATGTCACTGAAATCCTTCCCACGTCCACCCCCGCTAAACCTGCACATCATCCCAATGGGCCAACCTGTAGATGATGGAGCGCAGTATCATATTCTTTTTGAAAACAAAGTTTTTATATATTTTCAAATGGTATATCCAATATGCTCCTGAATTCAAGTACAAATTGTGATAGTAAAGAAAACTTTAAAATGATGCAAATTTGAAGTAAAAACTTTTTCGTTCAATGCATGAACTTGAAAACAAGTTTTAGAATGTCCTATAAAAGTCATTCAAATAGTTGTGGTACTTACTAAAGTAATTTTTATTTTATATAAGTGTTCTCTAACTCATCTCTTATCCACTTGCCATAAGATACATCTAACTAATACCTCTACAACATACATCTACCTCATATATCTCGCAAAGTACCTTCTAGAAGTGTTTTTGAGACCACAATTGATTCATGGTAGCTTTTTTTTTTCTTTCTTCTTTTGTTTTTCTTCTTTGCCTTTTTTTTTCTTTTTCTCATTTTTCTTTTATCATTTTCACTACAACAGATTGATAGTATACCGAGGTTTTTACCGAGGAAAATGAACGTGGCTTTATTTGCCATGACGCCGGTGTAAAGGTCGGTGTGCACGTCGGTACCAAAGCGTCGGTATATGTGTCGATATATGCGTCGGTTTAAGCGTCGGTATATGCGTCGGTATATGCGCCGGTAATGCCGGCGCCCATACCGGTGTCCATCCCGAGGCCTCTGCTGGGCATACCGTCACCTATACCGTCGCTTGCTGGGTGTACCGACGCTTGTTCCAATGACACTACTAGGAGTACCGTCATGTATACCGACGATCATACCTGCAAAATTTTTTTTTGGCGGAGTGTGTTGTCTTTTGCTACAACAACATTACCATGATGTTGCTTAACAAAAGACAATACACTCTACCCAAAAAAAACCGAGTACATGTGATGTGTACTCTAATGACAACCGAAATATGATTTCATGAAACAGAGTATTATTGGACACAAAAGAGATAATCAGAATGAACCATGAACCATGTACAAAAGAAGTTATATATTTCAATAATAAAGCATGTACAAGAGTGTGGAAAACCGCTATCATATATGAGGCTTTTACAAAATGTGGTGAAGAAATGCATTGCCATATGAAAATCAAATACAAAATATTGGTGTTCCACTGCCATACACATGCAAAGAACGTTCCATATCAACAGTCCTACAACAAAGAACATTAATGGAATGAGATAAATTCACATGAAAATTACAAACAACAAGTAAAAACCAAGTTTATAACTTAATTACCTCATCGCAAATGCTCCCATGAAACTACCGCACCGCGTCCCTCCAAGTCCTCCAATAGTGCAATCAACCCATGACTATATCCGTAAGACTTCTCCGTTCGTGTTGGAGGATGACCCATTGCCAGCTCCTGAAACAAATATACAAAAGATTAGAGAAACATGCATGAGAAATTTAACACAAATAAATTCAATAAATGAAATGCTACTTACAAACTCATGATGCATCCTGTCATATCCGCCGCTGCCTAAATGTGACGGTCCAATCGTATCTAAACGTGTGGCTACGGCATCTCACTGCTGGCGATATCGATCAGGAGTCTGCTGCTGCTCGTCACGAATCATGTCCCACTCCTCAGCATCTAACCATACAGGCTTTGGTAAGCCTGCTCTGAAAGCATCATGAGCCTCGGATCATCGATGGGACATAACCTCACGTGCGGTGTGCAGAATCCACTCTAAACTGACAAGAGACTATCCATCAGCTGGTCGGAACTCCAAATAAATCGTCTGTGTGATATAATTCTTCTGATCTTTATCCTGTTCACTCCATTTCAGCATGATAGAGTGTCCAAACTGGATGGAGCAAAGCTGTCATATGCATGCACGCATTGCTTTGCCAGCCGCATCCATTATCGGAGCTCCATCTCAGATACTATACACCTTGGAGTCTTCATGGTCATGAGCACCCCAAGGTGTACGTGGTGTTCCATGTGGTATACTGCATGGCGTACCTACATCTGAGGTACTCGTCCTAGGAGTAGAAGCGGGCGACACAACGTCCGTCGCACTGCCTCCACAATAGCCGCCTCCTCCGCCTCTAGACCTACCTGTAGATCCACTCCTAGAACCTCCTGCTCCGGAGCGTGACCTCGATCTACGAGACGGGCATGAACCTGTATCGCACTGAGGTGTCAAACGCACATGTCTACTAGTAGACCCAGTAGGAGATGGCTGAAAAGATGGTCGTGGTGGAGTCACAAAGCTAGGAGACATACCTCCTACGGGAGTAGCACCACCCGCAGGATTGACACCAGCAGGAGTGACACCGGCGGGAGTGACACCGGCGGGAGTGAGGCCAGCGAGAGTGAGGCCGGCAGGAGTAACACCACCAGGAGTGAGGCCGGGAGTAGTGCTACCACGAGCGATCCAATACTATGATGCAACGGCCATATACGCACGAGGATCCTGAGAGATGAACTCCAAAAACTGCTCCTCTGTCATGGAATGTGGAGTGACTAGAGGACTGTCTCCCATCATACTCTGTAATAAAAGAACTCAAATAATTAGCATGCGATAATAAAAGTAATATAGAGAATAAACAAAAAAAAAAGCAAAAATTAGTACGTACAAGTGTTTTATTCAAAAGTCCTCTAGTCTACCATCCTCTTGAAGATCCGATGCACCGAGAATATCTATCTCTATATTGCTGGCTTCTAAATCGCTTGCTATGCTGGTTTCCTCTTGATCATCATCTATTGCTTCGTCTTCTCGAACAATGACCTCTTCTTCAATGACCTCTTCTTCTCGAACAATGATCTCTTCCTCCTCGACTATCGAATGAATCTCTGAGTCCACTAGAGATGGACTTTCTTCTACATCTATGTTTTCAAAAATTTATCTACTACGTGGAGCAACTTGTAAAACAAATAGTTACTCTGGGTCTTTTGAATGTGGTATAAAAACAACTTGCTCACAGTGTTCGGGAAGTACAAATGTATCCCTTTCATCTGTCCATAATCTTGTGGAGTCGACTTGAAGCAAACCGCTTTTATCCCGTCTCACTGTTGCGTTTCTTCCAGAGGTGAATACTTTGAACCATTTCACATAAAAAACAAAGTAATCAAACTTTCTGAAAGATAGTTTCAAGATTTCTTGAATCACACCACAATAATCTAGCTCGCCTTATAGAGCATTATCATCTCTTGCACTCGCTCTACTTTTTTGCAAAAAATTCACCATCACTCCACTATCAAAAGTAGACCCATTTTGATCAATTCGTGCGATTCGAAAGTGTCGTCCATGAGAACATAGTGCACCGTATTTAATATACTCCCAATCACATCCTTTTGCGAGTTCTTCTTCTTCTTCAGAGACATCTTCACCCGCTGCCTTTGCTTGTGAAATCGCTGTATCTATCTATCTGCTCGTTGGAAAAGGTGGAAGAGGTCGAAGATTTTCTGGAAGAGGCAAAAATCGAGTGGAACGATTTCTTTGAAACTGAGCTCTTTCCTTTGCGTTAGTTTCCTTTGCAAGTTCATACCTTTCTAATCACTTCTGCATAGGCTCAGAGTTAACTATGCAAAACTTCATTGCCTTCTCTTTGAAAGCTGCATCCATTTTTCTTTGCAATCCTTTACCTTGTGGTTCATCGTCTACGAGACGAACATCTTCATCATCGCTCCATAAGCGTGGCATTTCGGGATCCAACATACGTAGAAACTCAGTTATGAATGCAAGAGATTCTTGTACAAGCCATCCCTTTGCCATGCTACCCTCTGGACGTGCTCTCTGTCGAACAAACCCTTTTAATGTCTTCATAAAACGCTCTAACAAGAACGTCCATCGACTATGGATAGTTCCTACTATTGCAACTTCATCTACCACATGAACCACTAAATGAAGTTGAATAGTGAGAATACTTGTGGGAAAGTATTTCTCTACCATACAAACAGCCTCGATAGCATTGAGTTTCACACTCTCTATGCTATCTCTATTTATCTCTTTAGAAGATATCCACCGTACTAAAGAACTAATTTTATAAATGGTTCTTCATACATCCTTTGAAAGACAATCTTTTAGGGCTACAGGGAGCACAAGCTGTAAAAACTTGTGCCAATCATGAGACTTGAGTCTTGCAAGATCGTCGTTTCGTGTGAAAGTAGTCTTTAGACACCTCATGCATCCAGTAGGTGTTCGAAACTCTGAAATTGTTTTCTTCACTTGTTGCTCTTCCATCCTGCGAAGCACCCAAGGAGCTCTTGGTAACGATACTGTTCCGTTGGGCTTAGTAATTGCCCACAACTCTCGCATACAACCTCGCTCTTCTAAGTCCTCCCTTTGTGCTTTGCTTTCTTTCTTTCCGATCAAAGTTTTCCAAAGAAGTTCTCCCACATTCTTAAAAATATGCATCGGGTCTACCAAAGGATTGATCAACAATTCACTCCAATAAGGGAGTTCATGAAAAATGGACAACCGTTTCATGCCAGCAACTGGGTTTTCTGAATCCCGCAGTTGTTTCCAATCACTAGCTTTCATTTGGTGTTGCGCTTGTTGACCAATTTGTCCTTCACGTAAAACATGTCCATCAGGCAAACATACAGGCCATGTGCTCCATGAAGAACTGCGTAATCCAAATGGATTCACTCCATCCATAGCTAGGCCTAGATGTATGGACCGAGGCTCACTAGCAAACTCTGGCCACTTACTATCTATGTGCTTCCAAGCATCAGAGTGAGCAGGCACTCGCATTACATTATCTGTAGACATGCTCTTTGTATGCCATGACATTAATTCAGCTATAGATTTGCATCTAAACATGTTCTTAATTCGTGGAATGATAGGAAAGTGGTGAAGAACCTTTGCGGGGATTGCTTCGCCTACAACGTCTTCTCTAAATCTATTTGCTCCACACTTTGGACATACGTGGAGATGCTCATATTCATTCCAAAAGAGAATGCAATCATTCGGACAAGCGTGAATTTTAGTATAATCCATTCCAATGGACTGTAAAAGTTTTTTCACATCTCCACGTGTTGGAGGCATGTCATTGCCCTTTGGCAAAAATTGATCTTTAAGAAGCCTACAATAAGCAATTAAAATGATGTTAGTAAATGAAGTTATTGTGATACAACAAAGAAATCCAATTTGTTCTCCACTTACCTGAATAATTCAGTGACACTACTATCTGACCATCCATAAATGGATTGCAGATTGAGCATCGCGAGTGAAGCACGTAGTACATATATCTTTGCTCCATTGTAAAGTGGTAAACGAGCTAATCTTCACATGTTTTCATATTCTTCATCAACTTCTAATGATGGAATTTCTGTTGTGTCCATGAAACTCTCGACACCTTCTTCACCATCATGATCTTCGTCCATCTCATAAAATGCTTCAAGCATCTCTTCCATATGTTCATTCTGTGTAATATTATTAGTGCTTGCTTGTACGTCTAAGTCCTTTTTTGCTCTGTTTTGTCCACGAGAGGTTACTGGTGCAATGTCATTTGGGTCCATCTGTTCACCTGGGGGACCATGCGAATGATAGCGTAGGTCTTCCAGTCGACTCCTATCAAAGGATCCATACTCTCTAACATGTGCAGTACAAATCCGTCATTTTCGATAAATTTGATACTTGCACTGTGTGCAAGGACATGCCATTCTCTCTTCAGGATCCAAAGAAGCCATCTGCTACAATATGGACATTTTAGAACATTTTTTTTTTATTAAACCTAAAAATCTAACTCTGAAGACTTAAATATGAAATACTAAACCTAAATACTTAAATACCTAAAAAAACTTAAAACCCTAATTTTAAAACCTAATCTATATAACTATCCTATTTTATCTATATATTTGGAGTTTTTCTTAATTGATCCTATTTTATATATTTATTTATTTATTTATTCAGTTTTTTTTCTCTTAATTGAGTTATAAACCCTAATTTTAAAGATCTAGACCTAAATTATGTATATTTCTATACACATTTGTATATACATGTATATATGTATTATATGTGTATGTGTATGTGTGTATATATGTTATGTAGGTGTTAAAACCCTAATCCAAATGACATAGACCTAAAACATGTATAATTACCCTACTTTATATATATACATTATTTATACAAGCCGATTTTTTTCTTAATTAATCCTATTTTTATATATTTTATTATATATATTTAATTAAATTATTTAAAACACTAGTCCTTTTTATATTTATTTATGTATATAATGATCTTATTTTAAATATATATTTATTTATATATTCAGATTTTTTCCTTACTTAATCCTATTTTTATATATTTAATTATAAATATTTAATTATAAATATTTAATTAAATTGTTTAAAACACTAATTCTTTTTATATTTATTTATCTATATAATTATCCTATTATATATATATATATATTTATTTATATATTCATGTTTTTTCCTTACGTAATCCTATTTTTATATATTTAATTTTATATATTTAATTAAATTATTTAAAACACTAGTTCTTTTTATATTTATTTATGTATATAATTATCTTATTTTTTTTATATATTTATTTATATATTCAGATTTTTTCCTTACGTAATCCTATTTTTATATATTTAATTTTATATATTTAATTATATATATTTAATTATATATATTTAAGTATATATATTTAATTATATATATTTAATTAAAACCCATCTTAAAACCCCTAATCCTAAAGCCCTAATCATAAAACCTTAATCATATTATATATATATATATTTATTTATATATTGAGATTTTGTTTCTTATTCTTCTCTATATTTTTTCTTAATATAAATATAATTGAGTTATATATATGTCTAAACCCTAAAACCCTAATCTTAAAGATCTAGACCTAAAATATGTATATTTCTGTATACATGTGTATATACATGTATATATGTATTATATGTGCATGTGTATGTGTGCATATATGTTTTGTAGGTGTTAAAACCCTAAAACCCTAATCTTAAAGATTTAAAATTATTTAAAACACTAGTTCTTTTTATATTTATTTATTTATATAATTATCTTATTTTATATATAAATATATTTATTTATATATTCAAAATTTTCCTTACGTAAACCTATTTTTATATATTTAATTATATATATTTAATTAAAACCCTAATCTTAAAACCCCTAACCTAAACCCCTAATCATAAAACCCTAATCATATTATATATATATATATATTTATTTATATATTGAGATTTTTTTTCTTATTCTTCTCTATATTTTTTCTTAATATAAATATAATTGAGTTATATATATGTCTAAACCCTAAAACCCTAATCTTAAAGATCTAGACCTAAAATATGTATATTTTTGTATACATGTGTATATACATGTATATATGTATTATATGTGCATGTGTATGTGTGCATATATGTTATGTAGGTGTTAAAACCCTAAAACCCTAATCTTAAAGATTTAAATCTAAAATATGTATATTTTTGTATGCATGTGTATCTACATGTATGTATGTATTATATGTATATGTGTTTTTGTGTATATATGTTATCTACGTATTAAAACCCTAAAACCCTAATAAAAAAGACTTAGACTTAAATCTGAAATACTAAAACCTAAATACTTAAACACCTATAAAAATCTAAATCCCTAATCCTAATACCCTAATCATATTTTATATATATATATTTATTTATATATTCAGATTTTTTTTCTTATTTTTCTCTATATTTTTTCTTAATATAAATATAATTGAGTTATATGTATGCCTAAACCCTAAAACCCTAATCTTAAATATCTAGACCTAAAATATGTATATTTCTGTATACATGTGTATATACATGTATATATATATTATATGTGTATGTGTATGTATGTGTAAATAGCGTACAAACCCTAATCCTATTTTTATATATTTGATGTAAAAAAAAAACTTCAAAATGAAGAATTTATATATTTAATTATATATATTTAATTAAAACACTAGTTGTGCATGTATGCATGTGTGTATATATGTGTGTGTATGTATGCATGTGTACATGTGTGTGTGTATGTATGCATGTGTATACATGTGTGTGTATGTGTATGTGTGTGTATGTATGCATGCATGTGTGTGCATGTGTATGTATGTGTGTGTATGTATGCATGCATGTGTGTGTATGTGTATGCATGTCTATACATGTGTATGTATGTGTATGTGTGTGTATGTATACATGCATGTGTGTATATGTGTGTATGTATGCATTTGTGTATATATGTGTGTATGTATATTGCATGTGTACATGTGTGTGTGTATGTATGCATGTGTATACATGTGTGTGTATGTGTATGTGTGTGTATGTATGCATGCATGTGTGTGTATGTGTATGTGTGTATATATTGTATGCATGCATGTGTGTATATATGTGTGTGTATGTATGTGTGTATGCATGTGTGTGTATGTATGCATGTGTGTATATGTGTATATGTGTGTATGCATGCATGTGTGTATATGTGTGTGTATGTATGCATGCATATGTGTATATGTGTGTATATATGTGTGTGTGTATGTATGTGTGTATATGTGTGTGTGTATGTGTATGTATGCACATGTGTATATATGTGTGTGTATGTATGTGTGTATGCATGTGTGTGTATGTATGCATGTGTGTAAATTTATATGTGTGTGTATGCATGCATGTGTGTATATGTGTGTGTATGTAAGCATGCATGTGTGTATATGTGTGTGTATGTAAGCATGCATGTGTAAATGTGTGTGTGTATGTATGCTCTATTTTCCTATCTTTATCTTTCTTTCTTTCATTATTCTTTATCTCTCACTCTCTCTCTCTTTTCTCTCTCTCTCTCTCTCTCTCTCTCTCTCTCTCTTTCTCTCTCTCCTTCTCTCTCTATCAATAGAGAATAAAAAAATCACTTACAAGTATGTCCCTCTTTTGAATCGTTGTCGTCAAGTTTGCTCTCGGGTTCGCGGTATGTTTAAAACTCGTCGCCAGTATATGTGCCGGTGTGGGCATTGGTATATGCGTCGGTAATTCTCAGTAAATTACCGACGCTTATACTAGCGCCCATATCGATGCATATACCGATGCATATACCGACGCTTATACTGATGGCAGCGGGCCACACCAACGATCCGTTTAAAACGGTCATACCGACGGTCACTTGACCGTCGGTGTCTCTAAGTGATATTTTTTGAGGCCCATACCGACGCCGAGTGTGACCGTCGGTATATACAGCGTCGGTATGCCCCTCATATGTTGTAGTGTTTGCAACAACCATTGATGTAGTCCTTTATGTATCTATCTTTTCTTTCTTCGTAACTTTTTTGTTAGAGGGGAAAGGCTTAACCCTTAATCAGAGCAAAGGTTCTAGAGGCATGCTATAGTTGCAACTAGGATGTCATTAGCTAAATGGTTTAGAAATTAAGATAGCCTACCTATATAAAATAAGCTTGTCTCTACTAGGAGTTGCAAGTCAAGTTTTCCCTCTTCTATCATTACAACAACCATAGGGTCTCTAACTCCTATTTTCAACTCACACACATCCCCACTTTAGTTTCTAATTCTTCCTTTTCATCATTTTAATAATTTTCTTGAGATATCTGAATGATTCGCATATATAATCATGAAATGCATGAAAAGAGATTCTATAAACAACTAAAAAATAAATAAAGTGAAGACCTCTTTCACTTAATTTATTTTTGTGCTTCGTGTTTTAGTTCTTCTTCATCCTCCTCATCTTCTCTCAATCACTTCCTACACTTATAGATACTAAATGAAAGATGTAAAATATCAAAAAAGGTACTATATAGATATGCAATGCATGAAATAACTTCTCAAAAATCCATCTACAATAGCACATCAATAAGAAACTCAAAAATAGTTGTCTTCCATGTAGACTATTCAACCTCACTATCTTGAATTGGCTTTAGATCAATACCTATTATAAAAAACTCATAAATATGATTAGTCAAATTGAATCATCAAACCATACACCTACACATCTTGAATCATCTTTAATCATTTCTACTTCATCTATCAAGTATTTTTAATCACTTCTTTTCTTTCTTTTAATGATAAAGATTTAGAAGTTTTTGGTGACTTTTTCATATTTTGTTCAATTTGTTTGATAACGTTTTCAATCATCTTCTTTTGTTCTTTGTTTGTAAATTTCTTTTGTTCTTTGTTTGTGCTCTTATATTCATCAAGTTCTTTGTTATTCTTAGGTCTACTCTGACTAGTTTCTTCATTCTTAATCTCATAACCCAATTTAATTTTTAGATTATTCACCTACCTTTTTTGATCAAATAATGTATCATTTTCTAAAAGATTAAGATCACATGTGATGTAATAGTCCATGTTTTTTTATCACTTGTATTGATTGCTCATTTTCTTGCTCATTGTCTTCAAATTTTTCTTGTACACTGCTCAAATTTTTGGTTTTTCCACGTTTTTGGTTTACTTTCATTTACATCAACTAGTTTTACTTGATTATTTTTTGGCATCTTAATCTCTTGGTTAAAGTTTTATCATCTTTATATTGTTTCAGTCTCCATTTGTTTTTATATGTTTGAAAGATTCCTGATTTTGTTAATTTCACTTTTTTTTGCTCAAAAAGTTTTGTTATTCCCCCTCGACTTGAGTTCAAGTGTAAAGGAGCATGAATGTGAAATTCACATATTTTCTTCCCAATTTGACATACTATTTGATGTTTGGATGCATGTTCAAATTTAACACAATTATCATAGGTATGACCAATCTGATCACACCAAAAACATTGAACGATACACTTATGGTATCTAGTAGGTCTCTTTAGTATTGCACGAGGGCATGGCCTATGATCAAGTAAAGGGGTTTGTTCCATCGAATGTAGATGCATTGGACTCATGCCTCAAACTAAACCCATCTTCTACGATCTGATCATCTTCAATTAGTCCGATCTGCTACATAACATCTGTCCCTCTCAGATATGTGCTCTTCGAAGATATCATCTTCATCATCATGTCGTCCACTTTGCCAAACTCGGAGTCCTTCGAAGATAGTGCTGGCAGCACACTCCTTACAAGCTTCTTCCAATTATCTCATAGATGGCCGATAAAAAAGCATTAGAAAAAACATAAGTACATTTATGGGAAATAAAAAACTCACTTCTTTATTAATTAATTTCAATTCCTATCACACACATAAAGCTTACTCATGTACATGATTCTATCACATACATGCATACTCACATCTCATTCATGCATGCTCACTCTCACTCATGCACATGCACTCTCTCTTATGCATGCACTCTCACTCATGCACATGCATTCATTCTCATGCATGCAATCTCACTCATGTACATGCACTCTCTCTCATGATGCACTCTCACTCATGCACATGCACTCATTCTCATGGATGCACTCTCACTCATGTACATGCATTCTCTCTCATGCATGCACTCTCACTCATGCACGTATTCTCTCTCATGCATGGACACTCACTCATGTACATGCATTCTCTACATATGTATGCTCTCACATAGACATGCATCGTGCATACATTCATGCGCACTCATGCATACATGCATACTATGCATGTTCACTCACATACTTTCACCTAGACATTCACATTCATATCAATGTAAATTCATGCATATGTACTCTTGAGAACACACACACAATTATACACATGTAAACTTACATAAAATCAAACAACCATATACATTCTCTCTCTCTCTCTGTCTTTATCTTACTCTCTGTGACCCTAAGCGCCTCTCTCTCTCTCTCTATCACTTTCTCTCTCTCTCTCTCTCTCATTCTCTCTTTTGCTTCTCTCTGTTCTACATCCACATCCATTGAATTTCTCTCTCTCTCTCTCTCTACCTCTCTCTCTCTCAGTCTATATCTCTATCTGCATTTGTGTGTATTTATCTCTCTCGCCTGCAAGAAGTCGATCGTAGTCTCTCTCTCTCTCTCTTGCATGCACATTTAAGTCTGCAACAATCGAAAATCATCTCTCTCTCTCTCTCTCTCTCTCTCTCTCTCTTTCTCCCCTCGCAGATGTCCTTCGTCTTCATTATCCTACATGTGTCCTTATTAACGCTACATGTGTCCTTATTAACTTGCATTAGTACTTCTCTCTCTCCCTCTCTCCCCTTTAGTTTTCTTGTAAGCGCTTCTTCTGTAGTAGCCACCTGGAGATAGGAGGGGTAGAAAGGTCTCTCTATGTCTCTTCTCTCTCTCTCACTCTCTCTCCTCTCTCTCTCTATCTATCTATCTCAATCTTTCGCTTGCACATGCTTCTTCTGCAACAGTCACCTAGAGATGGGAAGGGGAGAAAGGTCCCTCTCTCTCTCTCTTTCTCTCTCTCTCTCTATTTGCGTGCTTGCACGCATCTCTGTTGTCTGCTGCACCCCCAAGAGGGGATTCATTTTTCTCTCTATCTATAGATATGATGCGTACTTGATCAGCGAGAAGTCTCTCTCTCCCATTCTTTCTCTCAGTCTCTCTCTCTCTCTCTAAGGAACATACGTGATAAAAACGCATTAGGGAAAGCCAACACTGAACAAATATATAAATACACTCAAACATGCATACATGAATGCACAATTAACTTTAGTTAACACACACATCTCCATGCACATATGTGCACAATCCATGGACACTTTGGACATGCACACACACAACACACGACTAAACAACTAATTCACACTAATCCCTCACATTTACACAACTAATACACATAACTTACATCACTCACACTTATACGCAGGTAATTCTTTTCACTTTTTAACCATTAATTCCTTTGCGTTTTATATACTAAATTATGTTATTATTATTATTACTATTAAACTACATTAATCCACACACTTTTAGTCACATACCATAAACATGATTTTATGAACGACATGCATATATTGATCATTCACATTCGGGGATACAATACTTTAGCTGGGATCCGTCTTCTCGAGCCTTTGCGAGGAATAAATTATTCTTGAACATGGAGCTGAAAACTTGTGATCCATAAGTCAGGACCACTTTATGAGCTCGTAAATAGAATGGGTAAGAAAAGTCACATCAGATATCCTTATACACAAGAAGCATGACTTAAAAGGACAAATCATGGGTTAAGGTCAACATATACTCATATTTTGGGAAAATGAATAGAGTATCACACATGGAATATCAGACATTGTGGTTTCATAGTCATGACACATCAATCTAAAGGACTCAAAAGATGCAAATGGACATTAAGTGGTAGGTGCAAACAACAGATAAACATAAAGTCAATCAAAGGTTCTTGATCGATGCACATTTCCATCTTCTTTAGCCTGGAAGTACCCAAGAGAGAGGTATATCAATGAGCAAACAACAGATAAACATAAATTCAATCAAAGGTTCTTGATCGATGCACATTTCCATCTTCTTTAGCCTGGAAGTACCCAAGAGAGAGGTATTAAAAGGCAATGTCATGTTTTGAGTGGTCCCAAATTTACTAGATACACTTCACATGTCTTAGAGTCATCTTCTAGCCCAGTGCTAGCTATAAAAACCAGTTTCAACAAATTTTTGATGCACTTGAATCCTATGAGTACTTCATCATAGCAACAATAACAATTATTTGAAAACGCTATCAAGTGGGCTTTAGAACAAGCACTAATCCTGCAGCATGGTTCTAGTTACTCATTCATCCGTAGTGGATGAGGTTCTAGTCAAAACTAGACTTCTATGTCAATCGCTTCCTTCGACGTCTAGGCCAAATTTATTTTTAGACCTTCAAAATCCTTGTTAAAGGCTCCTATTTTAGAACTTTCCCTTGGTTTTTGGGTTTATATTGAAAATTAATATTTACATGACCAATCTCTTCATGAATTAACTACTTCTATTTTACATTCTGATTCATATCTTGTTTATTATGAAGTTCCTCTTATCAGACTTTGGAATAATTATTTTGCTATCAAACATGTATTAAATGACTAGGTTTTTGAGGTGATTATAACTACTTACTCTATTTTACAAAAGCTTCGATGGAGCTAGATAAGAATAGCTCCTTGATTTATTTGCATGGTTGACTACTCTAGTATGCAACCAAATAGGTTTGTTAAAGATAATCTTGTTCATATCTAAAAGGTTTTCTTTCAAATTACATTTATTATCTTTTTTCGGCTCAACATGTGGTATATCTTAACTTGCTACTATCCTTTAGAAATAGGTTTAGAATTCCTTAGTATTCCATAAAAATATATTCCTACATTTGTGTTGGTGCAGACCAATCACCAATTGAAGTTTGGAAGACAAAAAGATGGAGATAAGATTAAGTCTTGAAGCAAAGAAGGTGGTTACATTCACAGAATGAATGATATGTACACATATGTATATTAGTGAAGACATAGATCACTTATACTTTTGTCTAGTTATAAGCTTGTACATATTTGCCTATAAATACTTTGGAAAAATGTCGGGGCAATAGAGGAGACAATAGGAGAGTATGAGAATAGTGCATTTGTAAGTTGTAAGACTCATTAGAGTTTATGGAAATGAGTAGAAGTCTCTCTCATAACTCAGTTGTAATTTTCTGAGGAATAGAAGAAAATTTTGCGCCCGAAGTTTTCGTATCTTCTCCTTATGTGGTAAAGCTTTTGTGAAATGCTTTTGTAGAAGTCTAAGTCTAGAGTTGATCAATCTCTATACAAAATTTCAGCTTCCAATTGTAATCAGGTTAAGAGAATTGTGTGTAGGAACATTCATATGTAAAGAATGTTCACAGTCTCCTGAAACAGGCGCAGATTTCTAGTTCAATGAAATGAGTAGTGCTCAGTGCACAGTGTAAAGTTTTACACATATGATAGCTCAAAATCTAAGTTGAGAGATAAGCTATCTACAGCCAAAAGGATTTGATAAAACGGGTTCGATATTGAGAGAACCAAAGCTAAGAAGTTACAGGTGTCAAAGTCGCTACTGCAGAGAAGTAGTTTTACACATAGGTAAAGTGTTTGAGTTATTTCTCGAAGTACACTCAGTCATTTGACAAGATTCAAGTTGCAAAAGGTGCACAATCTTAAGGCGAAGCAACCTACAAAGTTTTATAAAAAACTTTACACAAATGATTAGTCAATCAAAGATTAATCTGCAGCAGACTTTTCTGAGAAGTTGAGTTTTTTCAGAATAGTTAATTTTCTGATAAGTTGGTGAATGTTCTCTAAATTTGGTGAAGTCTGAAGGTTTTCTTGATATAGAGGTGGTCTAAATTCAAGATCAACTTGTTCTTTTGGAGATTAACACTCTCCATCAGTGGTATCAGAGCAGGAAGCATCAGAATCAAGGAAAGGGAGACTCCGACTACTGCAGAAATACAAACTTTACATCTTGAAGGATCAAAAGGACAAAGATTGAAGAAAGCTTGAAGAAGACACATTGAAGTTGTCAAAAGGATCAGAAGAAGTAATATTCGAAGTCAAGGTACATTTCATTCCTCATAAAGTTTAAAGATCTGTTAATACAAGTGAAGGAAGATGGGAGATTCTCTTCAGATAGAGAAATTGGATAGAGAGAACTATCTTGCATGGTCAATGAGGATGGAAGCTCATCTAATGAGCAAAGATTTGATAGCTTACATTACAAGAGAAGAAGAAAAGCCACAATTCAGAGATCCTAGTGTTCCAACTAGGGAAGAATTATCAGATTTGAAGAATTGGATGAAAAGAGATGCTCAAGCTAGGAGCATAATCTATATGGTAGTCAATGACTACTTGCTACCTCACATTAGAGGTCTTGAAAGTGCAAGTGAGATATGGAATGCTTTGGAGGAGCATTTCCAAAACACTACAAAGTCAAGGAAAGGCATCTTTATGGGCAGAGTTTACTACTTTCAAGAAGAGGCTTCACAATCAATATCTGATTATGTGACAAAGATGAAGGACATTGCAGATGCATTAGGAGCAGTGGATGAAGACATTGAAGAAGATAAATTGGTAAGGCAAATTCTCACAGACTAAGAGGTGATGAGAAGTGGAAACCTTTTATTTTGTCCACAGAACTTTCATTGGATCATTTCAATCTGATTTGAATCAATTGTTAGGACATATGCTAACTTTTGAGAATGATATCAAAGGAGTATGTTGACAGAGTGCAGGTCACGCAATGTATTCTAAAGACAAGAGAAAACTAACAAAGGAAAGCAACAAGCAAATGAAGAAGAAGGCACAACTAGTCAAGCCAACTTCTTAAGAGGAAGAGGAGGTGGCAAAGGTAGAGGAAGAGGCAAGAGTAACAAAGATGGATCCAAAGCTTGCTGGATTTGTGGTAAGACAAATCATTTAGCCAATGATTGTTGGCATAACACTCAAAGTAGTGGAGGATACAATCAGAACTATAATTCAAGAGGAAGAGGAGGCAGAAATCAAAGAGGTAATTTCAGAGGTAGAGGTAGTAGGGGTTACTTTGGAAAATGCAGGTAGAGGTTTCCAAAGTCAACAATATAAAAATACCTACTACAATTATGCTTCAGATCAGAAGGAAGATTCAACATTGATAATGAATGCAACTTGTGAAAGGCAGAATGAAGATCAAAGAGTCTTCTACATTGACTCAGGGTGTAGCAATCACCTGAGTGGTAATATAGCCTTGATGACTGATTTGGAGAATAAGGTATCTAATCATGTTGTTCAAACAGGTGACAACACAAAGCACAATGTGAAGTCAATTGGATCAGTGAAAGCCAAGGATGGTAGCACCTTATTGAGTAAGGTCTTGTATGTTCCTACAATTCCTAAGAATTTGATAAGTGTAGGACAAATTGTGGAAAAAGGTTATGAAGTAAGGTTCACTAATGAAGGAGTGTTTGTGGAAGACCCTAGCAATGGGTATAAACAAATTGTTTCAGGGAAGAAAGAAGGAAGATTGTTCACATTGAGATTCAAGGTAATGTTGGTCATGCCTTGTTCACTTATGGAGGACATAAGATCTCTGAGTTAGATCTTTGGCACAAGAGACTTGGACATTTCAATGAAAGAGGTATTAAAGACATGATTAATAATGGTTCAGTGCTTGGATTGCCTAATGTTGCAGGTCAACATATGACATACAGATGTGAGGCATGTCAATTAGGTAAGGCTCATAAGCAATTCTATTCTAAGCATGGGTTTATGTATTCAGAGAAACTTGAGTTGGTACACACAGATGTGGGGACCATCAAAGGACTTCAGTATCAATGGCTCAAGGTATTATGTGATTTATGTTGATGATGCTAGCAGATGGATCATTATCTATGTGATCAAAGATAAGTCAGAAGTATTCAATACATTCAAACATTATCATGTGTATGCAGAGAGAATTACAGGACATAAATTGAAAAACTAAGGTCAGATGGAGGGGGAGAGTATTTCTCTAATGAGTTCAGTGATTACTTGTGGAATGTAGGTATAAAAAGAGAGGTTACTTGCAGGTACTCTCCTCAACAAAATGGTGTAGCAGAAAGGAGGAATAGGACTCTTGTTGAGTCTGCAAGATCCATGATGAAGGAGAAAATTGCCCAAATTATTTGTGGGCTGAGGCTGTAAATACAGCTACTTATTTGGTTAATAGGCTACCATGTAAAGCCTTGCAAGGTATGACACCTTATGAGGCATGGTGGGGTAAGAGACCTACACTAGACCATTGCAAAGTATTTGGATGTTTGGCCTATGCATATGTGCCATCACAATTAAGGCACAAATTGGAACCTAAAGCTGAAAAATATGTGTTTATTGGTTATGATGATAAGCAGATGGGATACAGGTTGTGGAGTCCATCCACAAAACATTTTCTTGTATCAAAAGATGTTACATTTGATGAGCAAGGTACTTGGTATGCAGGTACTATCAATATTAATACAGATGATGAAGAAATTGTGAGCCAAAGGAAAGGTAAATCAAAGGTTCAGATATTTGATGAGCAAGAGAATAATGAAGTGCAGGTTGAAGTGGAAGAAACACCAAGATTGATCCTGAATGTGAAGAACCAGAAACCTCAAGAAGTGGAGAACTTAGGAGGTCTACAAGGAACAAATGGCAACCAAGGTATAGCTATGATACTTCATTCTTGACTACTAAGGATTATGCTTACATGATTAAAGCAGATGAAGACCCTTCTACATATGAAGAGGCAAAAGGTAAAGAGATTTGGGAAAAAGCTATGCAAGAAGAATATGATGCATTGATGGAGAATCAAACATGGGATTTGGTTCCAAAGCCAAATAGCCAAAAGATCATTGGATGCAAATGGGTCTATAAGACAAAGAGATTTGTAGATGGAAGTGTGTCTAGGTACAAAGCTAGACTTGTTGTAAAAGGGTTTGCTCAGACATATGGTATTGATTATGATGAAACTTATAGTCCAGTGGCAAAGATGACAACCATCAGAACACTCATAGCAATTGCTGCATGCAAAGGTTGGAAATTGTGTCAATTAGATGAGAAGAATGCTTTTTGAATGGTTATATTTCAGATGATGTTTTCATGGAGCAACCTCAAGGATTTAGAGATGGAAGATATCCAGATCATGTGTAAGCTCAAGAGAGCTTTATATGGCTTGAAGCAGGCCCCAAGGGCATGGAACTATAGGCTTGTAAAGTTCTTAAAGGAACTTGGATTTCAAGTATCAAAAGCAGATAGTAGCTTGCTTGTTAAAGCAAGTGATGATGGGTTCATTTACATATGTATATGTTGATGATATAATTCTTACAAGTACAGATGAGAAAGGCATACAAAGCCTAAAGAAGCAAATGGAGAAAGAGTTCAAAATCAGTGACTTGGGAGATTTGTCATACTTCTTGGGCATGGAGATTTCATACACTCAACATGGAGTGTATGTGACTCAAGAGAGGTACTTGAAGAACTTGTTAACCAAGTTTAAAATGAATGATTGCAGAGTAGCACCTACTCCAATGGAGGTGAATCACAAATTAAGCAGATTTGGAGGTGAAGAGTTCAAGGACATGAAGCAATATCGAGTTTGGTTGGTAGTCTTATCTATGCTACATTAACTAGGCCTGATTTATCATATGCAGTTGGGTGTTGTCTCAATTTATGCATTGTCCTAGGAAAGAGCATTCGATTGCAGGTCAAAGAGTGTTGAGGTATATTAAGGGTACACTCAAGAGGGTTTGTATTATGGTTTTACATCAGATACAAATATCAAAATATATAGTGATGCAGATTGGGGCAGGTAATCCAGATGATAGAAGGTCAACCTATGGATACATGTGTTATGTGGGAGATAAGTTTAATCTCCTGGTGCTCAAAGAAGCAACATACAGTTGCTTTGTCATCTACAGAAGCAGTACAAAGGCATGGTTGAAGCTGCAAAAAGAAGTGATATGGCTTAAGCTCTCATGAAGAGTTTTGACACTATACAGAGCATACCTATCATTTATGGTGATAACATGAGTTCATT
>CM035421.1:150846686-150871686 GCA_020310875.1 Ceratopteris richardii
ACAATATAGAGATCTGTTTCTGCTACAATCATTCGTCTTCATCCGCAGTATGACTTCGTTCTTCTCACATCAACAAACATATATATGCTCTCCATTATGTCCAGCACAATCACACAAACTCCTTCAATACTCATAGGAGAGAGAAAAATATAAAATACTCAGCTAATCTTCTATTGATCAATTTCTGATACATGAGCAGCTCCATGACTGATACAACAGAGAGTGTTGTCTAAGTGAGAGAGAGCCACACATCTTCTTTCCATCTAAGTGCTTATATAGAAGCTTGTACGTTCTCGGTGGACTTCAAATCATGTGCATAAAACAAGGAGTAAATCATGGTAGCGCTTTCCTTTATGCATGAATTAAGGAGATCTGATTCTACGTAACTGAGAGAAGAGGATACAATTTCTTAATTTTATGCTTTAAAAATAGGAAAGGAATAATTCTAAAGATGCATTCATATGCAAGAAATATGAATCTTAAACCTAGAGCTTGGGAGAGGGTTCCTATGGGCGAGATGATAAAGAAAATGAGAGAAAGATGAGGGGACACATATGAAAAGCTTCCATTGAAGCTTGCTATATTTTCAACACTCCCCCTCAAGATTCAATGGAAGATCCAGGGAATGTGCCATACAAAATTCTCCTTGAGCAAGGCAATGAATGCTTGGGATCCTTGATGTAGTATCCATGTCTTCAAGATTTGTCGTTGATGCTCCATGCGTCTTCTCATGAAGAAATGAATTGAATCATATGATAATCCAAGACACCACTTCATGACGTCTTTGAAGATATCTTGGTAGATGATCTTCGACATGAGTAGAGGGATGAAGAAATGAGCTATCCATTGAATTGATTTCAAAATGAGAAAGGGAAACAAGATTTTCCTTTTTACCTTCACTTCAATATTGATGAAATTCCCTTTCAATACTTGGTTCTCTTGGACCTTTAACTCCATGAATGTTGTTCCATTGCTTTGACTCTTTAAGCCTTGATAAATCTTTTCTTCATTTGATTTCTCTCTCTTATTCTCTTCTCCTTCTCTCGTCTTTTCATGTCTGGTGGCTTCCCTCTCTTTTCCATTCTTCTTTTCCTTATATTGATCTCTGCTTGCTTCTTCCATTTGTTTTCCTTTGTAGGTGGCTGCCTTGATCTTGTCTTCTTTTGCTTCTTCTTCGAAAATATTCTTACTTTGGTTTCCTTCATCTTCATCTACATGGATGGTTGTGTCTTCTTCATAACTTCTTCTATTTATCAATGTTCCTTGGGCTGATTGCACTTCTTTGTCATCGTTAACTCTTTGAACCTTTTCTTCTACTCCATCTATGGGTTGATCATCATAAGGTGCACTCTCTTGACTCTTCCCCTCCATCTTTAGTATCTGCAAGTTCTTCATATGGCTGGTACTCCAACCATGATAGAAAATCATGAATGATTTTCTCTTCTTGTTCAAAGGTAGGGCTTTGTCTTGCCATCTCTTCTATCTTCATAACTTGAAATAGAAAACAACAAGTACTCCAAGATTTTATACCTTTGAGTGTTATAACTTATGGAATATGTTGAACAATGCATTGTTGGAGTGTTAAATTATTAATGTATTAATGTGTTTTTGATGTTTTTGATATAGTAGCTGGAGGTTCGTGAGGAGCATGAAAGGAGTGAAAGGGTGGATATCAATAATCCAAATAATTATTATTTAGCTTGTAAATAAACCCGCGTAGAAGGTTCTATTGTTAGAAATAGTTAGAAAAGTTATGGTTAGAATAAGGGCCATTGTAGACCGTAGTTTCTGTTATTGAAAGCAATGGCTTTCTGTAAAAGTTAACAACTTTTAGTTTAAGGCTTTCTTTTCAAAGCCGCTCTTATGTAACCACTCTTTTCGATGTAATCAGAAGTTCCTATAAATACATGCACTCTGTGGACTGTCGAAATAGAGTGCATGGGGGGAGATTGCACCCAATACTGCGTTCAGTCTCGTCTCTTGTTGTCAGTATTTTTCTATGTGTTTTCTGCATTCGTAACCTCTGTGTGCGCATGAGCAAGATCCTGACAACATCAAAGCTCTGCACGCATCAATACGGAGGGTTCTGTTCTCTGTTCGCGATTCCGATTCCGTTTCTGTCTCTGTCTCCGGTTCCTATTCTAGTTCCAGTTTCTATTTCTATTCCAGTTCTAGTTCCAGAACCAGAACCTACGTTTACACCTATGTTTGCACCTATGTTTGCACCTATGTTTGCACCTATGTTTGCACCTACGTTTACTCCTTCGGCTTACTCTAAGGCGTCAACTAAGGCAAAGAACTTAGGCAATACATTGGCAACATTGGCACCCAAGGCTCCCTTGGCGACCGTTGGCAGCCGTTGGCTACGCGTGAGGAAATTTTAATTTTTAGTGGGAATAGAGAGTTTTAGATTCCCTAAGGTAGGAGGATTTCAACCCATAAACTCCTACTTACAAGGGAAGTACTTTTACCACTACACTCTTTCTTGGATTTGTCACTCAAGTCCTCTCCTCTTAAATTTAACATAACTTGCAGTTTTTCTTACTTTTTCAAGGCGGCACGATGCGATGTGATGCTACACGTCTCAGGGTACATCTTCTCAGGGTACACCAGGGTACATCTAGACAGGGTACATTCTGCTAGGGTACATTTCTTGAGGATATATCCCGAGAGGAAAGCACTAGCTTAAGGGTCCAAGATAAGTTGCATGGGTGAGAATTAGGTTCAAGAAGTTAAGGTTGAAAGTAAGGAAAGTCTGTAGCAAGAGGGTGTTTTTCTTTTCAAACTCATCGATCCTAGACTATCTCAAGCATCGCATGGTTAATCTTAATAATTCAATGACTCCATGAACATTTCCATGCATGTGATTTTACATGGAACATGCTTTTTTTTTTTTGTTCAGTGATGGAACATGTGATTGGCTATCCATGTTTATTATTTTATCAACTGAGGTGAATTGCTTGTTCAACTGAAGGGCATGTTATAACTTATGGAATATGTTGAACAATGCATTGTTGGAGTGTTAAATTATTAATGTATTAATGTGTTTTTGATGTTTTTGATATAGCAGCTGAAGGTTCGTGAGAAGCGTGCAAGGCATGAAAGGGCGGATATCAATAATCTAAATAATTATTATTTAGCTTGTAAATAAACCCAAGTAGAAGGTTCTATTGTTAGAAACAATTAGAAAAGTAATGGTTAGAATAAGGGTCGTTGTAGACCGTAGTTTCTGTTATTGAAAGCAATGGCTTTCTGTAAAAGTTAGCAACTTTTAGTTTCACGCTTGCTTTTTGAAGCCGCTCTCATGTAACCACTCTTTTGGACGTAATCAAAAGTTCCTATAAATACATGCACTCTGTGGACTATCAAAACAGAGTGCATGGGGGGAGATTGCACCCAATACGACCTGCAGTCTCGTCTCTTGTTGTCTTTATTTTTCTATGTGTTTTTTGCATTCGTAACCTCTGTGTGCGCGTGAGCAAGATCCTGACAACATTGAGACTATCTTGGAATGATAGTTTTGACTCCTTTCTTCAATTGTCCTTGAGTGAGCTTCCACACTAGCTCAAAAATCCTTTGTCTTCTTGACTCCTTGATGTGGCATGAGTGAGCTTCAGTAGCTCAAACTCCTTCAATGAGACCTCTTGAATCCTTTGCCTTGTCGTGGCTTTGTGTGAGCTTTGCTTGATCACCTCCTTTGAACAAGTCTTCTTGACTTCTTCCTTGTCTTCAATTGGTTCTCAATACTTCTTGTTGAGATCACTTCAAGATAAACATAAGCCGAAAATGCTCAAGCCTTTAGCGACCATTGCTCAAGCTTCCTAGTAGTGACCAATGCTCAAGCTTTAGGAGAGCTACTTCTGAGATTCTCAAATCACTAGCATAAATGACAAAGGACTTGAGTTTTCTTCCTCTTCAATCCAAGAAAGTTTGTAACAAGGGCTCACACGCCTTGCCTCGAGCTTTGCCGAAGCTCCTTTGCCTTCCAAAGCTTGAATTTGAACCTTTGCTAGCTTTCTTCTTTTGGCTTTTCTTCAACTCTATTGATGAGGAGACTTATGATAGGACTTCGTTCTTGAATCCTATCCACCTTTATGATGGCAGCCCTTTGCTTTTTGGAGTCTTCTTCTCATCTTGATATTCTTTTTCTTTTCTCGAGTCTTCTTCATCTTTAGTCGTTTGCTTTCACTTTTGAGCTTGCTTTCTCCAAGAACCTACATTCTTCAAACACTCTTAAACAGTTAGTATCTCTTCCAACAAAAGCATCAAGTATGAAATACGAGGGGAACTTGAGCTCCAATAGCTCCTATAATCTTCTTGCAATCCTACGGCTTCAGCAAGCCTCCAACAATCAGTGCATCCAAAAATCAATGAGGGGACTTCAAAAAATCTTGCAACTATGCAAGAGCACTATGGCTTTGATACCACTCTTGGTATATGCAATACCAAATAACATGTGGAAAATGATGGGCCAATACCCAAAAGAGACCGGAATTAGAGTTCTAATTGAAATTCAATATTTTAGTTTCCTTTAATACTTAACCCCATCTCCGTACATCTAAGTAAATCCACCATTTATCTACATAAAGGGCATCGTATCACAACATCATATATAAACATATCATTATGTCATCTTCAACACTTCATATTCATGTATAGAATAATTTATGACTTCCTCATGTGAGCTGCATGTAACCAAATGTATACATGAAGCCCACATATGCTATGCATGACATCACCATAAATAAACTTACGGTTCCATATTCATCACCATATCTTCACAGCGTGCATAGAACTTGTCACCAGACATTCACAACATCATACATTAATAAACTTCAAAATGGTTGCCTGCAAGTATTGATCTGTGTACAGTTAATGTCTTGAATCTTAGCATACATTATGTAGTGCATCATGAAATAAATAGCTCATCATTAGTCTGTTTATATGACATAGCACACATGTTACAATATTGCATCATAAGATATGATTCTTGATAGCAAGTGCATCATATGACCCAGAATTCAATCTTTAATTTCCTGCAACATAATTCCATGGGTTTCAAGGCAACCATTTGTCAGAGCCACCTTCGTGCATATTTCCATCGAATATATATATACACACATATATATATATATATATATATATATATATATATATATATATATATATATATATATATATATATATATATATATAACATTGAGTCATACCACTCTCAATATCACCTCACTCATTTGTACATCATAGCAATACAACTTTTCACTTTCGTCACCAGTATCATCTTTTAATCACGCATGCAGAAGATGCTCTTTGTCTGTGTATATCATGTTTATTCATATCATATTCTCATATGCACAACATTATCAAATCATCACAATATTAATAAATCCACATCATAAATCAAATGCACTATATATGTATATCTGTGCATATATGCAATCCACGTCAAAATGTTCCTTATACTAAATTAAGAGAGATGTACATTGCCTTGCTCCTTATTCAATGAAGCAATCAGATCAAGGCTTGCTCCTGAAGGAATCACATCAAGCTCTTGGGGCTTGCTTGAGTCCATAAAGAGCCTTCTTTAGCCTGCATACATGATATGGAAACCTCTCATCTTCAAAGCCTTGTGGCTGGTCCATGAAGACTACCTCTTCAAGCTCTCCATTTAGGAAAGCATTCTTCACATCCAACTGGTACATCTTGTAACCTTTTGAGGCTGAAATTGCAATCAAACTTCTGACGGTGGACATCTTACCTATTAGAATGAAGTTTTCCTCAAAGTCTATGCCATAGGTTTAAGCAAAACCTTTGGCAACCAGCCTTGCTTTATACCTAGAGATGCTCCCATCTGCATGCCTCTTTACCTTGTACATCCATTTGTTGCCAACGAATTTTATGTCCTTTGTTCTTGGCATCAATGAACAAGTATCATTTTCTTCAAGTGCTTTGACTTCATCCTCCATGGCTTCAATCCATTCCCTATGCTTATTTGCTTCTTCAATAAAGTTAGGTTCTTCACAAGCTATAACTTGACTCATGTAGGCATAGTGTCTTGCAATGAATGAATCATAATTTAACCTTTCAACAGAGTATTTAACCCTATTGGATGACCTTACCTCACCATTAGGTGGTAGGAATCTCTTGCTCTTGGTTTAGATACTTTAAATCCTGGAGTTTCTAGTTTTTCCATATCTTCATCACTTGTAGATTCCATGTCTACCCATCGATGGTCTTCGTCATTTCCCTTTTCCTTTCCTTTGCTACTTCGTTCACTTGAATGAGCTTCATTCCTTGTCCTTCCATGCCAAGCTGATGTAGTACTCTCCTTTGCTGGTGTGCTTGAAGTGGTTGAACCACTTATCTCCATGCTTTGTTGTTGCTCTTTGAACTTCTTCTCAGCTTCATATGCATCGTCAACCTATAACACATCTTTGCTACCATACGAAGGCAACAACTCATCAAATATTACATCCCTAGATACCTTAAGCTCTTTGCTGCAAGGATTATAGCATCTAAAACCCTTTTGCTCTGAAGAATATCCAAGAAATATACACAAGTCATCAAATATTACATCCCTAGATACCTTAAGCTCTTTTTTGCAAGGATTATAGCATCTAAAACCCTTTTGCTCTGAAGAATATCCAAGAAATATACACCTATCTGTCTTCGGGTCTAACTTGTGTCTCAATTCTTGAGGTATGCGAACATAACACACACAAGCAAATACTTTGAGATGTGAAAGGTTGGGTTTCTTACCACACCAAGCTTCATAAGGTGTAACTGCTTGTACTCCTAAGGTTGGACACATATTCATAATGTATATGGCTGTATTTGCTGCATAAGTCCAATAAGAGTTAGGAACATTCATTTCATTTAACAAAGATCTAGCCACTTTTGCTATGTATCTATTCCTCCTTTCTGCCACCCCATTTTTTTGAGGTGTATACCTACAAGTGAATTGCCTTTTGATGCCATGGTCATGTAGAGAATCTGAAAATTCATTTGAAAATACTCTCCCCCTCCATCCAATCTGAGACTCTTTATATACTTCACTATTTCCTTCTCCACTAGGTTTTTGAACCGCTTGAAGTGGTAAAACACCTCTGACTTTGACTTCATGCAATACATCCAAACAAACCTCCAATGGATGGCTCCCTTGTAGGTCCCCATACATCTGTGTGTATGAAATTCAACACTTCATTGCTCACATGTGCTCCCTTCTTGAATGGCAATCTGCTTTGTTTTCCTAATTCACAAGCATGGCATAAATGTTGCATATTTTGAGATGTAAGATCAGGTAGACCACTCACCAAGCCTTTCCTTTGCATGTCCTCCATCCTTTGTAAGTTTATGTGCCCAATTCTTTTATGCCTTTAGTTGATTTCCACAATATGTTTATTTCCAATGAAATCTGAATTTCTATTCATACCACCCATGTAGTTTGGAAGTGTGGTAAGGATAATTGCCTCCTCTATCTCTAAGTCTTGAGCAGATCGATTCTGAGTTTCTATTTCGCATTTGGCATTGGTTGCCTTGTAGAAAGATCTAGTTCTATGAAGGGTGGGATCTCTTCTTTGATCTTGTTCCATCTATCTTCTTAAAATTTGGCCCAAAAATCATGTGACCGATTTGCTTCTACCTCAGGAATTAAGGAATTAATCTTCATGGTTTCCAACCCTAATCCCTCTTCAACCACTATGGGTACTTTTGGTTCTTCCTGCTTTGAGTTGAAACTTTTTAAGCCTTCTTGGAATTTCTTCTTTGGGATTCTCATTTTGAGAATGTTTGGGATTGATTTTCCGAGCATAGTCTGAGAAAATTCAAAAGTTTCTTACAAAACTTCAATCTTTCTTTCTCTAGATCTCCTTTGGGGTAGCACTGGTCATGCTCCTCTAGACCAGCTGATGCCTCTATTCTAGATTAGTAAGCTTTTAACAACACTTGTAGGTCTTTAGGCATAGGATCTTCTAAAATTGATCTTACCTAGTTGTTTGTTTGTTCTTCCTTCACCATATCATTGTCTTGTTTGGATTAGCTTACTTGTGTAGAATCTATCTCTTGTGTAGAATTTGTTTTTTCTTCACCCAGTTTCTTCATCCAATTGCTTTTGATCTTTTATCTTCTATCTTCCATTTTGTAGCCCTTCTCTTCTTAGAGCTTTTCAACAATTCTTCAGAGTCTTTGAACACTAAAGTGGGGTGTAATAGGCCTCTTTTCTAGTGAAATAATTCATTTTAAACATTCTGAATTTCATTTTGGGGATAATTCTTAGAATGAATAATTAGGTCATTTTATGCATGGAGGAAAAATTTTGGGTTGACAATTTTCATATTCTCTCTCTAGACCTTATTCACATCATGTTTTCTAGTGGAATTTTGAAGGTGAAGATGAAAGAATTAAGGAAAACTCTGCATGAGAGAAAGGTAGAGCAAGTATAAGAAAATAAAAGTGCTTGTGTGAAATTTTTGTGAATCATGTTTTAAGTACCTCGTTCAGAGTCCTATATTTATTCATTGTAAGAAAATGCCTTGGTTTTACTCTCTCTAGAATTTTCAAACTTGTAGGGCTCAAAAGTGGCATTTGGAGGTGGATTTGGACCTCGGATGTCTCTAACACTATCGTGCACATCCCAAAATTGAATGAAAGTGTCTCTCACAAGCTTCAGCTGATCCTCACCATCTATTTCTATTCCAATATGTGACTCCGATGCTTACATGTCACCATCTCTAATTATGGATATTTTCGGATACGTCTTTTTGGTGTTTTTCTCCTATTTTTGAAAGGTTGCTTTTCTCAGTATAAAGAATTACTTCATGAAGGGACATGCATTTAATGTGTGAGGAATATGTCTAGAGTCTTAAGGTAGAGCGTGAACATGAAGAATACATTGCATATATATATATATATATATATATATATATATATATATATATATATATATATATATATATATATATATATATATATATATATATATATATATATATATATATATATATATATATATATATATAAGTATCTGGCATGACTCACAGACGCAAAGGATATGAGTATTAAAATATTGGATTGATATCCGTTAAAGAAACTTGTCTTCTACTGAATATTGACAATATTTGATTGATGTAAAAGAATTATGTGTATGGACATGATAAGTGAAATAGGTTGCTATATGTGAGAAAAGGAAATACAACATATGTTCGCATGTAGATAATATAAAAATAGGAAATGTTGTGTGTAGATCTCTCTTGAAGAATAGATGCCACATTTATGAGCACATGAACTAGTGAAAATATATACAGTATGACCAAAAGAGGTGAGTTTATATATACACTTGGGTTAAGAAACTTTGAAAAATGCACAATATTGCTCTGTATGCTAATAGTTGAATGAAATGTTATGTTGTACATTTCTTCAATCATATATGAGACAAAAAAGTCATAGTGATGAGTATTGTTCTCTATGCAGGTAACTCTAGTGGTATATATTGCATGGTTTTGATGTATATGAACTAACACAAATCTTGAATATCGAGTTGTAACAAATATTGGATACATGCTCGATGTATAGAGCCATACAAATAAGGCATATATGATTGATCTATGGTTTGAAGAGTGCACTATTTATATATATGATACTCTATTGAGGTTTTGATGAATTGCTTTTATGTATGAATCTTGTGGAATAAAGCAATGCTATGGTTAAGCGATGTCTTAAAGGTGTGGTTAAATACTAACAAGACAAAGGGGACTAGAAATTGATAAAAAGCAATTTAAATCCAGATGGTGATCCTATCAAGTAATCGGCCCGCTATTTTATCGCATGTGCTTTGGTATTCCATATACCAACAATGGTATCATAGCTATAGTGATCTTGTATGGTTGCAAAATTGTTGAAGTCCCCTTATTGATTTTGGATGCACTTTGATTACTAGAGGCTTTTTGAAGCCATAGGATTGCAAGAAGACTATAGGAGCTATTGGAGCTCAAGGTCCCCCCAAGGATTTCATACTTGATACTTTTGTTGGAAGAGATACTAACTCTTTAAGAGTGTTTGAAGAATATAGGTTCTTGGAGAAAGCAAGTTCAAAAGTAAAAGAAAATGACTAAAGACGAAGAAGTTTCAAGAAAAGATAAAGAATCTCGAGACAAGAAGAAGACTCCAAAAAGCAAAGGGCTGCCATCATAAAGGTGGATAGAATTCAAGAAGGAATTCCTATCATAAGTCTCCTCATTGATTGAGTTGAACAAGCCAAAAGAAGAAAGCTAGCAAAGGTTCGGATTCAAGCTTTTGAAGGCAAACAAGCTGTGGCAGAGGTCAAGGCAAACTTGCTTGGATTCAAGAGGATGAAAACTCAAGGTATAGATTTTTTTAGTTCATTGTTCTTGAACATTGAAGCTAAAGTGATAAAGGTTCTACAAAGGACTTCTAGTCCTTGTCATTTATGCCAGTGATTAATTGAGAATCTCACAAGAAACTCGCCTAAAGCTTGAGCATTGATTGTTTCTGGGAAGCTTTAGCAATGGTCACTAAAGGCTTGAGAATTTTTAGCTTATGTTTATCTTGAAGTTATCTCAACAATAAGTGTTGAGAACTATTGGGAAAGATGGATGGACACTACAAGAAATGAGTAGGTACTGCTAGATCCTGCTTTGTACCAGCCCCTTGTAGCTTCAAAGTTGAGTTGTGGGCCCTCTTAGCTTTATAATGACACTATACAAGTGCCTATGTACTTTGGAAATGATGTGAGCAATGATTGAATCAAAAAAAACTACTTCCAAGTTGAGAGATTAATGAAAACCTTCTATTTTTGTTCAAACACCTACTGCTTGTTATGCTCAGTGCTTCTAGTATAGTAGGAATTAGAAAAATTCCTTCTAGATGTATCTAATAGCTTAGTAAGATAATGATTCCAAGTGGAATCACTTAAAATTATGCACTATACACAGAGCAATCAATTTAGCAATTGAATCACTACCCTCGATTTTTTAGGACCTTTGCAGAGTTTGCCCAGTGAGTGCTTCGACACGCTTTTCTCCAAATCGGCTGAATAGATTAACTTCAAAATTTGTGAGCATGTAGAAAAATTTCTGAATAGATTGACTTCACTCTCTTACAATATGGCAATGGAGAACTCCGAAAATGGAGACATCTTACCGTGACTTTTTACAAGCCACTGTTATAAGTGCTACATTCAAATTTGAATTTGAATTCAACTTTTGGCTCTTTCTAAAAGTAATCCACCAATCTAGGAGTTATCCTCTCCAACATAAAGTTTGTGACTTTTCCATCTAACAAACTCCACAAGTTTGTAGGTAGTTACAATGATTCACCCAAGTCAAAATGACTTTTATAAATGGTAAAGATCTTCCTAGCAATGGTTTTCATGGAGCTTCAAATATTCATGAACTTCTAGGCAAATGTGTAGGCTTGAACTTTGCACCAAAAGCTCCCCCTCAAGTCAAACATTTTGGCTTGGTCTTCTTCTTCAATCTTCATGAATGTCCTGCAATCCAATCATTGACTTAAACCTGCAAAATTTTGTACCATCTAATGCTCTAGTTAAGAAGTTTGCACATTGCATCGTAGTTGACACATATGCCAACTGAATTTCCTTGCTCAACAGCTTCTCTCTCAGATAATGATAGTGGACCTCTATATGCTTGGTCCTAGTATGATAAATAAGATTAGCTGCAAGATGTAGTGGGCTTTTATTATCTCCAAAAATCATTGGAGATGTATTATAATAATCTAAATCTGTATACAATAATCTGATGCATATGGCCTCTTGAATAGCATTAGCCAATCCTCAATACTCTACCTTTGTAGAAGATATAGCAAGAGTAGGTTGCTTCTTTGAAGACCATGATATAGGTTTGTTACCTCCAAAAGATAGGTATCCTGAGGTACTCCTTCTATCATCTTTGCAACCTGCCCAATCTGCATTTGAATATATTTTGATGTCCAAGTCTGATGTATAAGGAAAATACAATCCTTGATTTTGAGTGCCTTTAAGGTACTTCAAAATCCTTTTGGCAGCTCCCAAATAAGGTTCCCTAGGTTTGTGCATAAAGTGACTTAGAACACTTACTCCATAAGCAATATCAACCCTTGTTAATGTAGCATAGTTAAAGCTTCCCACTATGCTTTGATAACCTGCAATATTCTCAAGTACATCACCTTCATGGGCACTTAACTTTTGGTTTACCTCCATTCGAGTACTTGCAACTTTGGCATCCTGCAAATAAAACCTCCTTAACATATCCTGTATATACTTTCTCTCAGTAATATAAATTCGAGAGTTAGTATAGACTAACTCAAGTCCAAGAAAATATTTTAGTGATCCAAGGTCACTAATTTTCAACTCCTTCATCATCTAATTCTTGATCTGCTTGATTCCATTAGCATCATTACCTGTGAGTATGATATCATCAACATATACACATAGTTATATTACCTTTGAATTAATTCTCTTGATAAAGAGAGAAGTATCTGCTTTAGTCATGATAAAACCTTGATCTCGAAGATATGTAGTCAACATATGGTTCCATGCCCTAGGTGTCTGCTTCAATCCATAAAGAACTTTGTTCAATTTAGATACATATGTTACCTTGTTTGGATCCTCAAAACCAGGAGGTTCAGACATGTACTCCTCCTCTGAAATCCAGCTATTTAGAAATGCATTTTTTACATCCAACTGATACATGTTCCAATTCTTTGATGCAGCCACACTTACCAATACCCTGATGGTTGGAATTTTTGCCATAGGTGAGAAGGTTTCTTCATAATCAACTCCTTGGGTTTGTGCAAAACCCTTAGCCACAAGTCTAGCCTTGTACCTACTTATTGATCCATCAGAATTCCTTTTGATCTTATAGATCCATCTAGAACTAATTACCTTCATAGACTCCTTCTTTGGTACGAGTTTCCAAGTATCACTCTCCTTGAGTGCTTCAATTTCCTCATCCATAGCTTCCTTCCATTCTGCCTTGGTCTTTGCCTCTTCATATGATGATCGCTCTTCAAATGACAAGTCTTTTGCAAGATAAACAGAGTGCTTAGTAACTAGGGAAGTGTCGTACCCATATCTGATTGGTTTCTTTCTCTCCCTTTGTGATCTTCTCATTGCTTGGTTTGATGATTCAAGTATATCCTCCAATTTCTTCATCTTGACTTTGCCTTTGGACTTCCATGCCTTGAACTCTTCTAGGTTAATGATGTCCTAATCATCTAAGTTGATGTCTCCATTCTGAGTAGGCTCCTCCTTACTAAGGCTTGGAAACTCCTCTTCCAAGTCATAAGGTAGTCTTACTTTCCTGCATTCACTATCAAACCAAGAGTCATTCTCATCAAAGACAACATCTCTACTGATCATGAATCCTTTGTTTGAAGAGTTGTAGAACCTGTATCCTTTTTTATTCAAGTCATATCCTATGAAGATGCACTTCTCTGCCTTAGGGTCTAGCTTACCTCTTATATGAGAAGGGATATGCACATAAGCTATTCATCCAAAGATTCTGCAATGATCAAGTGAGGGTCTTCTACCATGCCATGCTTCATATGGGGTCATCCCATCAAGAGATTTAGATGGAAACCTGTTTACAAGATAAGTGGTAGTAGATACACTCTTTGCCTAGAAATAATTAGGTAGTTATTTCTCATTTAACATTTACCTAGCTGTTTCAACAATTAATCTATTTCTCCTTTCTGCCACCCCATTTTGCTCAGGGGTATACCTTGTTCTAATTTCTCTCTTGATTCCTCTGTCCTACAAGAATGCATCATGATCATTTGAGAAGTACTCACCTCCTCCATCTGACCTTACTCTCTTTAGGTTTCTCCCTGTTTGGTTCTCAACAAGTGCAAGATACTTTTTAAAGCAATTGAATACTTCATCTTTGTGCTTGATAAAGTACAATATAGTCCACCTATTGTAATCATCAATGAAAGATACATAATACCTTGATCCAGAAATTGAGGAATGCTTACTTGGTCCCCATACATCTATATGGACAAGCTCTAGGTAGTCCTCATGCAGGTAGCCTTTCCTTGAGAAGTGTAACCTGCGAGATTTTCCAAACTGACAAGCACCACATTTATAATGCTTGGATACATTAGGTATCCCAAGCACACATTGATCTCTACATATCTTTTTTAAGGTTCTCTCACCAACATGCCCTAATCTCTTATGCCAAATTTCAAGTTCTAATAATTTTTTATCTTTGTAACTATAAAGTTCAATGTTCCTTATATCCCCAAGTTGAAAAGTAAATAATCTACCTATCTTTTCTCATTTGCCAATTCTCTTGAATCCATGTTGGGGGTCCTCCACAAATGCTCCATATTGGTTGAATCTAACGTGCAAACCCTTTTCCACAATCTGTCCAACACTCATCAAGTTTTTTGTAATTGTATGTACATATAGAACCCTACTCAACAAATTCTTGTTTCCATCAGAGGTCTTAACATTTCCAACTTTAATCATTGAGTGCTTGGTGTCATCACCTGTTTGTACCTGATGCTTACCCTTTGGTTCCTCAATGTCAAAGAGAAGAGCTACATTGCCTGCCACATGGTTTGAGCATCCTGAGTCAATGTAGAAGAGATGTTCATCATTTATGACTCACACACATAAAGGATGAGTATTAAAATATTGGATTGATATCCATTAAAGAAACTTGTCTTCTACTAAATATTGACAGTATTTGATTGATGTAAAAGACTTATGTGCAAGGACATGATAAGTAAAATAGGTTGCTATATCTGAGAAATGGAAACACAGCATATGTTTGCATGCAGAGAATATACAAATAAGACATGTGTGCAGATATCTCTTGAAGAATATGTGCCACATTCATGAAGACATGAACTGGCAAAATTATATACAATATGACCAAAAGAGGTCAGTTTATATATACACTTGAGTTAAGAAGTGTTTTGAATAATTCATAATATTGCTCTATATGCCGATAGATGAATGAACTGTTATGTTGTACATTTCTTCAATCGTATATGAGACAAAAAAGTCATAGTGATGATTATTGTTCTCTATGCAGGTAAATCTAGTGGTATATATGCATGGTTTTGACATATATGAACTAACAAAGATCTTGAATATTGATTTGTAAGAAATATTGGATACATGCTCGATGTATACAACCATACAAATATAGCTTATATGATTGATCTATGGTTTGAAGAGTGCACTGTTTATATATATGATACCATGTTGAGGTTTTGATGAATTGCTTTATGTATGAATCTTGTGGAATAAAGCAATGCTATGCTTAAGTGATGGATTAAAGGTGTGGTTAAATAATAAGAAGACAAATGGGACTACAAATTGAGAAAAGGCAATTAAAATTCTCAAAAGGCAATTAAAATTCAAATTGAGATCCTATTAAGTGACCGGCCCACTATTTTATCGCATGTGCTTTGGTATTCCATATACCAACATATGAATATGTATATGTATATGTATATGTATATGTATATGTATATGTATATATGTATGTGTATATGTATATGTATACGTATATGTATATATATGTATATGTATATGTACATGTCTATGTATATGTATATGTATATGTATATGTATAAGTATGTGTATATGTATATGTACATGTATATGTATATGTATGTGTATATGTATATGTATACGTATATGTATATATATGTATAAGTATATGTATACGTATATGTATATATATGTATATGTATATGTACATGTATATGTATATGTATATGTATATGTATATGTATATGTGTATGTATATGTACATGTCTATGTATAATATATGTATATGTATATGTATATGTATATGTATATGTATATGTATATCTATATGTAAATTTATATGTATATGTATATTTATATCTATATGTATATGTATTTCTATATATATATATATATATATATATATATATATATATATATATATATATATATATATATATATGTATGTATATGTATACGTATATGTATATGTATATGTATTTGTATTTGTATAAGTATATGTATATGTATATATTGTATATGTATATGTATTTGTATTTGTATAAGTATATGTATATGTATATATTGTATATGTATATGTATTTGTATTTGTATAAGTATATGTATATGTATATATTGTATATGTATATGTATTTGTATTTGTATATGTATACGTATATGTATATGTATATGTATATGTATATGTATATGTATATGTATATGTATATGTATATGTATATGTATATGTATATGTATATGTATATGTATATGTATATGTACATGTATATGTATATGTATATGTATATGTTGTTGGGAAAGATTGATGGACAATCCAAGGGATTGAGTAGCTACTGCTAAATCCTCCTTTGTACCAGCCCTTTTATAATTTAGAGTTGATACGTGGACCTCCTTAGATTTCCAATGACACCAACAAATATCCTATGTACTTTGGAAATTATGTGTGTAATGATTGAATCAAAACAGATAACTTTGGAATTGAAGATCTCAAGAAAACCTTCTATTTTTGTCTTGATACCTGCTGGATCTTTTGTCAGTATGCCTAGCACGGTAAGAATTGGAAAAATTTCTTTTAGGGGTATCTAATTAGCTTAGGAAGCTAACTATTCCAAGTGGAATGATGTAAAAAGATTAATTATGCTAAGAGAAATCAATTTAGCAAGTAAACCTTTACCCCCGATTTTTTAGGACTATTACAGTCAATGACCAGTGATCACCTCGACGAGCTTTTCTCTGAAATGGCTGAATAGAATCTTCGCAAACTTTAGTAGTATGTAGAAAACTTCAAGCTGAATCCAAAAAGCTTTAGATCTCTGACGTTGGTGAAGAAATGATTGAGATATGCTCTCCACAAGTTGACAGACTTTCAAGTAGTATGACAGAGAACTCACAAATGAACAATGGAGATATATGTATTAATGAACACTTGTATACAAACCCATTGGCATGAAGATCATTGCCTAATGCTGTAGATAGGTGTGGGCTAGATTGTAGGCCTCAGACACACTCAGAATTGACAGTAATGAGCTGGAAAATGATGAGTCTTAACCGCGACTTTTTCATGAACACTTTTATAGTGATTGAGTAAAAATTTGAATTCAAATTCAAACTTTTGGCTCCCTATGATCACGCTCCTATATCCTAGGAGATATTCCATCAATCAAATCTAACCTTTTCCACGGATCCCTTTTGGTAGGTGTTTACAAAGATTCCAAGTCAAATCTGACTTTTACAAAGAAGTAAAGTGGTAGTTAACCACTAGCAATAGTTCCTATGCTTCTCCATATGTGTATGGACTTCAATGCATTCTTCAAGCCAAATGTGTAGGCTTGTGATTTGCACCAACATCTCCCCCTCAAGCCAAATATTTTGGCTTGGTCTTCATCCTCTTTCTTCATGTCCTGCAATCCAAAACAGTGCTTTGAACCTGCAAAGTTTTGTTCCATCCAAAGCTTTAGTCAACAAATCTGCACATTGCATGTTGGTTGATACATAGGTTAGTTGAATGTTCTTGTTTAATAACTTCTCTCTCACATAATGGTAATGGACCTCTATATGTTTGGTCCTAGCATGATAGATAGTCCTCTATACTCTGCCTCTGTGGAAGATAAAGCAATAGTAGGTTGCTTCTTTAAAGACCATGATATTGGCTTATCACCTGCAAATGAAATGTATCCAGAACTGCTCCTCCTATCATCCTTGCATCCTACCCAATTTGCATCTGAATAGATCTTGATATCAATGTGTGAAGTGTAAGGAAATTACAAAGCATGATTTTGTGTACCCTTGAGATACTTTAATATTCTCTTAGCTGCCTCTAAGTGAGGTATCCTTGGCTTGTGCATAAACAGACTTAGCACACTAACTCCATATGCAATGTCTATCCTTGTTAAGGTAGCATAGTTTAAGCTACCCACCATACTTTGATAACCGGTAATATCATTAATTTCATCACCTTCATGGGCACTTAGTTTTAGGTTTACCTCCATTGGAGTACTTGCCACTTTAGCATCTTGCAAGTGAAATTTCTTCAACATATCCTGTATGCACCTTTTCTGAGTAATGTATATTCCAGAGTTAGTATAGACTAACTCAAGCCCAAGAAAATACTTTGGTAGACCAAGATCATTGATCTTGAACTCCTTCATCATCTAGCTCTTGATTTGCCTTATTCCATTTACATCATTACCTGTAAGTATGATGTCATCAACATAAACACATAGGTATACTACCTCCAAACTACTTCTCTTGATGAATAAAGAAGTGTCTGCCTTGCTCATGACAAAACCTTGGTCTCGGAGGTAAGTGGTCAACCTGTGATTCCATGCCCTAGGTGCCTGCTTTATTTCCATATAAATCTTTATTCAATTTGCACACATATGATACCTTAGTTGGATCCTCATAACCAGGCGGTTGTGACATATATACCTCCTCTGAAATTCATCCATTCAAGAAAGCATTTTTGACATCCAATTGATACATGTTCCAATTGTTTGATGCAGCTACACTCACCAACACTCTGATGGTTGGCATATTGGCCACAAGAGAGAATGTCTCTTCATAGTCAATGCCTTGGGTTTGTGCAAAACCCTTGGCTACCAATCTGGCTTTATACCTATTGATTGACCCATCAAAATTTCTTTTGAGGTTATAGATCCATCAGGATCCTATTACCTTCATGGAGTCCATCTTTGGTACTAGTTGCCATGTGTCACTTTCCTTGAGTACTTCAATCTCCTCATCCATAGCAACTTTCCATTCTGTATTGGTTATGGCTTCTTCATATGATCCTAGTTCTTCAATTGACAAATATTTGGCAAGATAAACAAAGTGTTTAGTAACAAGAGATGTATCATACCCATGTCTGATAGGTTTTTTGCCCTCTCTTTGTGATCTTCTGATTGACTGATTTGAAGATTCAGGTATATCTTCAAGCTTCTTCATTTTGACTTTGCCCTTGGACTTCCATGCCTTGAACGGTTCAAGGTTGATGATATCTTGAGCATCTGAGGTTGAGTCTTCAATTTGAGTAGGTTGCTCCTTAGCAAGACTTGGAAACTCCTCTTCCAAGTCATAGGGTAGTTTAAACTTCCTGCATTCATTCTCATACTAAGAATCATTTTCATCAAACACAACATCTCTGCTAACTATGAACCCCTTATTGGAAGGGTTGTAAAACCTGTACCCTTTTTTATTTAGATCATATCCAATAAAGATGCACTTATCAGCCTTAGGGTCTAGTTTACCTCTTATCTAAGAAGGAATGGGTACATATGCTACACATCCAAATATCCTGCAATGGTCAAGTGAAGGTCTCTTACCATGCAATGCTTCATAGGGTGTCATCCCATCAAGGGACTTGGAGGGTAACCTATTTATGAGGTAAGTGACAGTGGAAACACTCTCTGCCCATAGATAGTTAGGTAAATTTTTTTCATTCAACATAGACCTACCTATCTCAACAATCAACCTATTTCTTCTCTCAGCTACCCCATTCTGTTTAGGAGTATACCTTGTGGTGGTTTCTCTTTTGATGCCTCTGTCGTGCAAGAAGTCTTCAAACTCATTGGAGAAGTACTCACCTCCTCCATCTGACCTTAGTCTCTTTAAGTTCCTTCGTGTCTGATTTTCAACTAGTGCAAGATATTATTTATAAAGCAATTAAATACTTCATCCTTGTGCTTCATGAAGTACAATATAGTCCATCTGCTAATATCATCAATAAAAGACACATAGTACCTTGATCCTGAGATTGAGGGGTCTTTGCTTGGTCCCCATACAGCTATGTGTACAAGTTCTAGGTAGTCCTCATGCATGTAGCCTTTCCTTGAGAAGGGTAACCTGTGAGACTTCGCAAATTGACAAGCACTACATTTATATATCATGTGCTGTTTGGAAACATTGGGTATTCCAATAACACATTGATCCCTGCATATCTGTTTCAAGGTTCTTTCACCTACATGCCCTAATATTTTGTGCCAAATCTCAAGCTCTGAAAGTGTTTGATGTTTATAACTGTATAGAGCAATGTTCTTTGTGTCTTCTAGCTCAAAAGTGAAAAGTGTACCTGATTTTTCTCCTTTAACAATCCTCTTGAACCCCTGCTTAGGATCCTCCACAAATGCTCCAAATTGGTTGAATCTAACCTGCAAACCTTTTTCCACAATCTCTCCAACACTCATCAAATTTTTGGTAATGGTTGGTACATAGATTACCCTACTCAACAAGTTTTGATTTCCATCAGAAGGCTTAACATTTCCAACTTTAACTACTGAGTGCTTTGTGTCATCACATGTTTGTACTTGGTGCTTACCTTTTGGTTCCTTAAGATCAGAGAGTAGTGCTACATTGCCAGCCACATGATTTGAGCATCCTGAGTCAATGTAGAATAGGTGGTCATCATTTGTACCTAGTTTTGAAGTCATGTTCATGATCAGAAGAGAGTCATCTTGCTCCTCTGTATAATTGTTGTAGTCCTTTTTGGTTTTGAATCCTCCTTGGTAGCTGCCATTGTAGTTGTTGTTGTAATTGTTGTTGTAGTTGTTGTTGTAGCCTTGGTGATGGTTGAATCTACCTCTTCACTGTGAGTATCCACCTCTTTGGTATCCTCTTCCTCTCTGAATTTTGTAGTTCCTGAAACACTCATATGTAGTATGATTTGATAAACCACAAATGTTGCATGGTGAGGAGTTATAGGATCTTCCCCTACCTTGCTTACCTCCTCTACCCCTTCCTCTTGATGATCTACCTCTCTCTGCATAGTTAGCTTGGGAGGTAGAGCCTTCATCTTCTCCTTTCTTGTTCTTGCCTTTATCTTTAACTTTAGCTTTACCAGTGTATAGGGCAGAAGAGCTATTACCTTTGGATGTATCTCCATTCTTGTTGAGCTTTTCTTCATGAGTGAATAATTGTCCCATGAGAGTGGTAAGGTCTGGTATTTGCATGTCCATGTAAAGGTCCATGGTAGTGGTGAAGCTTTCCCATTTGTCATCAGCTTTGATCCCATTCATCACTTGCCTTACAATCTGCTCTTCTTCAATCTCTTCTCATATGCTTGCTAACTGATCTGCTACATCTTTAATCTTGGTCACAAACTCTGAAACAGCCTGCTTAGGTTGCTTCCTTAATGTGGTAAATTCAATCCACAACTGATTCTTTCTAGCCCTTGTGTTTGAAGAGAAATAAGATGACAAGGTTTCCCAAGTCTCTTGGGATTTCTTACAGTTTCTAATATGTGGCAAAAGAAAATCAGAGATGGATTTGAGTAAATAAGACCTTGCTAATGCATCCTTAGCACACCATGTGTTGAGCTTTTCATGTTCTTCCTTAGTTGGTAATCCTCTTGTTTTGAATGAGGGCGATTCCTCATCTCCTGAGATGTATCCATAGAGGCTCCTTCCTTGTAGGTATGTCTTCATCCTTAGAGACCATGCCTGATAATTGTTCCTGTCCAATTTATGAATAAATGAAGGAAAACCATCTCCCATTTTACCTTAGTTTGCTCTGATACCACTGTTGGGAAAGATGGATGGACACTCCAAGAGATTGAGTAGGTATTGCTAAATCCTGCTTTGTACCAGACCTTTTATACTTCAGAGTTGATAAGTGGACCTCCTTAGCTAATTAGCTTAGCAAGCTAACTATTCCAAGTGGAATGATGTAAAAAGATTAATTATGCTAAGAGAAATCAATTTAGCAAGTAAACCTTTACCCCTAATTTTTTAGGACTGTTGCAGTCAATAACCAGTGATCACCCCGAGGAGCTTTTCTCTGAAATGGATTAATAGAATCTTCGCAAGCTTTGGTAGTATGTAGAAAACTTCAAGTTGAATCCAACAAGCTTTAGATCTCTGACGTTGGTGAAGAAATGACTGAGATATGCTCTCCACAAGTTGACAGACTTTCAAGTAGTATGACAGAGAACTCAGAAATGAACAATGGAGATATATGTATTAATCAACACTTGTATACAAAACCCATTGGCATGAAGATCATTTTCTAATGGTGTAGATAGGTGTGGGCTAGAGTGTAGGCCTCAGACACACTCAGAATTGACAGTCATGAGCTCGGAAATGATGAGTCTTAACCGCGACTTTTTCATGAATACTTTTATAGTGATTGAGTAAAAATTTGAATTCAAATTCAAACTTTTGGCTACCTATGATCAAGCTCCTATATCCTAGGAGATATTCCATCAATCAAATCTTACCTTTTCCACGAATCCCTTTTGGTAGGTGTTTACAAAGATTCCAAGTCAAATCTGACTTTTACAAAGAAGTAAAGCGGTAGTTAACCACTAGCAATAGCTCCTATGCTTCTCCATATCTGTATGGACGTCAATGCATTCTTCAAGCCAAATGTGTAGGCTTGTGATTTGCACCAACATATCCCCCTCAAGCAAAACATTTTGTCTTGGTCTTCATCTTCACTCTTCATGTATATCCTGCAATCCAATTAGTGCTTTGAACCTGCAAAGTTTTGTTCCATCCAAAGCTTTAGTCAAAAAATCTGCACATTGCATGTTGGTTGATACATAGGTTAGTTGAATGTTCTTGTTTAATAACTTCTCTCTCACATAATGGTAATGGACCTCTATATGTTTGGTCCTAGCATGATAGATAGGATTAGCTGCAAGGTGAAGTGAGCTTGTATTATCTCCAAATATTATTGGTGACCTAGTATATAAACCCAATTCTGTATACAATAGCTTGATCCATATAGCTTCTTGGGTGGCATTAGCCAGTCCTCTGTACTCTGCCTCTGTGGAAGATAAAGCAATAGTAGGTTGCTTCTTTAAAGACCATGATATTGGCTTATCACCTGCAAATGAAATGTATCTAGAAGTGCTCCTCCTATCATCCTTGCATCCTACCCAATTTGCATCTGAATAGATCTTGATATCAATGTGTGAAGTGTAAGGAAAATACAAGGCATGATTTTGTGTACCCTTGAGATACTTTAATATTCTCTTAGCTGCCTCTAAGTGAGGTATCCTTGGCTCGTGCATAAACTGACTTAGCACAGTAACTCCATATGCAATGTCTATCCTTGTTAAGGTAGCATAGTTTAAGCTACCCACCATACTTTGATAACCTGTAATATCATTAATTTCATCACCTTCATGGGCACTTAGTTTTAGGTTTACCTCCATTGGAGTACTTGCCACTTTAGCATCCTGCAAGTGAAATTTCTTCAACATATCCTGTATGTACCTTTTCTGAGTAATGTATATTCCAGAGTTAGTATAGACTAACTCAAGCCCAAGAAAATACTTTAGTAGACCAAAATCATTGATCTTGAACTCCTTCATCATCTGGCTCTTGATTTGCCTTATTCCATTCACATCATTACCTGTAAGTATGATGTCATCAACATAAACACATAGGTATACTACCTCTGAACTACTTCTCTTGATGAATAGAGAACTGTCTGCCTTGCTCATGACAAAACCTTGGTCTTGGAGGTAAGTGGTCAACCTGTGATTCCATGCCCTAGGTGTCTGCTTTAATCCATATAAAGCCTTATTCAATTTGCACACATATGATACCTTAGTTGGATCCTCATAACCAGGCAGTTGTGACATATATACCTCCTCTAAAATCCATCCATTCAAGAAAGCATTTTTGATATCCAATTGATACATGTTCCAATCTTTTGATGCAGCTACACTCACCAACACTCTGATGGTTGGCATATTGGCCACAAGAGAGAATGTCTCTTCATATTCAATGCCTTGGGTTTGTGCAAAACCCTTGGCTACCAATCTGGCTTTATACCTATTGATTGACCCATCAGAATTTCTTTTGAGGTTATAGATCCATCTGGATCCTATTACCTTCATGGAGTCCATCTTTGGTACTAGTTGCCATGTGTCACTTTCCTTGAGTACTTCAATCTCCTCATCCATAGCAACTTTCCATTCTGTATTGGTTATGGCTTCTTCATATGATCCTCGTTCTTCAACTGATAAATATTTGGCAAGATAAACAGAGTGTTTAGTAACAAGAGATGTATCATACCCATATCTGATAGGTTTTTTGCCCTCTCTTTGTGATCTTCTGATTGACTGATTTGAAGATTCAGGTATATCTTCAAGCTTCTTCATTTTGACTTTGCCCTTAGACTTCCATGCCTTGAACGCTTCAAGGTTGATGACATCTTCATCATTTGAGGTTGAGTCTTCAATTTGAGTAGGTTGCTCCTTAGCAAGACTTGGAAACTCCTCTTTCAAGTCATAGGGTAGTTTAAACTTCCTGCATTCATTCTCATACTAAGAATCATTTTCATCAAAGACAACATCACTACTAACTATGAACCCCTTATTGGAAGGGTTGTAAAACCTGTACCCTTTTTTATTTAGATCATATCCAATATAGATGCACTTCTCAGCCTTAGGGTCTAGCTTACCTCTTATCTGAGAAGGAATGTGTACATATGCTACACATCCAAATATCCTGCAATGGTCAAGTGAAGGTCTCTTACCATGCCGTGCTTCATAGGGTGTCATCCCATCAAGGGACTTGGAGGGTAACCTGTTTATGAGATAAGTGGCAGTGGAAACACTCTCTGCCCATAGATAGTTAGGTAACTTTTTTTCATTCAACATAGACCTACCTGTCTCAACAATCAACCTATTTCTTCTCTCAGCTACCCCATTCTGTTCAGGAGTATACCTTGTGGTGGTTTCTCTTTTGATGCCTCTGTCCTGCAAGAAGTCTTCAAACTCATTGGAGAAGTACTCACCTCCTCCATCTGACCTTAGTCACTTCAAGTTCTTTCCTGTCTGATTTTCAACTAATGTAAGATATTTTTTAAAGCAATTAAATACTTCATCCTTGTGCTTCATGAAGTACAATATAGTCCATCTGCTAATATCATCAATAAAAGACACATAGTACCTTGATCCTGAGATTGAGGGGTCTTTGCTTGGTCCCCATACATCTATGTGTACAAGTTCTAGGTAGTCCTTATGCATGTAGCCTT
>CM035421.1:150879186-150891686 GCA_020310875.1 Ceratopteris richardii
GTGTAGTGGGTTCGGAGGTGGTGACAGTAGAGGTTACAGTGGCAGGGGGAGGTGAAGGGGGCTGATGTGGGGGAGAGGGTGGAAAGGGAGGTGATGGAGGTGCACTCGATGTGTGGGCTTCCTCGGTGTCGTGAACAGTGTGTGCTGTGCCAGTGGTTGTGGGGGTGCCTTGTGGTCCTGATCCTAATACATTCATTCGTTTTCCCGTTCGTGGGGGGCGTCTTCCATATCTTTTCTCTGTCCTTCGTGATTGCGCTAGTGCAGTATGCACCGTTTCAGGTACTCCCAAAGCATCTGATATCATTTCCAGGGTGGCACGGTATTGCTTGTCCACGCCTTCCTCCTCCAGAATCTGGTTCATGAGGGCTTTACCTGCAGCTAATGATAGCCTGTGTTGCTCTTGGACTCGGTTCATCGTATCGTAGAGCTTCTTTAATGCGTTAGTATAGGCGGGGGCACCTTCCAGTACTTGTAGGGCTTCCTGATCATACTCTTGTTCTTCTGCTTCTGATTGTCCACCCTGTGCCTCCTCATGTGCTTCTTCTTCATCGTCCACATTGACTACGTCCGGTTGGCTGGGCTGGGCTTGGTCTGGGGCAGTTTGCTGTCCACCAGCTTGCTCTGCTTCAACTTCCGCATTTACAGCGTCGATGATTCTAGCAACTTCTTCGTCCGTTAGATCCTCCAGAGTGAATCCATGCGGGAATTCCAGATCAGTCGGTACTGGTGGAAACACAAGGTTAGGGCCATCTGTGCTGTGCCTGGGTAATCTGATAGTAAATGGTTGCACTCGTCGGGGAAGTCTTGGGGTTGTTTCAGGCGTTAGGGTTGCACCGCGAGCTTGTGCACAAGGCATCTGGACAGCGCCTCTCATCTTCTTTGAGGGAGGCCCCACAGCTGACAATCTGAGTTGAAACTCCTGTGCTCTGGACCAAATGAGAGCCCTCTGCACCGGTACATCATATGCGAGACATCTGTATATAATTCTTGTAAGTGCACAGCAACCATACAACACAGACTTTTGCTTCTTATACCATCTCTGATGAGCCATATGAATCTGGTCGATAATCCAGTGAGGCATATTGATGGACAATTCAAAAGCATCCGCTAGGTAGAGGCTAAACCAGATCTTTTTGGGGGGCATTGTGAATCTCTCCTGCGCGGGGAATGAGAAATGTTGCATGACCATGCGTAAGTGAATGGCAATTGTAGGTGTCATCGCAACCATGTCCTTCAACTTCGTCAGATTCCTGTTCTTCATATTGTCTGGAACCATAGTCTCTTTCTCTGTTGGGATGTGCATACCTTTCATGTCGAGTGCTTCTCTTACCAAGTTGATAGTCAAGCGGAAACGCTTCAGCTCATTGCCCCTTGTGAGTGATGGGAGCACAAAGGAGCTGTATCCTTTCTTGTCTTTGCTGGGAGTGAGGGTACTAATTAAGTATGAGCACCTTAGAAAATCTGGCTTTGGTAGTTGGAACTTGAAGTAATCATACAACCCCGCCTTCTTCCATATCGACTTCAGTCCTTCATCGTTCTGTAGCTTTTCAAACTCCCTGGTAAAGAAATGGTATCTGCCCCAACGTCCGTTGAATTCTACCTCGGACTCCCACATATATGTGCCTTCACCCAGAGGTCCAGCAACGTCACTGAACCAGTGTGAAGCTTTGCCCACCGGCATTGTATGACCCTGTGGAGGATTCTGAATTGGTATGGCATGTAATGCCCGTAATCCTACTGGTCTTTCCTTTAATTCCTCCTCGACCGGAAGGCTTTCGATGTCCACCACTTGGGGGCTGCTGCCTGCCTGGGAGCTAGTTCCAACCGTATCTGCCATGTTACTTCTTGCCACCTGTCTCTGTGAGAATATACCAACACATGTTAATATTGTACAGGACAAGGGAGGATTGTTGTTGTTCCCATTACAATATTAACATGAGGGTCGGGAGCGAATAATGGGTTAGTAAGTGCTCGGTGCAAGTGTGTGTGTGGTTAGTCGTTCGGAAGACCTAAGAGTTAAGTGGAATGATGTAAAGTGATAGTGATGTGGTTAGTAAGTTATCATGGATTTACAAATGGGGTCTGGGGGTTTGTTACAAGTCTGAGGCTGCCAAATGCAGTGGATGGGTTTTGCTTTTGGTTTCGTAGAGACTCTAGAGAGGTTTATCGGTGTCTCGGTTTGAAAATGAGGCCTTTTAGGGACCCATTTACAAGTGATTATGTGCGTGCGCATGGGCCTTGGTGTGTTCTTGAGTGTTGAAAATGAGTGAATGTTGGCTGTGCGAGTGAATGGGTTACACTGTGTAGGTTGTGGCCTCGGCGTAGCCATTTGCGCCCGCAAGCAAGCCTTAGGCACCCAAATTTGTCTTGATTGTGGGCTAGCCTTCATCGACTTCTTGGGCACCCAAATAGCTTTCACGTTAGCAAGAGAATTTCTGCAAGACTTCTTATTAATGTCGTGTTGTTGGTTACTAATAAGAGACTTAGCCCGTGTAGTTGGCGGGAGTGCAACTGGGTATTCGCCTTTCCGTACCCACACTTGTTTCACTTGCTGGGACATTTTGCTGCGCAGGTACTTTTGATCTCGGACATAGGTAGTACTCTGCTTCTTCTGCCTTTGATCCACCTTTGGTTGCTGCCTCCTTCTGGCCTTTGGAAAAGAAGGGAGTTCCTTTGCATTCCTGACTCCTTTTTTGCGAATATCATTCCTCTGCAACACATAGTTTTGGACAAGAACAACATGGTCATCTTCATGTGTATTCCTGGAAGGACCAGGAGTCTGTGCCTTTCCTAGTTCCTTGGGTGCTCCATTATCCAACTCTACTCTAATTCGACTATGATTGACCCAAACCTGAAGAAACCCACTTCTTAGGTTTAAGTTGATTGCTTGGTCATAGATCCAGTCTTGACCCAAGACAAGAGGTTCAGTGAGATCCTCGTCTTGACACACTAGTACTTTAACTGTCATAGCCTCATCATGAATGTAGAGGGGAAGTTCCACCTCGCCCATGCCAGGGGTTTCCACACCTCCCAATCCTATGAGATATGCTTCCACAGGATTGACAGTTAACTGCAACTCTTGACAGTAAGACATTCTAACAGCACTAGTGGCTGCACCTGAGTCAATCAAGGCTCTTACGGTCCTTGCACTCTTTCCTTGTCCTATATCTAAGGTTACGAAAGGACGTCGATCAGTTATCCTATGTGAGCTTGTTCCTGCTATTGCACACCTTGCCATATGATATCCTTGATCTGCATAGTCATTTGTTCTAAGCTGATCTCTACCTTGCCTTCGCAATTTCATTTTCCGTATGCGCTCTAAGGCTTCTGCTTGAGCTTCTTCTCGAATTCGCTTTTCTTCCTCTTTGGGTTTCTTAGCAATGTTGAGTCGACTTAGCATTTCCTCTGTGAGAGGTTCCTGATACAACTTAACTCTGCATCCGCTAATATAGTTTGGGAGAACATCGCCTTCTAATGTGGCTAGTTGCACAGCACCACTTGTCGAGATCCTATTGATGATCATAGGTCCATAGCCTCTCTTTTCTAGTTTCCTTGCGTGTTGTTTCAGTATGTAGACTAAAACTAGATCTCCTGCTTTCAAGCCTTTATCCTTCACATGGGCATCAAAGTATGCCTTCTGTCGTTTCTTTGCTGCATATATCCCTGCAGCTGCTCTCAGTCTTGTTTCTCCTAATCGTTCAAGGTCAAAAATCCTAGAGGAGAGCTCATGACCTGTCCATTCGTGCTCTCGTGCTATTTTCAACGTAGGTATTAAGAAGTCCAAGGGTAGCACAGCGTTTTGGCCGAATACCATCTGAAAGGGGGTGGCTTGGAGTACCGTTTTGTAGGCAACTCGGTATGCCCAAACAGCATGGTGAAGCTGTTTGTCCCAATCAGAGCGTTTATTGTTCACTAATTTCGTCAGTACATTGCATAAGATCTTATTAGTGCTCTCAGCTTGTCCATTAGCTTGAGGGTGATAGGGGGCAGACTTCTTGTGTATTACCAGGAATTCTTGGAGTAGATTCTCAATCACCTCGTTCAAGAAATGAGTGCCTCTATCACTTACAAGCTCTATAGGTAGCCCATATCTTGTGAACACATTCTCAAACAAGAATTTAGCAGTTGTTTGAGCATCGTTCTTTGTCGTAGCCTTTACCTCTACCCACTTGGTTAGATAGTCTGTCGCAACAATGATGTATTCTGCATGAGAACCCTTAGCTGGGGGATTAATAGGACCTACGAAGTCTATTCCCCACTTAGAGAACGCACGTCCACCCATCATAGGTTTCAATGGCATCTCATCTTTTCGTATAGGATACTGAGTTCTCTGACAGACATCACACCGTTTCACATAGGTATGTGCATCCATGTGAAGGGTAGGCCACCAGAAGCCCGCAAATAATACTGCCTTGATCACCCGATCTGGTCCAAAGTGTCCTCCTGCTACACCTTGGTGAGCAGTTTCCAAGATCTTAAGATATTCACTCTCATGGACACACAGTCTCAGGTAACCATCTTTACCGCGTTTGTATAGATTATCACCAATGAGTGAGTAATCCAGGGCTTCTTGTTTTAAACTCCTTTTCCTAGCCAGAGTCATGTCTGGAGGGAATGTGTTTGTCCTCAGGAAGGATACTAGAGGTTCGCTCCAATCTGGCACAATGGATACTTGATAAAGAGTAGCGTGTTCCACAGGTGGTTTAGTGCAACAGATTGGGCATTCCTTGCACAACTTTTGGACATCAGCTTCCATAGTTGGCCAATGCACTCCGAGTCTCTTTAGAGTCTGTAGAGTTCGTTGCTTTGAGTAGTGTTGCTCTAACGCACCTACATGTGCTAATTGCAACCATTTAGCGTACTCATCCTCTTCTACGCAACAAGCCAAGATCCCTTGATCTGTGTGCTTGTACATGCTTCCTGCCATGATGTGGTACTTTTGGGCTCTCACAACCTCCCTATTCCGTGTGTTCACCACGGGATGATTAGGCCCGTACGTCAATACTGGTACCAACGACTTAGCCCACTGCGGTACGACTTCCAAGTTAAACAAGTAAGCATCAGGGAGATCATCTAACACTCCTTGTGGGGCCTCTCCAGATGTGAGCCTAGAGAGATGATCCGCTCTCAAATGTGTCCTACCTTTCCTTACCACTACCTCAAAGTCATATTCCATTAGTAAGAGAAACCATCTTACTAATCTTCCTGTATTGCATGGCTTGTTTACCAAGTATAACAATGCCTGGTGGTCAGTAAAAAATTTAAACTTATTTGCAAGCAAATAATGTCTAAACTTTTTAACTGCATATACCATGCCTAAGCCTTCTCTCTCTGTAGTGGTGTAATTTCGTTCAGCTGCATTCAATTGTCTACTGGCATAGGCAATTGGAAGATCCATATTACCTTCACCAGTAGGTTGTGCAAGCACACATCCAATGGCATAATTGGATGCATCCACATGAACATGGAAAGGCTTATTCCAATCTCGTGTGGTCAAGATTGGTGATGAACATAATCTTCGTTTAAGCTCCTGGAAGGAGTTCTCACATTCGTCCGTCCACTCAAAGTTAGTCAGAAGTCCATACATGGGCTTTGCAATGACAGCATACATGTGAATGAACCGGCGGTAGTAACCACAATGCCCCATGAAAGCTTGTACTTCCTTGACATTTTTTGGCCTAGGTAGCTCTGCTATAGCTCTCACTTTCTCTTCATCAGTGGATATGCCATTCTTTGACACTATGTGTCCTAGAATCTTGCCTTGCCTGACCATGAAAACACATTTTTCTGGGTTCAGGCAGACTTGATATTCTCTACATTTGTCGAAGATTTGCCTGAGTTCAGGGATATGGGTTTGCCTAATGTTCGAATGAGCACAAAGATCATCAACGTAGACTTCTAAGTTCTTCCTCAGGAACTCCTTAAATACATGGCACATCAGCCTCTGGAAGGTTGCTGGTGCATTGGTAAGCCCAAATGGCATTACTCTAAAGGCAAATATGCCCCACTCTGTGGCAAAGGCTGTCTTATGCTGATCCTCTGGAGCTATGGCTACTTGATTGTAGCCCGAAAATCCATTAAGGAATCTGTACACTTCCTTGCCTGCCACTCTTTCTAAGAGATGTTCTGTGATGGGAAGCGGATAGTTATCTCGAATCGTGGCTGCATTAACCTTTTTCAAGTTAATGCACACACGCAGCTTGCCATTCTTCTTGGGCACCACTACGATGGGGGATACCCATTCAGTGTGCTCAATTTCATAGATATATCCAGCTTCAACCAGTCTATCTATCTCTTCTTTGATCTTAGCAGCGTAATTATCGTTATATGTGTAGGGCTTTTGCTTAGAGGGTTTAGCATCTGAGGTCATGGGGATGGTGTGTGAGCATATGTCAGGGTCAACACCTTTCAAATCCTTGTAACTCCAAGCGAACACATCTCTGTATTCTCTTAGCAAGGCAATTAACGCATGCTCTTCTTCCTCTGTTAGGTCATGGCCTATGTATGTGCATCTCTCCTCTCCTTCTTCTAGGGCTACTACTATTTTCTTGGTGGTTTCTTTGTTATCATAGGCCTCTCCTACTTGTGCCTCTCGTTTAGGCATTCTTATCATGACTCTCTTGTCATCTATCTCATATTTCTTAAAATTTTCTGGGACCTCAAACAAAGATTCTTCCTCTTCTGGTGAGACTTCTCTCTTCTTCCGTTTCTTTCCTTCTTCCTTTGGGGTCACATGTGTGGCTAATCTTACATCATTTGTAAGCTCTCCATGCCTCTGGGGTTGAAATTCTACTTCATGGAAGTATTCTTCATCTGATGCAAATGGTGGGTCCATGATGATTGACTCTAGGTCGGAGTCACTTGCATCCTCAAAGGCATCAGGGCTAGGTTCGCATTCTTCTAGAACTGCCTCTCCCATGATTGGCTCTATGGAGAAGACTGAAATATCATAGCCATCCTCATCACAGTGAGGTGTCCATTGTTCTTCATTGATGGCTACGTCCATTGTTGCTAGGATTTCTGCCCAGCCATGGGGTTCAAATTCCTCATCAGGAAAAACTACCGGTGCATAGGCTGGGTCTTGAATTGATCTATGTGTTTCTTTTGCACCTACCTCTCTGGCTTTCTCTCTCTTCTCTTCTTCTACTGCAACCTTGCACATCCATAAATGAGTGTCTTCATGCATCCATGAGGATCCAGACCCTATGGAATGCACAGATTCCGTGTCATCTTTGGCTCTATGGATGGGATTCCATTGGATAGGAGGGACATCTCTATGAGAGTAATCCTTGAGATTGACTTTGGTCGTAACACCTAAGTGTTGCAGGTACAAGGAATTAGTTCCCCAATCCTGTACCACTTGCAATTGTCGCATGAATGGTCGTCCCAAAATCATCTCATAGGCATGATTTTTGCTAAAGTCACATATAGCAAAGGTATGTTCAAACTCGACACCACAAGTGGTGAGAGTTATTCCTTCTCGCAATCCTAGGGGTCTCTCTATGTGACCATCGGCCATCTGCAATTTCATTCTCGTTGGCCTGAGTGCCGGCTTGCCCCAACGCTTCCATAGGGAGGTGGTGGCAATTGCAACTCCTGCACCTGAGTCCAAAATTGCCTTAGTGGTGTACTCCTGATAAGTAATGGGAAGATAGGTGTTCCCTTCTTCACCTTCACACATATCTCCTATCTTATCCAAGGGTATCTCTGGCACTGTCCTATGTGATCCTACCTGGGAACGAGATTTTGCTATCTCAGGTACTTGTTTGGTTACATGTTTCCACGATTCAGGTCTAACCTTGAGTAGCTCTTCTAGCTTGAGATTGCACTGCACGTTAGTGTTCTTCACTACCTCTGTGTTCCTAGGTATGACTGAATCTTCGTTTCTTACCATGACTGTGGGTGCTCTCATACACGTGGACTTTGCTTCCCATGGGCCTGTGAAATGGGGTAGCTCTTGTATGGAATTGGATTCAAAGTCCAATCTCTCGTGAGACTGAGTACTCTCATGTTCCCCATAAATAGATGGGATGTCTTGTGGGAACTGGTCGTGTGCATCATCCACAAGTTCAAAGGGAGGGGCGACTTCACTTTCGTTATCCCATTTATCTTCTTGAATTTCTCGTAGGAAGTCTGGTGCAAACCGATTCATAGAAGAAGAAGTGTCTGGCTCCGTAGAATTAGGCACATAAGCAACCTGGGAAGGAGGGCTTATTCTATCGTTGGCTCTTTCCTTGCTCTCATAGATGTTTGGAGCACAAGCTTCCTGGGGAGGATTACTTATTCTATTACTTTTCCGAACAGGCTCATATGCTTCCTGAGAAGGAATGTAGGCAACCTGTGGAGGTACGTGAGCTTTCGAGGGAGGCTCATCTTCCTTTTGGGGGGAAAGATAAGCTTCTTGAGGAGGCACATGGGCTTCCTGAAGAGGCTGGCTTATCCGTTCTCTTGCCCTTTCCTTTCTTTGAGGGGCAGGTTCCTTTTCTGATTATGCAATTAGCCTCTCTATTCTTTCTAGCAGTCCATCAAAATGTAACTGCATCTTAGCTGAGCTAGAGATGTTAAAGAGGCGACTAGCTTCAAACATGGTCTGAGCCAATTCCACCATTTTGGCACAAATTTTAGTTCGTTCAAGCTCTAGCTCGGCTCTAGGGTAGCATTTTTCATGATCGGTTATGGTTGGCCCTTCTTGGATTTCCGCCTGATATGCTTTAAGCATCATATTAAGGTCTTCGGGAGTGGGATCTGCTAGGACTGATCCTACTCTAGGGGGTGGTGGGTCTGTATGAGGTGGGTTGGAAGGTGGCGGGTCAGCTGGCGATGGGAAAGGTGGTGGTGGGGTAGTGTGAGAGGGAGTTTGAGATGTGAGTTCAGTTATCCTGGCTTTGGTTTCTCTTATGCTTTCCTCAAGTTCACTCATCTTTTTAGCCAATTGTCTTTTCATTCTTTCTCGACTATCTTTCCACGCTCTAGTCCTTTTCTTGGTTATGCTCTCAGTTTCACTAGCTGTTGGGCTCTTTTCATGGTCTACCCCTTGGTTTTGCTGCAATGCTTGAGCTCTAGTGACTACCTGTACCGGAGCAGTGGAAGTGACACTTCCTGTGGAGTTTACCACTAATCCAATAACGTTGATAGGCGTGATTTTTGGCATATTATTGGGGTTCTTTGGGCAATCTCGTAAGAGATGCTCTTTTCCACAATCTTGGCAAAAGCTTTGGATCGTCACTGACTGGGGTTGTGTAGGTGGAGGCAAGGGACAGTCACGAATGAGGTGATCTCCTTGACATCTGTAACATGGTCCTCTAGGGAATGGGGGTCTTACCTGCCTAGGTTGGGGTCTAGGGTTGGGGTTTGCGTACATGACATTTGCGTAATCTGATTCCCAACTAGATTCATTTGGCTCTTCACTATAGTAAGACTCACCATGTTCAGGAGACTGCATGAAGTAAGCCTGGGGACTCTCAACATGCGTAGAATCGAAGCTATGGTCACTGGGATCACTTTCTGAAAGCAAAGGTGTTATGGGGACTATAGCTCGGTTTAGGTTTTCTTCTTCTGCTGCATACTTTACAGGGATCAAGTTGGATGGAGCTCGAGGTTGTTGGGCTAACACAGGCTGAGGTCTTTGCTGGGCTTGGTATTGTGGTTGGTAGGTTTGTTGAGGTCTAGCATACTGTTGTGGTGGGTATTGGTTTTGGTATCTGCCTTGTTGAGGGTATGGCTGAGGGTAGGCTTGCCTAACTGCTTGCTTGTTGTATGGGCAGTCTTGTGCGGTGTGATTTGTGTATCTTCGTTCGATAGTGCAGTATTGGCTACTAGGGTTTACTTGGGGTTGAGCCATAATGGGACATACATTCGCCATGTGGTCGCCACCACAAGTGTAGCATCTCTTCACAGGGGCAAATCTCGGAGTTTGTTTGCTAGAGACACCTAATTTCTGAGCCACTTTCTCTGCCAGTTCCTCAATTGATGTGGATTGCGTGGAAGAGTGACTAGATGGACTATCTGAATCTTTGTAGATTTTGGAAAGCTCTAGTTCTTCCCCTAGGTTATCTTCAATGTCAATGCACATGTGTACACACTCTTCTATAGTCCTAGGGTCCTTCAGATACACATAGGATCTCAATTTCGTACTCAGCAATCCATCCAAGAATAAGGCTACTTGTTTAGCTGGTGTAGGTAGCTCCGAAACAGGGCATCTTTCAAGATATTGCCTAAATCTTCTTCCTGCAAGTCTCACGGGCTCTTGAGGGGTTTGCTTGAAGCTGTGAATCAGTGAGGAGGTATTGTGTCTTATGCCACTCTTAGAGAACTCTACGATGAAAGCCTCTAGGAGTTGGTCTATGCTCCTGAACTGTCGCTCATCCAAAGGTTGAAACCATGTAAGTGCTGTGTTCCTAAGGGTTAGACCGAAGGCATTGTACTGCGTGAATAGATCCTCCACTTGTTCAGCTCTCAAGACTTGCTTGAACTCCGCCACATGATCATAGGGATCTCCTGTGCCATCAAAGTAATTCTTCATGGACTTAACTAGCTGGGTTGGTCTCAGAGTTCTTGTGTGCTCTCTAGGTCTCGGCAGAGGGAATCCATCCACATTTCTCTGATTCCGGTGAGCCCTAAGTATCTCTGGTTCTACTCTATTCGTCTCCGTCCTCGTTCTTTCTCTGCCCACGGGGTTGGCAAAGCTTACTTCTGGTCTATCTCTACCTCTGTCTCTTTGAGTTCCATGAGCTTGGGATGTTCCAGCTCCAGGGTGACCATAGGATACATTCGATCTTGGTTGGGGGAAAATGAATTCACCCTTCCAAGTGTAAGCATGCCTATCATTTCCTATCACCACAAAGATCCTTTCCGAAGTGTGATCTAAGTAGGTCACTCTACCTGGGCTATCTGGATCCTTAAACTCATAAATCATGATAGTTCCTATATCAGTTGGCTGATTAGATTTATATCTCCAAAAGGCTTCGTCAGTTTCTCGATTGAGGAGCAACTCTATGCTCTTGTTGTCTTGGGGAACCCACTCAGGCGTGATAATCCTAGTGAGAACAGATTTGCCTCGAGGGGTTCTAGGTTCCGCACCCATGTTTCCTTGTTCCAAGTCACCTAAGTCCGCTTCAGAGATTACATTTCCAAATTCATCTGTCCTATCTGGGTGACTGGTGACTACGTATATGGTTCCTTCCTTGTCCAGGTATGCACCGTTTTCAAATTTGACTGCTGGATGCTCTAGTCCAATGGATTGATCAGGATTCTTAATTTGTACCACAGATCTTCCTAAGCCGTCCTCATAGATGCTAGCACCTAATCGGTTGGTCCTAAGGTATTCCAGCTGTGTTTTGTAAGGGCCTTCTACCCTGTACAAGTAAGGCACTCCTGAACTTCCCGTAGGTCTGTCCATGCCTTGAGACATCTCTGACTCACTGGTCTCAGAGCTAGGGTAGTACGAGTGGTGGCTCAACTGCTGGGCCCAAGACCTAGCAGTGTGGTTAACACTAGCCTCTGAAGACCTAAGGCTTTGTCTCTCCCTTACAAGATGTCGTCCTGATCTAAGGTTCATATGCCTATCTAAGTAGCCCAATTCTTTGCCCAGAGTACAACCTCGTTGCTGGTTACTTTAGATTAGTCACTTGATTCTTTTTATTTATTTCCCGTGTTTACGGTCTTGTCTGATTTTACGTCGTCAGGAATACTTGAATGTTCTTCGTGCTTTCAGGTTGATCGTTCCACGTTAGGTTCTTTTCCTTTATGTTATCGATAGTACAGAGGTTAGGTTTTTAGCTTGGACTTGAGTTTTTAGGTAGTCTTCAACTTGATACCTGCCTATCGTCGCCCTGACTTACTCCTACCTCTCTTCGTTCTTAGCCTAAACTATGAATTGATAGAGGGGGTTAAAAGTTTCCAACCTTTTGTTTCCTGCTTGGTTGCCCTTGAGTGCCCAGGAAGTGTGTTCCCAAGCTTACACTTACACTTGCTTAGAACGCCTTGTGATGCTCTCAAAGGATCTGTAAAAGTTCCAACGTTAGCTTAAAAATTTAAATTCCAAAGCCAGAACCAAGTATTTTCATTCCTGTAGCACAAACACAAACTTGCATAGTGATTTTTTTAAGAAAACAATTCTAAAGACCCCTGACTTTGATCCCCCTGGGTATGGTCAACTTCAAAATACCCTATCTGATAATCAACGCATTATCTTTATAAAAAACAGTTGAGGGCGTGTAGTATATGCCACGAGCTTTCCAACAAGCCCTAGAGCTCAAAAAATGGATTTCGTATGAAAACGTTATGACTGTTCAAGGTTTAGGGGGTTAAAATAGGATTCGATCTGGCTGATAGATCCTAGGATTTTCTCCCAATCACAAGTGTAGGAATCTCCAAAGTGCTAATGGATTGACTATTTTGCCCCAAAATTATCCCAATTTTGAACAAAAACCAAACCCTAATTTTTGGCCGAAAAGCCTGTCAATCGCGATCGACAGGTCTGTCAATCGCGATTGACAGAG
>CM035421.1:150896686-150916686 GCA_020310875.1 Ceratopteris richardii
CAACTTCTTTGTGCATGGATTCTCTCCATTCTTTCTTCTTATTGGCCTCTTCAAATGAAGAAGGCTCTTCTATCATAGAGTCTTTAGTGATATACATAGAATGCTTGGTGACTAATGATGTGTCATAGCCATACCTTATGGGCTTTTTACTCTCCCTTTGAGATCTCATCAATGTTGGATTGGAGGACTCTGGAATGTCTTCCAATTGCTTGAACTTGGTCTTGCCTCTTGACTTCCATGCCTTAAAATCAATTTGCTCTTCCTCCTCTAAATTGATATCTTCTCCTAATTGTTGATCTTCATTAGTAAGAGTTGGAAAATCATTTTCCAAATCATAAGGTAACTTGACCTTCTTGCAACCATCTTCAAACCATCAATTATTTTCATCAAACACTACATCGCTAATAACTATAAATCCTTTTTTAGTGGGATTTTATAGCCCATAACCCTGTTGGTTTTCATCCTAGCCAATAAATATACACTTTTCAGCTTTAGGATCAAGATTTCCTCTAATATGTGAGTGTATATGTGCATAAGCAATGCACTCAAAGATTTTGCAATGGTCTAATGAGGGTCTCGTCCATTCCATGCTTCATAGGATGTCATTCCTGCCAAGGATTTGGATGGAAGCCTATTAATCAAGTATGTCACTATGGAAACAGCCTCAGCCCATAGGTAGTTGGGTAGTTTCTTCTCATTCAACATTGATCTTGCAGCCTCTACTACCAACCTGTTCCTTCTCTCTACCACTCCATTTAGTTTACGAGTATATCTTGTTGTGAATTCTCTTTTTATGCATCTTTCCTATAAGAATGAATCAAATTCATGTGGAAAATACTCACCACCTCCATCAGATCTGATCCTCTTCAGGCTTCAACCTATTTGGTTCTCAACCAATGCCAAATACTTTGTGAAACATGTAATTGCTTCATCATTATGCTTCATGAAGTAAAGAATTTTCCATCTACTGTAATCATCTATAAATGAAACATAGTACCTTGAACTTGAGATTGATGGATCTTTGCTAGGACCCCACACATGAGTGTGTACAAGCTCCAAGTAGTTTACATACATGTACCCCTTTCTATTGAATGGTTGCTTCTCAGTTTTTCCAAATTGGCATGCTCCACACTTGTATACCATGTGTTGCTTGGACACATTTGGAATGCCAAGCACACTCTCATCCCTTCATATTTGCTTTAGTGTTCTCTCCTATATGACCTAGCCTTCTGTGCCATATCTCTAGTTTAGATAGAGTTTGATCTTTGTGATTGAAAAGTGTTATGTTTCTGGTGTCTTCAATCTCAAATGTAAAGAGTCAACCAGATTTCTCACCTTTTGCAATCCTCTTGAAGCCTTTTTGAGGGTCTTCCACATATGCTCCATGCATTGTGCATGTGACCTATAAGTCTTTCTCAACAATTCGTCCAACACTCATTATATTTTTTGTTATAGTTGATACATATAAGATGTTACTTAAGAGGTTCATGTTACCATCCGAAGCTTTGACATTTCCAATTTTGTTGACAGAGTGTTTAGTATCATGACCTATCTATATTTCATGCTTCCCTTTAGGTTCTTCAAGATTAGATAACAATTTTATATTTCTAGCCACATGATTGGAACAACCATAATCAATATAGAAAAGATGCTCATAATCTTTACCTTGCTTGGATGTCATGTTCATGATGAGTAGAGAACCCTCTTGGTCTTTTGTATAGTTGTTAAAGTCTCTTCTTCCCTTGAAACCTCCTTGATAATTGTTGTTATTGTAACCTTGGTTGTAGTTGTGATTGTAATTGCTTCCTCCATTGTTGAATCTGCCTCTTGATTGTCCAGAGCTCCCTCTATGGAAGCCTCTTCCCCTTTGATTCCTTGTGTTCTTGAAGCATTATTCAGTTGGTAAGGCTAGAGATGTTGCAAAGTGGAGTACTGTAAGATCTCCCCCTACCTTGCTTTCCCCCTCTGCCCCTTCCTCTAGTACCTCTTCCTCTACCTGTCTAGTTAACTTGAGAGGTAGAGATGTTGCAAAGTGGAGTACTATAAGATCTCCCCCTACCTTGCTTTCCCCCTCTGCCCCTTCCTCTAGTACCTCTTCCTCTACCTGTCTAGTTAACTTCATTCTTTTTTCTTTTACCCTTATCCTTACTTTTATTCTTATCTATGTAAAGGGTAGAAGATTGGTTACCTCTAGAGTTTTCACCATTCTTTTTTAGCTTTGTCTCATGGGTGAAGAGTTGCCCCATCAAGGTGTTGAGGTTAGGTATCTGCATATCCATATAAAGGTCCATTGTTGTGGTGAAGGACTCCCACTTATCATCAGCTTTGATGCCATTGATAATTTTTCTTATTATGTGTTCTCCTTCTATCTCCTCTCCAATGCTTGCAAGTTGGTCAACCACATCCTTCATCTTGGTCACATAATCAGCCACACTTTTCTTTGGTTGCTTTTTTAGGGTTGTAAACTGCATCCATAGCTCGTTCTTCCTAGCTCTTGTCTTTGATGAGAAATATGATAAGAGTACTTCCCACATCTCTTGGGAGGTCGTGCAATTTCTAATGTGAGGAAATAAGAAAGCAGATATTGAGTTTAGTAGATAAGACTTGGCAAGAGCATCCTTTGCATGAGAGAAGTGAAGTAAAGATGTAATGAAAATGTATATATTAGATCACATACAAATATTGGCAAGAATCTATTGCACAATGTGAGGAAAGTGTTTGAGCTATGGAGTGAGCTCTCAAATTACAATGTATTCCTCTCAATTGATCTCCTAGTTGAGGCTTCTACACACATGTCATTTTTATCTACTTTTATAGTTGAGTTTGGAGCCAATCTTTTGAATTCAAATTCAGAAGTCCACCTAAAAATAAATCCTAAACTCTAGGATATATTCTCTCATCAATCAACTACAAGATTGTATGCTTCCTCACTTCCTCGTGTAAGTTAGGTTCTTTTACAAAGGTAAATGTAGTTGATTTTACAAGGTATTGATCATATAAGGCTCCATGAGGAATATGCTAATCATCCAAGTATGTGGGCTTGGATTCTCTTGCACCAATAGTAATTAGAATTTTAGCAATCTCAAGTGTGGGAACTCATGCTAAGTTGAAGTGCCACATAAGTCACACTTTTTTTAGGATATACAACCACGTTTCCACGAGTTTTCTCACCTCTTTACTGTTGAAATGAAAAAGGACTACTCCTAATCTACTCACATGCACACATCAAACAAGCTAAGGAGGAAGCAACAATAGATAACAAAACATGATGAATGAATTAAAATGGAAATGTAAATGAATTACATAAGATGCTCTACGAGCATGGAGATTCCATGAGGAGTGGAAGAACACTCTTGGCAATGAGCTAGAGTGGAATGGCTTGTGTGGAGTGAAGGGAGGCCTTGCTTATATGGAGTTTTGGGAGAATTCCCTTGCATGTGGGATAAATGAGCTTGCATGAGAATGATTCTAGCTTTGGACAAAAGGGTGGAGCATGGAACTCTCAACACCCCCCCTCCATGTGATGACCCTTTTGTTTTTAATATGGGGGACTAGTGACATATGGGATCACTTAGTCCATTCATTTTTAGGATCTAAGGACATATGGGATCCTTAGACATAACTTGGACATATGGGATCCAATTTTGGGACATTTGGCATCCCTTGCATCTTGGGACATATGGGATCCCAAGACATTTGACTTGGAAATTTGGGATCCAAGTGGTTTTTGTTTGGGATCTAGGGACATATGGGATCCCTAGACATGTATAAGGGTTTACATCATGGGGTAGGTAGTACTTATGGAACCATTTTCCAACACCTTTTGCTTTGTTTTCTTTGTTGTTGATTTTGAGCTTGTCCTTGTGATCCATTGATAGGATCTTTAGGTATCGTTCACTTTGTGATGAAGAAGCATTTTTCTTATTTGTTAAAGTGGATGCCTTGTTTTTCTTTTCCTTGGGGTTGGTGTAGCATATACTGCCATTTTTGTGGAGTAGAATGTTGGTGTAATTCACAAGCCTACACATTTGGCTTGATAGATACATTGAAGTCCATACACATTTGGAGAAGCATAGGAACTAGTGCTAGTGGTTAATTACCACTTTATCTCTTTGTAAAAGTCAAATTGACTTGGAATCTTTGTAAACACCTACCAAAAGGATTCGTGGAAAAAGTTAGCTCTTTGATTGAATGAATATCTCCTAGGATATAGGAGCTTGATCATAGGGATCCAAAAGTTTGAATTTGAATTCAAGTTTTTACTCATTCTATATAAAAATGGTCATGGAAAAGTCGCGTGTAGAACTCATCACTCCCAAGATTCTCATTACTGCTTTTGAGTGTGTGTGTGTGTGTGTGTGAGGCCTACACTCTAGCCCACACATATCTACACCATTAGGCAATGACATTCATGCCAATGGGATTGTATAAAAGTGTTCATTAATACATACATTTACATTATTCATCTCTGAGTTCTCTGTCATACTACTTAAAAGTTTGTCAACTTGTGGAGTGCATATCTCGGTCAATTCTTCACCAAATTCAATGATCTAAAGCTTGATGGATTCAGCTTGACGTTATCTACATGCTGTTAAAGTTTGAGGAGATTCTATTTAGACATTTCATAGAAACTTGCATCGAGGTGATCACTAGTGAATGTGTGCTACAGTCCTAAAAAATCAGGGGTGTAGCTTTACTTTCTAAATTGATTTCTCTTAGAATAGTTTGTCTTTTTACATCATTCCACTTGGAATAGTTAGCTTTCTAAGCTAATTAAATACCCCTAAAAGGAATTTTTCCAATTCTTACTATGCAAGTCATACTGAGCAAAAGATCTAGAAGGTGTTAAGACATAAATAGAAAGTTTTCATGAGATTTTGAGTTTCAAAGTTATCTGTTTTGATTCAATCATTATACACATCATGTCCAAAGTACATAGGCCATTTTATGGTGTCATTGGAAAACTAAGGAGTTCTACATATCAAGTCTGAAGCATTAGGGGGCTGGTACAAAGCAGGATTGGCAGTATCCACTCAATCTCTTGGAGCATCCATCCATCTTTCCCAAAAGTGGTATCAGAGCAAACTAAGGTAAAGTGGGAGATGGTTTTCCTTGATTTACTGATAAATTGGATAGGAACAACTATCAAGCATGGTCTCTGAGGATGAAGACCTACTTACAAGGAAGGAGTCTCTATGGATACATCTTAGGAGATGAGGAATTGCCCTCATTCAGAACAAGAGGATTACCAACAAAGGAAGAACTTGAAAAGCTCAACACATGGTGTGATAAGGATACATTGGCAAGGTCTTATTTACTCAACTCCATCTTTGATTTCTTTTGCCACATATTAGGAATTGTAAGACATCCCAAGAGACTTGGGAAACCTTGTCATCATATTTTTCTTCCAACACAAGGGCTAGAAAAAATCAGTTGTGGATTGAATTCACAACATTAAGGAAGCAACCTAAGCAAGCTGTTTTAGAATTTGTGACCAAGATTAAAGATGTAGCAGATCAATTAGCAAGCATAGGAGAAGAGATTGAAGAAGAGCAGATTGTAAGGCAAGTGATCAATGGAATCAAGGCTGATGACAAATGGGAAAGCTTCACCATTGCCATGGACCTTTAAATGGACATGCAAATTCCAGATCTTACAACTCTCATGGGACAATTGTTCACTCATGAAGCAAAGCTAAAAAAGAATGGAGATACATCTAAAGGTAATAACTCTTCTTGCCTATATTCAGATAAAAAGTCTAAAGATAAAGGCAAGACCAAGAAGGTGGAAGATGAAGGCTCTACCTCCCAAGCCAACTATGCGGGGAGAGGTAGATCATCAAGAGGAAAGGGCAGAGGAGGTAAGCAAGGTAGGGGGAGATCCTATAACTCCTCACCATGCAACATTTGTGGTTTATCAAATCATACTACAGATGAGTGTTTCAGGAATTACAAGAATCAGAGAGGAAGGGGATACCAAAGAGGTGGATACTCACAGTCAAGGGGTAGATTCAACCATCACCAAGGCTACAACAACAACTACAACAACAATTACAATGGAAACTACCAAGGAGGATTCAAATCCAGAAAGGACTACAACAACTACAAAGAGGAGCAGGATGACTCTCTTTTGATCATGAACATGACTTCAAAATCAGGTACAAATGATGACCACCTATTCTACATTGACTGAGGATGCTCAAATCATGTGGCTGGCAATGTAGCACTACTCTCTGATCTTGAGGAACCAAAAGGTAAGCATCGTCCAAACAGGTGATGACACCAAGCACTCAGTAGTTAAAGTTGGAAATGTTAAGACTTGTGATGGAAATCAAAACTTGTTGAGCAAGGTACTTTATGTACCAACCATTACTAAAAATTTGATGAGTGTTGGACAGATTGTGGAGAAAGGTTTGCAGGTTAGATTCAACCAATATGGAGCATTTGTGGAGGATCTAAGACATGGGTTCAAGAGGATTGCTAAAGGAGAAAAATCAGGTAGACTTTTCACTTTTGACCTAGAAGACACAAAGAGTATTGCACTATACAGTTACAAAGATCAAACACTTTCAGAGCTTGAGATTTGGCACAAAAGATTAGGGCATATAGGAGAAAGAACCTTGAAGCAAATATGCAGGTACCAATGTGTGCTTGGAATACCTAATGTATCCAAGCAACATATGATTTATAAGTGTGGTGCTTGTCAATTTGGGAAGTCTCATAGGTTACACTTCTCAAGGAAAGGTTACATGCATGAAGACTACCTAGAGCTTGTTCATACAGATGTATGGGGACCAAACAAAGACCCCTCAGTCTCAGGATCAAGGTACTATGTATCTTTTATTGATGATTATAGCAGGTGGAGTGTATTGTACTTCATGAAACACAAGGATGAGGTGTTTAATTGCTTTAAAAAATATCTTGCACTTGTTGAAAATCAGACAGGAAAAAATTTGAAGAGGCCAAGGTCAGATGGAGGAGGTGAGTACTTCTCCAATGAGTTTGAAAACTTCTTGCAGGATAGAGGCATCAAAAGAGAAATCACCACAAGGTATTCTCTTGAACAGAATGGGGTAGCTGAGAGAAGAAATCGGTTGACTGTTGAGACAGCTAGGTCTATGTTGAATGAAAAAAAGTTACCTAACTATCTATGGGCAGAGAGTGTTTCTACTGCCACTTACCTCATAAACAGGTTACCATCTAAGTCTCTTGATGGCATGAAACCCTATGAAGCACGACATGGTAAGAGATCCTCACTAGACCATTGCAGGATATTTGGATATGTAGCATATGTACACATTCCTTCTCAGATAAGAGGTAAGCTAGACCGTAAGGCTGAGAGGTGCATCTTTATTGGATATGATTTGAATAAAAACGGGTACAAGTTTTATAACCCTTCCAATAAGGGATTCATGGTGAGTAGAGATGTTGTATTTGATGAAAATGATTCTTGGTATGAGAATGAATGCAGGAAGGTTAAACTACCCTATGATTTGGAAGATGAATTTCCAAGTCTTGCAAAGGAGGAACCTACTCAGAATGAAGACTCAAGTTCAGAAGATGAAGACACTATCAACCTTGAAGAGTTCAAGGCATGGAAGTCCAAGGGCAAATTGAAGATGAAGAAACTTGAAGATATACCTGAATCTTCAACTCAATCTATCAGAAGATCACAAAGAGAAAGCAAAAGACCTCTCCGATATGGGTATGATACATCTCTTGTTACTAAACACTCTGTTTATCTTGCCAAAGATTTTTCAATTGAAGAACCAGGATCATATGAAGAAGCCACAACCAAGAAAAAATGGAAAGAAGCTATGGATGAGGAGATTGAAGCACTCAAGGAGAGTGACACATGGGAGTTAGTACCAAAAAAGGACTCCATGAAGGTAATAGGATCTATAAACTTAAAAGAAATTTTGATGGCACAACTAATAGGTACAAAGCTAGATTGGTAGCCAAGGGTTTTGCACAAACCCAAAGCATTGATTATGAAGAAACATTCTCTCCTGTGGCCAAGATGCCAACCATCAGAATGTTGGTTAGTGTGGCTGCATCAAGAAATTGGAATATGTACCAATTGGATGTCAAGAATGCTTTCTTGAATGGATGGATTTTAGAGGAGGTATATATGTCACAACCTCGTAGCTATGAGGACCCTAAGAAGGTAACATATGTTTGCAAATTGAAAAAGGCTTTATATGGATTGAAGCAGGCACCTAGGGCATGGAATCACAGATTAACCACTTATCTTCAAGACCAAGGGTTTGTCATGAGCAAGGTAGATACTTCTCTATTCATCAAGAGAAGCAATTGAGAGGTAATATACCTTTGTGCTTATGTTGATGACATCATACTTACAAGTAATGATGTCAATGGAATCAGACAAATCAAGAGCCAAATGATGAAGGAGTTCAAGATCAATGATCTTGGTCTATTGAAGTATTTTCTTGGGCTTCAGTTAGTCTATACTAACTCAAGAATATACATTACTCAGAAAAAATATATACAGGATATGTTGAAGAAGTTTCACTTGCAGGATACCCAAGTAGCAAGTACTCCAATGGAGGTAAACTTAAAATTAAGTGCCCATGAAGGTGATGAAGTTAATGACATTACAGGTTATCAAAGTATGGTGGGTAGCTTGAACTATGCTACCTTAACAAGGATAGATATTGCATATGGAGTTAGTGTGCTAAGTCAGTTTATGCACAAGCCAAGAATACCACACTTAGAGGCTGCCAAGAGAATCTTGAAGTATCTCAAGGGTACACAACATCATGGTTTGTATTTTCCTTACACTTCAGACATTGATATCAAGATCTATTCAGATGCAGATTGGGCAGGATGTAAGGATGATAGGAGGAGCACTTCTAGATATATTTCTTTTGCAGGTGATAAACCAATTTCGTGGTCTTCAAAGAAGCAACCTACTGTTGCTTTGTCTTCTACAGAGGCAGAGTATAGAGGACTGGCTAATGCCACACAAGAAGCCATTTGGATTAAACTTTTGTATACAGAATTGGGTTTATATACTAGGTCACCAATAATCTTTGGAGATAATACAAGCTCACTTCACCTTGCAGCTAATCCTATCTATCATGCTAGGACCAAACATATAGAGGTCCATTAACATTATGTGAGAGAGAAGTTGCTAAGCAAAGACATTCAACTAACCTATGTATCAACCAACATGCAATGTGCAGATTTGTTGACTAAAGCTTTGGATGGAACCAAACTCTGCAGGTTCAAAGCGATGATTGGATTGCAGGATATACATTAAGACTGAAGATGAAGACCAAACCAAAATGTTTGGCTTGAGGGGGAGCTATTGGTGTAATTCACAAGCCTACACATTTGGCTTGATAGATACATTGAAGTCCATACACATTTGGAGAAGCATAGGAACTAGTGCTAGTGGTTAATTACCACTTTATCTCTTTGTAAAAGTCAATTTGACTTGGAATATTTGTAAACACCTAACAAAAGGATTCATGGAAAAAGTTAGCTCTTTGATTAAAGGAATATCTCCTAGGATATAGGATCTTGATCATAGGGAGCCAAAAGTTTGAATTTGAATTCAAATTTTTACTCATTCTATATAAAAATGTTCATGGAAAAGTTGCGTGTAGAACTCATCACTCCCGAGCTTCTCATTACTGATTTTGAGTGTGTGTGAGGCCTACACTCTATCTCACACATATCTACACCATTAGGCAATGACATTCATGCCAATGGGATTGTATACAAGTGTTCATTAATACATACATTTACATTATTCATCTCTGAGTTCTCTTTCATACTACTTGAAAGTCTGTCAACTTGTGGAGTGCATATCTCGGTCAATTCTTCACCAAATTCAATGATCTAAAGCTTGCTGGATTCAGCTTGAAGTTATCTAATTTCTACTTAAGTTTGAGGAGATTCTATTCAGCCATTTCAAAGAAATTTTGCGTCGAGGTGATCATTGGTCAATGTCTACTACAATCCTAAAAATTTGGGGGTATAGTTTTACTTGCTAAATTGATTTCTCTTAGCATAGTTTATCTTTTTACATAATTCCAATTGGAATAGTTAGCTTTCTAAGCTAATTAAATACCACTAAAAGGAATTTTTCCAATTCCTACTGTGCTGGTCATACTGAGCAAAAGATCCAGCAGGTGTCAAGACATAAATAGAAAGTTTTCATGAGATTTTGAGTTTCAAAGTTATCTGTTTTGATTCAATCATTACACACATCACGTCCAAAGTACATAGGCCATTTTATGGTGTCATTGGAAAACTAAGGAGGTCTACATATCAAGTCTGAAGCATTAGGGGGCTGGTACAAAGCACGTTTGGCTGTACCTACTCAATCTCTTGGAGCATCCATCCATCTTTCCCAACATAGGAGGATACAAAAGTTGATAATTTGTGTAGTCTAATGGCAAAGAGTGAAGGTCCTACTTTGAGTACTACTCAAAGTGGTGTCTAATCCCTTACAAAAGGCCATTCATGTGTGTGGCGTATCATTGAGATAGTTTATGTGCAAGCTTAAAATGTTGAAATCTTAAGTGGTCTTTCTTGAGTGCATTAGCACACCTAATGATTATCATATCATCCAAAGATAAACATTCCCCACTTTTTAGTGAACCAATAAACCAAATGACATCAGTGCTTACGAAAATGATTTTCCAGATTCAAGTAGATCCGCCTGAGATATGCCTGCTCAATTTAGGAGGACATGCGATAGTTCAATGCATCGGGTCCCTACTCTAGAGTGTCACGTTCTGTACGTGCCTCTGTGGATGGAGTTTTGGCAGCCCCTGGAGTGGATGGGGTAGAACCAGGTTCTTAGTTAGTAGGATCAATTTGCAGAGGTGGAGGCTTCGCAATAGCAATACTCTAAGAAATTCGATGAATCTCTTCCTGTTGTGCAAGGAAATCTCCACTTGCAATCTCCGAATTTCCTCGTTCTCCAGGTTCACCTCTCCTCGTGATCTGAGCTTGCCACGGAGGCGACCAAGACCCTTCTCTGGCTGAGGTCCAGCAACAACATCATCCGAGAGCTTGTCAAGAATGTTGGTGCATTTCAAGCCTTCACCTTTGGCTTGGAACCCTTGAAGGATGTCATTATGAGAAGCTAGAACCATAGGAACACTTGCCTATGTGCAATTATCTTTTACTCCTTGTAAAAGTCTATATGACTTGGCATTTACTTGTAATCACTTACCTACTTGATTAGTCGTGGAATTTGGATGGTGTAATTGGAGAGAATATCTCCCTATTTTTAGAGGAGAGATTCTAGGGAGCCTTAGTTTGAATTTGAAATTCAAATGTATCTCCATCACTTATAAAAGTCTATGAAAAAACTCGCGGGTTAGCTAGTCACTTCCGCTCACTTCCCGAGGCATTCTACTATTGTAACTCTGTGTGGGTTAGTGCTACTTCATAGCCTACACCACAACACCTCATTTAGCTATGCTTGTCAAGCTAATGAGTATGTATAATTACATCAATCAATAGAAGTATACACATTCACTATCTCTGATTTTCTCTGAGTCATCTACTCCAAGTCTGTCAACTTCAAAGAGGCATATCTCAGGATCTACTGAACCAAATCAAGTGATTCAAAGCTTGGTAGATCCAGCTCAAAGCATTCTACAAGATTTCAAAGTTTGAAGACGTTTGGTTCAGCCAGTTTCGAGAAATCGCCATCAAACTGCTCTCTGGTATTTTTCTGCAGAGCTCCTAAAAAGTCGGGGGTGACTCTAAGTTTGCTAAAGTAATTTCTCAGAGTATAGTTTATCATTTCTTCTCATTCCACTTGCAAATGGTAGCTTGTTAAGTTAATTTAATATGTCCAGAAGGAATTAGATCAGTTGTAAGTGTGCTGGTCACACTGAGCAAAACTCTGAGCAGGTATCAAGAGAAAAATAGAAAGTTTTCAAGTCTTGTGATTTACAAACTTGTCTGTTTTGATCGTCATTAATCAAACCTTTTCCAAAGTACATATAGCACATTTTGGTATCATTTGGAAGCTCAAGGAGTGTACTAAGCATATCTGGAATCAAAGGAGGGCTGGTGTGAAGTAGGTTCAGCAGCACCAACTCAATCTTCTGAGTGCATCCAACCATCTCTCCCAACAGTGGAATCAGAGCAAATAAGGTAAACATGGGAGATGGTTTTCCTTCATTCATTGACAAATTGGACAGGAACAATTACCAAGCTTGGTCTCTAAGGATGAAGACCTATCTACAAGGAAGAAGTTTATTTGGATACATATCAGGAGATGAGGAATTGCCCACATTCAAAGCTAGAGGACTACCCACCAAGGATGAACATGAGAGACTCAACCAATGGTGTGCAAAGGATGCTTTGGCAAGGTCTTACCTTCTTAACTCTATATCTGATTTCCTTTTACCTCATGTAAGGAACTGTAAGACTTCCCAAGAGACTTGGGAAACTCTGTCAACATATTTCTCTTCCAACACAAGGGCCAGAAAGAATCAACTATGGATTGAATTCACAACCCTTAGGAAGCAGCCCAAGCAATCAGTCTCAGAGTATGTGACCAAGATTAAAGATGTGGCAGACCAATTAGCAAGCATTGGAGAGGAGATTGAAGAGGAACAAATAGTCAGGCAAGTAACAAATGGACTCAAGGCAGATGATAAGTGGGAAAGCTTGACCACTGCAATGGACCTCTACATGGACATGCATACCCCAGATCTCACAACACTTATGGGCCAACTTTTCACACATGAAGCAAAGTGTACAAAGGCAGGAGATCAATCAAAAGGTAACAACCCCTCTGCTCTATATACTGATAAGAAAGTTAAGGATAAAGGTAAAGGGAAGAAACAGGATGAAGAAGGCTCTACCTCCCAAGCAAACTATGCAGGGAGAGGTAGATCTTCAAGAGGAAGAGGCAGAGGAGGTAAGTCAGGTAGGGGGAGACCCTACAACTCATCACCATGCAACATTTGTGGATTGTCCAATCATACCATAGATGAATGCTACAAGAACTACAAGAATCAGAGAGGAAGAGGCTACTCAAGAGGTGGATAATCTCAAGGGAGAGGCAGGTTCAACCAACACCAAAGCTACAATGGATACAACAATCAATACAACAATAACTACAACAACAACCACAATGGTAATTACCAAAGTGGATTCAGAAATAGAAGGGATTACAACAACTACACAGAGGAGCAAGATGACTCCCTATTGATCATGAATATGACCTCCAAGGCAGGTGCAAATGATGATCATTTATTTTATATTGACTCAGGATGTTCTAACCCTGTAACTGGCAATGTGGCACTACTCTCTGATTTGGAAGAACCCAAGGGGAAACATCAGGTACAAACAGGTGATGATACTAAACATTCTGTCATAAAGATTGGAAATGTAAAGACATGTGATGGTAACCAGAATCTATTGAGCAGAGTACTCTATGTACCAACCATCACCAAGAATCTAATGAGTGTTGGTCAGATTGTGGAAAAAGGTTTGCAGGTCAGATTCACTCAACATGGAGCATATGTGGAGGACCCAAGATATGGTTTCAAAAGAATTGCCAAGGGAGAAAAATTAGGTAGATTGTTTACTTTTGAGCTAGAAGACACCAAGAACATTGCTTTATATAATTACAAGGATCAAACACTTTCAGAATTAGAAATATGGCACAAGAGGTTAGGTCACATAGGTGAAAGAACCCTAAAGCAAATGTGCAGGGATAAATGTTTGCTTGGGATACCTAATGTATCCAAGCAACACATGATTTACAAGTGTGGAGCATGTCAGTTTGGTAAGTCTCACAGGTTGCCCTATTCAAGGAAAGGTTTCATGCATGAAGACTACCTAGACTTGGTACACACAGATGTTTGGGGACCTAGCAAGGAGCCTTCCATTTCAAGATCAAGGTATTATGTGTCCTTCATTGATGACTATAGCAGGTGGACTATCTTATGCTTTATGAAGCATAAAGATGAAGTGTTTAATTGTTTCAAGAGGTATCTTGCACTTGTTGAAAACCAAACAGGAAGAAGCTTGAAGAGGCTAAGGTCAGATGGTGGAGGAGAGTACTTCTCAAATGAGTTTGAAGATTTCTTGCAGGAAAGAGGCATCAAAAGGGAGATTACTACAAGGTACTCACCTGAACAAAATGGGGTAGCTGAAAGAAGGAATAGACTCATTGTAGAAACAGCTAGGTCTATGCTTAATGAAAAGAAATTGCCAAATTATCTTTGGGCAGAGAGTGTATCTACTGCCATCTATCTAATCAATAGGTTGCCATCCAAATCAATTGATGGTATGACACCATATGAAGCTTGGCATGGTAAGAGACCTTCTCTGGATCATTGTAAAATCTTTGGTTGTGTAGCATATGTGCATATTCCCTCACAGGTAAGGGGAAAGCTAGACCCTAAAGCTGAAAAATGTATCTTCATTGGTTATGATTTGAACCAAAAGGGATACAGATTCTACAACCCAACAAACAAAGGCTTCAAGGTAAGCAGAGATGTCATCTTTGATGAGAATGACTCATGGTATGAGAATGAATGCAGGAAGGTTAGTCTACCCTATGATATGGAAGAAGATTTCCCAAAGCTCACCAAGGAGGAACCAATCCAGAAAGATGAATCAAGTTTAGATGATAATGATACAATAAACCTTGAGGAATTCAAGGCATGGAAGTCCAAAGGAAAGATGAAGATGAAGAAATTAGAGGATACACCAGAATCCTCAACTCAAGCAATGAGGAGATCTCAGAGAGAAAAGAAGAAGCCTATCAGATTTGGGTATGACACATCACTTGTAACTAAACATTCTGTATATCTTGCAAAGGATTTGTTGAATGAAGAACCAGGTACCTATGAAGAAGCAATCACCAAACCAGAATGGAAAGGAGCTATGGATGAAGAAATGGAAGCTCTCAAGGAGAGTGATACTTGGGACTTGGTACCCAAGAAGGACTCTATGAAGGTGATAGGATCCAGATGGATCTACAAGCTAAAGAGAAATTCAGATGGAACAATCAACAGGTACAAAGCTAGGTTGGTAGCCAAGGGTTTTGCACAAACCCAAGGCATTGATTATGAGGAGACATTTTCTCCTGTGGCTAAGATGCCAACTATCAGAATATTGGTAAGTGTAGCTGCATCCAAGAATTGGAACATGTACCAATTAGATGTCAAGAATGCTTTCTTGAATGGATGGATATCTGAAGAAGTCTACATGTCACAACCACCTGGCTATGAAGACCCCAAGAAGGTAAACTATGTTTGTAAATTGAAGAAGGCTCTATATGGTTTGAAGCAGGCACCTAGAGCATGGAATTACAGGTTGACAACCTATCTCCAAGACCAAGGATTTGTGATGAGCAAAGCTGACACTTCTCTATTCATAAAGAGAAGTAGTACAGAGGTAATATACTTGTGTGTTTATGTTGATGACATCATCATCACAGGCAATGATGTCAATGGGATTAGACACATCAAAGGATAGATGATGAAAGAGTTCAAGATTAATGATCTTGGATTATTGAAGTACTTCTTAGGACTTGAGTTAGTCTACACCAACTCAGGTATATATATCACTCAAAAGAAGTATATACAGGATATGGTCAAGAAGTTTGGCTTGCAGGATGCTAAAGACTCAACTACTCCAATGGAGGTCAACCTAAAGCTAAGTACTCATGAAGGGGAAGAAGTCCAAGACATCACAGGATATCAAAGTATGGTAGGTAGTTTGAATTATGCTACCTTGACAAGAATTGACATAGCATATGGAGTTAGTGTGCTAAGCCAATTCATGCACAAACCAAGGATACCTCACCTAGAGGCAGCAAAGAAAATCTTGAAGTACCTCAAAGGAACTCAAAGCCATGGTTTGTACTTTCCTTATACATCAGATATTGACATTAAAGTATATTCAGATGCAGATTGGGCAGGATGCAAGGATGATAGGAGGAGCACATCAGGATACATTTGTTTTGCAGGAGATAAACCTATTTCTTGGTCATCCAAGAAGCAACCTACAGTGGCATTGTCATCCACTGAAGCAGAGTATAGAGGGCTTGCCAATGCCACTCAAGAAGCTATCTAGTTAAAGCTTTTATATACAGAGTTAGGTCTATACACTAGACCTCCAATTATCTTTGGAGATAATACTAGCTCTCTTCACCTTGCAGCTAATCCAATATATCATGCTAGAACCAAACACATAGAGGTTCATTACCACTATGTGAGGGAGAAATTACTAAGCAAAGAGATTCAATTGACATATGTGTCTACTAATATGCAATGTGCAGATTTACTCACAAAAGCATTGGATGGAAACAAGTTATGCAGATTCAAATCTATGATCGGATTGCAGGATGTGATTGAAAATTAAAGATGAAGACTTAAGCCAAAGTGCTTGGCTTGAGGGGGAGCTGTTGGTGCATTTCAAGCCTTCACCTTTGGCTTGGAACCCTTGAAGGATGTCACTATGAGAAGCTAGAGCCATAGGAACACTTGCCTATGTGCAATTATCTTTTACTCCTTGTAAAAGTCTATATGACTTGGCATTTACTTGTAATCACTTACCTACTTGATTAGTCGTGGAATTTGGATGGTGTAATTGGAGAGAATATCTCCCTATTTTTAGAGGAGAGATTCTAGGGAGCCTTAGTTTGAATTTGAAATTCAAATGTATCTCCATCACTTATAAAAGTCTATGAAAAAACTCGCGGGTTAGCTAGTCACTTCAGCTCACTTTCCGAGGCATTCTACTATTGTAACTCTGTGTGGGTTAGTGCTACTTCATAGCCTACACCACAACACCTCATTTAGCTATGCTTGTCAAGCTAATGAGTATGTATAATTACATCAATCAATAGAAGTATACACATTCACTATCTCTGATTTTCTCTGAGTCATCTACTCCAAGTCTATCCACTTCAAAGAGGCATATCTCAGGATCTACTGAACCAAATCAAGTGATTCAAAGCTTGGTAGATCCAGCTCAAAGCATTCTACAAGATTACAAAGTTTGAAGAAGTTTGGTTTAGCCATTTTTGAGAAATCGCCATCAAACTGCTCTCTGGTATTTTTCTGCAGAGCTCCTAAAAAGTCGAGGGTGACTCTAAGTTTGCTAAAGTAATTTCTCAGAGTATAGTTTATCATTTCTTCTCATTCCACTTGCAAATGGTAGCTTGTTAAGTTAATTTAAAATGTCCAGAAGGAATTAGATCAATTGTAAGTGTGCTGGTCACACTGAGCAAAACTCTGAGTAGGTATCAAGACAAAAATAGAAAGTTTTCAAGTCTAGTGATTTACAATTTTGTCTGTTTTGATCAAGTCATTACTCAAACCTTTTCCAAAGTACATATAGCACATTTTGGTAGCATTTGGAATCTCAAGGAGTGTACTAAGCAGATCTAGAATCAAAGGAGGGCTGGTGTGAAGCAGGTTCAGCAGCACCAACTCAATCTTCTGAGTGCATCCAACCATCTCTCCTAACAAAGAAGACCCATGTTGATAGAGCAGAAGCAAACAGTGACTAAGCAGACGGCTTCCTTTCAATATCAGCAACATTGCTTCTACATTAAAATTTAATTATTTCTCATCTCCTTCTTCTCCATCTTTATATACACCTCTCCCTGTTGGTTCTTAGAATACTTTGGAGTTCTTCCCGAGTAGCATCGAATAGCCTTCCAATGTTTTTTGGTTTTCCACTGCACGTGCTTTGTAGCAAGTAGCTGACATTTTGATGCCTTGCACATGGATTTACACTAGCTGAACTGCCATGGCCAGGCTTCCCAATCTCTTGCTGCTCTGCATTGCCCTTTTCCTTGCTTTTGTGTGTATCAGTGTGGTTATTGGAAGCACTGTAGCTAAAAGTGCCTCTACTTTTGCAGTGGATGCCTATGGCAGACACAATTATTGATACAGACAAGGAAGCCTATGGGCACGACAATGTCCTTCTGCGTGCTCAACTACACATCTATGCAGCCGATAAGGCCATGCCCATCTTCAGTGCCACTCTCTCTCTCTCTCTCTCTCTCTCTGTTCTCTCTAGGGAGAGTGAAGGAAGCTCACATTGTCTTCCTCAAGCAACCCTATAGGACCAACTTTCCAGATCATTAGGAATAGCATGCTTTTGTTGCTACTAACCGCTAGCATTGTCTTCTCCTGTAGTTCTTCTTCACAACGGTAGATAGCGTATGACAGAGCTCACACAGTGCTTAATCACTTAATCAACAGTGCTTATGACAGTGCTTAAAAGCACTTTTTATTTCAAATAAAAAGAAACTCTCTAACATATATGAATAAAAAAGTAATGATGGAATGTAGATGAGAGATTATGATAATAAAACACACATGGAAGATGATACGTAGTTAGTAGAGAATGGGAAATTGCTTAAAATCATTTTTATTATCACGATATGGGAGGGTGGGAGGGATTAAGAGTATGATATGTGCTGATGATAAAAACATAACTCTAAAGGAAAAACAAATAACCTATGCTCTGATACCATGTTGAAATGAAAAAGGACTACTCCTACTCTACTCACATGCACACATCAAACAAGCTAAGGCAGGAACAATAGGTAACAAAATATGATGAATGAATTAAAATGGAAATCTAAATGACTTACATAAGATGCTCTACGAGCATGGAGACTCCATGAGGAGTGGAAGAACGCTCTTGGCAATGAGCTAGAGTGGAATGACTTGTGTGAAGTGAAGGGAGGCCTTGCTTATATGGAGTTTGGGAGGATTCCCTTGCATGTGGGATAAATGAGCTTCCATGAGAATGATTCTAGCTTTGGACAAAAGGGTGGAGCATGGAACTCTCTACATTTACTCACCTAATTAATGGAGAAAAGTCGGGATCATTTGGAGGGCATTTTTTAATTCAAATCGACAAGTACCTTTTTGAGCATTATATAAGCAAAGACATGGGGCAAGGTCATGTCCTTCCTCCTCTAACATGTGAGCACTTGTAGGCTATCACTAGTAGTGTTCACTCTAGGTCTAAGCTAGCCCCTTGCTTGCTTGAATTTTCTCATAGGATCTTTGATCACCCATATCTCTTTGTCTAGTAGTCCGATTCATTTGCAACATATCTCATTTTGTTCCTATGATTGCAAGCTTTCTTTTAAATATCATCGTACTATCAGCTGTTCATTATCCTTGATTATATTGAACTTGAAAGCTCTATGGTTTGATCTCTGCATATTCCCAAGTATATGTGTGTTGGAAGGTACACATAGGTGCAAGCTACCTTTTTGGACAAATATTGATCTCTCTTGTGAAGGGAGGTAGATAGCCCTAACATTATCCAAATTGAGTGATGTTTGGCTTGTTGGAAGGCACATACTACCTTCTTTATTGTGCAAAATTTTATAGGTTCAGTTTTCAAGTATAGAGAGCAATTCAATTTTCGGTGGACTATGGTAGTGAATTGTTTGATCCTCGAAAGGGCTTATCATTCTTCTGCTACAACTAGGAGTGGATATACTCCATCATATATATACATGTATGTATATGTATATGTATATGATATGTATATGTATACGTATATATATATAGGTATATGCATATGTATATGTATATGTATATGTATATGTATATGTATATGTATATGTATATGTATATGTATATGTATAGGTATATGTATATGTATATGTATATGTATATGTATATGTATATGTATAGGTATATGTATATGTATATGTATATGTATATGTATATGTATAGGTATGTGTATATGTATATGTATATGTATATGTATATGTATATGTATATGTATATGTATATGTGTATGTATATATATATATATATATATATATATATATATATATATATATATATATATATATATATATATATATATATATGTGTGTGTGTGTGTATGTGTGTGTGTATGTATATGTATATGTATATGTATATGTATATGTATATGTATATGTATATGTATATGTATATGTATATGTATATGTATATGTATATGTATATGTATATGTAT
>CM035421.1:150946686-150979186 GCA_020310875.1 Ceratopteris richardii
GGCCCTCTTAGCTTTCCAATGACACTACAAAAGTGCTTATGTACTTTGGAAATGATGCAAGTAATGATTAATTCAAAATAGACTACTTCCCCTTCACAATCCAATGAAAACCATCTATTTTGGTTCACACACCTACTACTTGTTAAGCTTAGTGTTTCTAGTACAATAAGAATTAAATAAATTCCTTTTGGAGATATCAAATTAGCATAAAGAGCTAATTATTTCAAGTTGAATCACTTAAAATCATTGAGTACACATAGATCAATCAATTTAGCAAGTGTAGCATTACCCTCGATTTTTAGGACCTCTATAGAGAATGACCAGTGATCACTTCGATGATCTTTTCTCCCAATCTACTGACTGGCATGTCCTCAAAATTTTTCATCATGTAGTAAACGTAGAGCTGATTCTACTGAGCTATAGAGCATTGAAAATGATTGAGTAATGACTGAGATATGAGCAATACAAAATGATTATTCTAAGTGACAATGACAAAGAGACCAACAGATATAAGAAATGATCTATTGTATTATATGACAATGTTGTACATGATCATTGGCATGATAATAAATGCTCAATGATGGTGAGAAGTGTAGGCTATGAAGTGAGCCTCACTCTCTTACAATATGATCAACTAAATGGAATTTGAATTCAACTTTGGCTCTTACTAAAAAGTGACCCCCTAATCTAGGAGATATTCTCTCTAATGAATTTGTAGCTTTTCAATCAATCTAACTCCACGAGTTTAGTGGCTTTTGCAAATATTCCTTCAAGTCAATTCGACTTTTACAAATGGGAAAAGGAAAAGATTCCATAGCAATGGTTCTCATGGGTCTTTAATCAATTTTACATAAAATCTTCTCATGCCTATCCAAGTGTGTAGGCTTGGAACTTGCAACAATAGTAGATGCATGAACATTATTGTTATATGCAAAATCTACAAAGAATAAAAGCTCAAACCAATCATTTTGATGATAGTTGCTGGTGCAACGGAGATATTGCTCTACGACATGATTCACCTATTCTCTTTGTCCATCAGTCCCTCAATGATTTGCTCTAGATAGTTTAACTTGAACACCAAGGAGCTTGCAAAGACTATTCCAAAAAACACGACATGAACTGTGAACCTCAATCACTAACAATATCATCAGGAAATGGATGAAGCCTAAAGATGTATCTAAGAAAAATTCTAGCAATGGTTGCACTTGTGCTTTCCTTGGTAGTTGGAATGAAGTATGCCATATTTGTAAATCTATCTACAATAACAAGAATGGCATCATACTTATCTAACTTTGGTAGATCTGTGATGAAACCCATATACAATGAAGCCCATGGACTTTCTAGAATAGGTAAAGGTTGCAAGAGGCCATGAGGTTTATGTCAGGGTACCTTAGATCTATTACAAGTATCATAGGTTCATATATAATCTTTGACTTCCTTCCACATTTGAGGCAACCAAAAGTCCCTTGCTATGAATTCTATTGTTTTATTCACTCTGAAATGTCCTGCTGCAAGGTTTTAATCATGTTTTTGTACTTGGATCCTATGCTTTCTTAGAGGGACATACAATAGATTCTTATAGAGTAGTAACCCATCCGTTTCCTGAAATTTTTTTACTTCTTAGACTTTCCCTCCTTGAGCTTTCTACTTAACCTTACAAAACAATTCATCCTGTGGTAGATTCTCACGGATCAAATGATTCAAGGTTGAATCTTCATGATGGCATGAAAAGATAACATCTAATTGGAGATGTTCAAGCTTGAGTAATACACTCTCTTGTTGATCAAATGCCTCTTCACCCTGCTTTGGTGCAAGGTAAGATCTTCTAGGATAGGGCATCTGATTGACATTGTTGACGCCCTCAACGGTATTTGATGACAAAGTCGAATTAATATAGAACGTTACTTCGTTGACATTTCCTTCTATTGAGGATGTAGGTAGTCATAAAATACTCTAAGTTCTTGTGATTTCTACACATAATAACTTTGTGAGCTTCTCCTTCTAGATGGTGACACCTGGTATCAAGTGTGTCAACTATGGCAAGAAGTTCTATATCATGGATTTCATAATTAATTTCTGGAGGGGAAAATTTCCTTGAATGATATGTAACTGGATGTAGGTTTCTGTCATCCCCATATTAGGATAGAATGGCCCTTAGGCAAAGTCTGATGCATCTATTTCTAGGAAGAAGGGTTTGCTAGAATTAGGATAAACTAGAATTGGGGCAGTAGTGAATGCTGATTTCAAGGTCTGAAAGGCTTTTTTTGCTTCTTTGGTCCACCAGAATTTTGATTTTCCTATAAGCTTGTGAGAGGTGTCACTATTTCCAAGTAATCACTAATGAATATCTTATAAAAATTGGAAAAACCTAGAAAACATTGTACATTTTGAACACAAGAAGGTGGCTACCAATCAAGGTGTACTCTTAGTGGTGTGGTTTCCATGGTTATATTCCCAGATGTTAGAGGTTGTTTGTCCACTACTTCAGCTACTACTGGTTGGATTCTTAGCCAAAGCAATGGCAATCTGACTATCACTGAGCAAGCGAGGTACATGCTGAGGTAAACCCATATCACAAGCAAGACGAGAAAACCACAATGCTTCCTTACATGCCCCACTTGTTGCAACATACTCTGTGTCTATGGTGGAAATAGCTGTACATTATTGAAGATGAGATCTCCAAGAGATAGCACCTCCAGCAAAATGAAAAATGTACCCTGCTGTAGACTTACAATTGTCTGCACAACCAGCATAGTCAAAATCTGCGTAACCAATAATGGATGCTTTTTCTCTACCTAAGCAAAGACACTTGTCCTTAATGCCACTCAGATATCTCAAAATCATCTTGACCGCTTCCCAATGTTTCTTGCGAGGATTAGACATATATCTGCTCACAACTCCCACTGCAAATGCAATGTCTGGTCTCGTAGTTACCATAGCATACATAAGACTACCAACAACAAACTGATAGGGAATTTTGGTCATGAATTTCTTTTCCTCATCTGATTTGGGGCAATCATCCTTGCTCAATTTCACATATGTGGGTAAAGGTATACTCAATGCCTTTCCACCCTGCATATTGAACCTGTGAAGTACTTTGGATATGTACTCACTTTGAGACAGGTATATGCATCTTTTACTCCTATCACAAGTAATGTGCATGCCAAGAATATGTTTGGCATCCCCCAAATCCTTCATATCAAATGTCTGACTCAACTTCTTTTTGAGAATTGACAAGTCATAAGAGGACTCCAACAATCAACATATCATCGACATAAAGTATCAAACATGTCAAGCTGCCATCTGAGCATCTCTTTGTGTAGAGACAATGATCCTCATTGCTTCGAGAATAGCCTTGAGACTTCATAAAAGCATCAAACTTTTGGTACCATTGTCTAGGGGACTTTTTAAGTCCATACAAGCTCTTCTTGAGCTTACAAACTAGACTTTCCTTGCCATGAACTACATAACCCTCTAGTTGTTCCATATAGATCTCATCTCTAAGATCTCCATGCAAGAAAGCAATTTTCACATCCATTTGGACTAACTCTAAGTCCTCCATTGCAACGAATCCAAGCAACATGCGCAGGGTAGTCATCTTGACCACTGGAGAGAAGATTTCCTCGAAATTAACACCATGTTGTTGCTTAAAACCCTTTGCAACAAGTCGTGCTTTATACTTTGGAGAAGCACTATCTGATATGAATTTCAGCTTATATACCCATTTACATGGTAAAGCTTTCTTGCCATTTGGCAAAGGTACTAAATCCCAAGTACCATTCTTGTGAATAGAATCCAACTCACTCTTCATGGCACGCTCCCACTTGACATGATCCTCTGTCTGCATAGCCTCTTTGTAGCAAGAAGGCTCACCGGCATCTGTTAGCATAACAAAATCTAAACCTGGAACATATCTATTAGGTGGATGTGAGACACGTGCAGAATGCCTCAATTGTTGCTGAACAGGAACATGTGCAGAGTGATCTGAATGGACATTCTCTTGAACATCCCTATGTGCAGTATTTTTATGCATGCTAACCGGAGGACTAGTATCCTCAAACACCACTCTTCTCACTTCAACCTCCTTAATGGGCTGCTTATGCATCTTAGACTCATTGAAAATGACATCACTATTTTTTATTCACTATCCGTGTTTCAGGATCCCATAAGTGATATCCAAATTGTCCTTCTCAACCATATCCAAGAAAAATGCATTTCTTTGACTTATGGTCCAACTTTTGTCTAAGATTCTTGGGTATATGAACATACACTTCACACCCAAAAACTTGAAGATGATCATAATATGGTGGCTTCCCTGTTCACAGCTCTTGTGCTACTTTCAGACCTTTGGCAGTACTAGGTCAAAGGTTAATCACATGAACTGCAGTCAATACTGCTTCTGCCCAAAAGCCTTGTGAGAGGTTTGCATGATGCAACATAGAGACTAATCTATCTTGAATAGTTCTATTCATCCTCTCAGCTACACCATTCTGTACTAGGGTATAAGGATCTGTAAACTCTCTACGAATCCCTCTAGACTGACAGAAAAGGTTGAATTCATGTGAGGTATACTCACCCCCATTATCTGAACATAAAGCCTTAATCTTAGTTCCTTTTTCAATCTGAACTGAAGCAAGCCATTTTCTGAAAGTAGGAGATACCTCAAACTTCCATTTGATAGGATATACCCAAACTTTTCTAGTAGCATCATCTATGAAAGTGAAAAAGTAAAGAGAACCATCTAAGGACCTAGTGGGCATAGGACCACACACATCTATATGAACGAGATCTAAAGGTTGAATTGAAGATTCAATGTGCGTTCTATGCACATTTCTGGTTTGCTTTCCATATTAACAATGCTCACAAAATGAAAAATCAAAGAAAGATAACACATGTAAGTAGCCAGAATGAGAAATATTTTCCATTCCACTACGTGATATACAGCCTTAACGACCATGCCAAACACAAGCCATAGGCTGTTCAGAAACAACTAACAAGTGTTCTTTCTGTGATACAAATAAAGGATAAAGTGAGCCAACTTTGCTTCCTTTTGCAATAACCATAGAAGACCACCTTGTAACCAAGGTCATCAAGTTGACCAATAGACATCAAACTGCATGATAAGTGAGGTACATGGCATACATTATGCATAGCAAATTTTGAACCATCAATGAATCCAGAACCACATTTCCAATCCCCACAACATCACATTGGTAAGAGTCACCAAGTCTCACGGTACCAAGAGACTTTGCTGCATAATTAGAGAACCATTCTTTATGTGGTGTCACATGGAAAGAAGCACTAGAATCTAGCATCCAGGTGTGGGAAAGAGAATCGACCATTAAAGCCTCAGTTGACAGAGTACTATCAAGTGTCAACACATCAGCATCATCAGAAATAACATTAATTTCTTCAATCTTCACAGTCAAAGTAGATGGTGCAGGTAACTGTTTAACAAGCCAATCAACATTGTGTCCTTTACCTTTAGCATTCTTTAATGCATAACAGTCTTTCTTCATCTGTCATTTCTTATGAAAATAATGGCATTTGATATCCCTCTTCCTTGATTTACTTTCACTCTTATTCCGTTGACCATTCTTTCCTAGTTCTTGCTCCTGCCACGTTGATTCTTTCCTTGGTAAGAATCACGAACATTATATGCATCTCAACTCTAAGTGCCAACCATAGATTTTCTGCAAATCTCCTCACTCAAGAGTGCTCCAAATATGTCATCATAGACGAGTTTACCACCAGGTGCACCATTGCTAATAGTTGTGCAAAACGTATCCCATGATGATGGCAAGGTGCATAACAACAGTACTGCTTTCATTTCATTATCCATATCCATTTTCTGAGCCTATAACTGAGAGAATATAGCATCAAACTCATTCAGATGAGCATCAACACTATCTGTGTCCTTCATATGAAGGTCATATAATTTTCTCATCAGATAGAATTTAGTTGATGTCGTCTCTTTTTCATATGTATTGCATAACTTCTTCCAAAGCTCCTCTACACTTTCATAGTCTAATACTATAAAGTAAACATTATCTGCAAGGTGCAAGCGAATGGTAGACCTGGCCATTTCATCTAACCCATCCCAATTATCTTCATCCATGTCAGCAGACTTCTTTGAAATTCCATTTACTGGCTTCCATTGCCTCCTTTGAATCATCACATCTTTAATCTGATTCTTCCATAGAGCAAAGCTTATGCCATCAAATTTTCGGATCTCAAAATGGTCTTTTCCCTGCAAGTTATAGCTCCTCCTTGGAACACTAGCACTAGACCCTGATCCACGGGATGTGCTTGAGACCTCTGATGCCATGACAGTAGAGAACTGAATATATGATAATGGAGCTAGAAGATTTCAAACACCAACGAATAAGTGTATCAAGGAGTAAATCGACCACTATATAGTTGACAAAACCAAAAATCTGGAAAACTTTTGCGGGAGTATCCTCTGCAAAATGAGCATTTGACCAGTGTCAAAATATCATAAAAATGTGAGTACTGACATGTTTTCATGCATAGTGAATCACTGACTCCACTACATATAATCGGTTACCCAATAGAAGCCAACTAGGCTTATCGAGCACCTATGAATAACTATCATACATCTTCTATGGCGAGGCTGGGTAAGTCTTTCACCTGCATCACCGAAGAGACCCGGCATCTGGGTGTCTCCCAATTAAGAAAACCTCACCATGACCCTCTTTATCAAACATAAAAGGCTTTATGCAAAGAACATAACCGTTATATCAATGACCACATGGACGTACATAAGCGATATCCACAGAAGCCTACATAGTGTGTATGTGCTCAATATATGCAGTAAAATGACACTAAAGGTTGAATACACAGCCCAAAAACTAGCCAAGAACACTTGCAAGTGTCTATCATCTCTGATATTTTAGGCTCAAAAAACCTGCATAAATTTGCAGCAACTACTCCCACCAAAACTGAAACCTTTCAAGAAGCCTGTAGTTTTACGAGTGTGGCTGAAAACACAACCCCAAAGGTTGATATTTATTTTCAGAGAAGTACAAAGAACACTCTTCTTGATGTTCTTAGACCTGTGTGAAGAGAACTATCTGCGGAAGTACTCCAAAATGGCTCCAAAAGACACCCAAAAAAGCTTCAAAAATAGGCTTTGAAAGCAAAGAATGAAGCTTTGAGGGACCAAAACATGTTCAAGGTAATGTCAAACTTAGTCTTTCCCCTTCTTCATGTTGGAGAAACACTCACTAATTGGACATATATTTGAAGGTCAAAGCTTTAGAAGAAAATCACATGCCTATGTGAAGGGACAAATTCACAAGTGTATTATATTTTTAGTTTACTTTAGTTCTAGAAGTTTTTTAAAAATCACGAGCATGAGAAAATCTATATAAGTTAGTTTGTATCAACTGACACGATGAGAGAAGAAGTGGAAGAGAGTGACAAAATGTGAGAAGGAGTTCATTTTGTATGACTGAGTATAGTCAGGCTTCTCTGAGTGAGAAAGCATCTATAAACTTCTGAGTTTTCAAAGCTATGATAAGAACTAGTTAAATTTCTGTGTATAAGTCTTCTTCTTCCATCTCCAGAGTTTATCTTTTGTGTAATGATTTGAAAAGTTGAAGTTTTCCAAGCAAGTCGATGCTTGGCATCGAATATATGGTGAAAGGTTGAGTTTTATGCAGGAAGTCGATGCCTGGCAATGAATCTTAGCTGATAAGTCCTTGTCTTCATATCTGACTTTTATCTATTGACTAATCTTCTTGAAAAGATGAAGTTTGTGGAGCAACTCGATGCCTGGCATCGAGTTTCAACATAAAGTCGATGGCTGTCATCGACTTCCCACATAAAAGTGGTCGATGCCTGGCATCGACTTCCTACATAAAAGTGGTTTTCATCATATCTGTGTTAAACGCACCTATTTCAGGAACAAAAAAGTGACTGAAAAAGCACAAAGTCGATGCCTAGCATCAACTTTTGGTTGCAAGTCGATGCAAGGCATCGAATTCCATTTTTAGACAAGCGTTTTTACTAAAATAGGCATAGTTTCCACTTTTGGAAGTCATAGAGGGTCATCTTGTGAAGGCTATATCTTGAGTTCTAGAGATCCGTTTCTTGGAAATAATAGCTTGTTGGAAAGCTCTTCTCTTCTACTTTCATGCTCAAAAGACCTTGGAGAAGTAATATTTGTGCTAAGAGAAATTAGCAAAATACTGAAGGTATGTCATTTCAGTGATTGGAAAGTTTTGAAGAAGTAAAGTTCTTGGTTTTGGCTATCATTTCTTAAAGTTTGGAGTGGCAATGAGTTAATGGTGACCATAGAGGTTTTCTAGTGTCACATTAATTCATTTCTTGTGATGTTTCACACATCAACAAGTGGTATCAGAGCAGAAAGATTCTCGAGAGCAGAAGACATCAAAGGTACTAAAAGTTTTTGAAAAGTTTTCATTAAAGTTTGAACTAAGAAGCATCCAAAGGCACAAGGCATCAAAATGTTACTTCAAAAGTATCCTCATACACAAAGAACTCCAAAAGGTATTATCCTTTATCATTTAAGCTCATAGGTTGTAGCAGAAGGAAAGGAGTATGGCAGATCATATCTCCATTGACAAACTAGATAGAGATAATTACCCCGCATGGGTAATGAGAATGGAAGCCTTACTTATGAGTAAGGATCTCATGATATATGTAACAGGTGAAGAACAGAAGCCAGTATTTGAAGATGAAAGCTGACCAAAGAAAGAAGAACTTGATTCTTTAAAGCATTGGGAGAAGAAGGATGCAAGTGCAAAAGCCTACATCTACAATACAATCTTTGATCATTTGCTACACACATCAGAGGGTTGGAATCATCTGAAGATATATGGAATGCATTGGAATATCATTTCCAAAGTACTACCAAAGCAAGGAAAGCAAGTCTATGGTCAGAGTTTACAACATTCAAGAAGAAGCCAAGTCAAAGTATTAGTGATTATGTTACTAAGATGAAGGATCTTGCAGATTGTCTTGGATCCATAGATGAAGATATTGAGGATCACAGGTGCTCAATTACTTATAGGTTTGAGAGAGATGAAAGGTGGAAACCTTTTGTCTTATCAACAGAACTTTCATTAAATCATTATGTTCCAGATTTGAACCACTTGCTTAGTTTGATGCTCACATTTGAGAAAGACTTGAAGGGAGATGGAGATAAAGGAAAAAGTTCTACAATGTACATGAAGAACAAGAAGAAGGGAGATAAAGGTAAAGCAAAGGATGAAGAGGAGTCGAGTTCTCAAGTTTATTATGCAAGAGGTAAAGGCACTCGTAGAGGAAGAGCAAGAGGTTTTGGAAGAGGAAGAGGTAATCAAAATAACAACAATAAGGCTTGCTGGATCTGTGGATTGAGTAATCATTTGGCTCATGACTATTGGCACAACCAACAAGGATCAAACCAGAATCAAAACAACAATAGCAGAGGTCGAGGTGGAAGATATCAAAGTAATTTTCAAAGAGGTAGACAAAGTCAAAGAGGAGGCTATGGTAGAGGTGGAGGAAGAAGTTGGGGACACAATCAATCCTACAACACCACCTACTACAACTATGCAAATGACACACAGAATGAAAGTCATACATCATTGATGATGAATTCAATCAGCACATCAGATAAAGAAGATCTAAAGGTATTTTACGTTGACTCTGGATGTTCTAATCATTTGTCAGGAAACATAGAATTGATGTCAAGATTGGAAAAAGGCATTTCTAGTCATAGTGTTCAAATAGGTGATAATACAAGACATAGTGTACATTCAATTGGAAAACTGAAATGCAAAAGTGGAGTAGATTTGCTAACCAATGTTTTGTATGTTCCCACAATACCTAAAAACTTAATTAGTGTGGGGCAGATAGTTGAAAAAGGTTTTCAAGTCAGGTTTACAAATGAAGGAGTATTTGTTGAAGATCGAGAGAATGGATATAATCAGATTGTCTCTCAGGTAGATTCTTTACTTTAAGAGTGCAAGGGAACATTGGTCAAGCTTTGCTCACACATGGTGAAGGAGTGATTACAGAACTTGATCTCTAGGATAAGAGATTAGGTCATTTCAATGAAAGAGGAATTAAAGCTATGGTTGAAAATCAGTCTGTACTAGAATTACCAAATGTGCAGAGTCAACATATGCTTTATAAATGTGAAGCATGTTAAATGGGTAAAGCACACAGGTTACCATTTCAAAAGAAAGGATTCAAACATGATGGAGTACTTGAGCTCATTCATACAGATGTATGGGGACAAACAAAAGAAGGATCTATCAATGGCTCAAGATATTATGTTCTTTTCATTGATGATGCTACAAGATGGATAACATTATATGTTTTGAAGGAAAGATCAGAAGTGTTTGGAGCTTTCAAGCATTTTCATGCATATGCAGAGAGAGTCACAGGTGAAAAGCTTAAAAGACTGAGGTCTGATGGAGGGGGAGAATACTTCTCCCAAGAGTTCAATGATTATCTTTGGATGCACGTATCAAGAGAGAAATAACTTGCAGGTATACGCCACAACAAAATGGTGTAGCAAAAGGAAGGAACACGACTTTGGTTGATTTTGCTAGAGCTATGCTGAAGGAGAAGAATTGTCCAAATTATCTTTGGGATGAGGCTGTAAATACAGCTACATATCTTGTGAATAGATTACCATGTGCAGCTCTCAATGGAATGACTCCATATGAAGCTTGGTGGGGTAAGAAACCAACATTAGATCATTGTAAAGTGTTTGGATCAATTGCATATGCTTATGTTCCATCACAACTTAGACATAAACTTGAACCAAAGGCAGAAAAATATATGTTCATTGGTTATGATGAAAAGCAGATGGGTTACAGATTGTGGAATCCTCTAACCAAACAATTTATTGTTTCTAGAGATGTTACATTTGATGAACAGAAAAGTTGGCATGCAGATCAAATTCATACAAAAGAAGAATTTGAAGAAGAGGTAAGAAGATGTGAGAAAGGAAAATCAATTGTGCAGGTAAATAGAGATGAAGACTATATGCAAGCAAGTACATCCAAAAGTGGATTAACAAGAAGGAATGAAGAAGCTCCTATATTTGATGAAGAGGTGTATCTAGACACATATGAAGAATGTGAACCAAGGAGGTCAAGCAGAACTAGAAGGCAACCAGAAAGGTATTCTTATGATACTTCTTACATAACTCAGAAGAACTATGCATATATGGTCAAAGATGGTGAAGAACCTCAAAACTATGATGAAGCAAAAGATAAGAAACAATGGGAAGAAGCAATCAAGGAAGAATTCAATGCACTGGAGGAGAGCAAGACATGGGAACTTGTTCCTAAACCAAATGGTAAGAAAGTAATTGGAAATAAATGGGTTTATAAAGTGAAGAAGCTTGCAGATGGAAGTATAGCCAGATACAAAGCTAGACTAGTGGTGAAAGGCTATGCCCAAACCTATGGCATAGATTATGATGAGACATTTAGTCCTGTAGCTAAGATCTCAATTATAAGGACAATCATTTCTATTGCAGCTTCAAAAGGATGGACCCTAAGTCAATTGGATATAATGAATGCATTCTTGAATGGATACATATCAGATGAGGTATACAGGGAACAACCTCAAGGATTTATAGATTCCAGGTATCCAAATTTTCTTTGCAGGTTGAGAAGAGCACTCTATGGATTGAAACAAGCTCCAAGAGCATGGAATTATAAACTAGTGAAGTATCTTAATGATCTTGGATATCAAAGTTCAAAAGCAGATCCAAGTCTACTAATCAAAAGAGCAGAGGAAGGTACAATCTACATTTGTATTTATGTAGATGACGTTATAATCAGAGGTACTTCAGATGAAGGAATCAAGGAGGTAAAGAGATTACTTGAAAAAGAATTCAAGATCAGTGATCTAGGAAAGTTTTCATACTTTCTTGGTATGGAAGTCACCTATACAGATCATGGAATATATGTATCACAAGAAAGCTATCTTCTGAATCTATTGAAGAAGTTTGATATGGAAAATTGTAGAGAAGCTTCAACTCCACTTGAAGTTAATCACAAGCTTAGTAAATATGATGGTGCAGAATACAAAGATATGAGGAAGTATCAATCTCTTGTGGGTAGTTTGATTTATGCTACACTAACAAGACCTCATCTTAGTTATGCAGTGCGAGTTCTATCACAATTCCTGCATTATCCAAAGGACTGTTAGCCATTGGCCGGCTACAGACTCTGATTTCAAACTTCGAATACTTTAGAATGTTGGGCATACCCGACTCTCCATTCTTCCGTGTACAGGTTAACTGGTTGATCTGATCAATACTACCGTGATAATTAAAAGTACCTTAACTCTTAGCCACGTGGGTTCTTGGGAGTGGTAGGGGTCTGTTAAACAGAGGCCCTGTACTATTTTCCCAGCTTTGTACACAAGCATAAATGCTCTCTCTCTCTCTCTCTCTCTCTCTCTCTCTCTCTCTCTCTCTCTCTCTCTCTTTCTCTCTCTCTCTCTCTTAGCTTAGTACTCAATTCTGAACAACTGATAACTGTTCGGTGTACTGGACTTAGAACTTCTGAACTGATCCTGCTATAGCGATCTGAGCAGTAGTCCGGTTACTTGTATCCAATAGAATAATATACTTTAGTAAACGTAGATCTAATACACACTTCTTCAGAACAGACAGGTATACCAAACAGACATCTATACCTTGAAGTTATGAGAACTCACCGTATGCCAAACTCGAACAACAAATCTCCTAATAACAATCGACTAGTCACAGACTTATTAGTGTCCTACTCACCTTCACACCATTACAGATACTAGTCTTCTTGTGATCGGAATCAATAGTGAACATAGACTACTGTATCGAATTCGGTCACTTACAGAAAATGTTAATAAGCAAACAGTTCGGGACTACTTTTCACATTCCCTTGTTCCGCCGAAGAACTGACAAACAACACACTACAACTTGATAACACTTAGAGACACACTCAACCATTACCGAATAGATTCGTAACGCAATACAACCGATTCGTAACTCTGCACTACGGTGCGAATAAATGACTAGACGGAGCACAGAACAGAACAGAAAAGAGTAGAGTTCAATCTCTCAACGACCTACACACTTCAAATAGTGCGCTTATACTTCCTCAAACGGGCTCTCGGCCACTCTTTTCTCATTGCCTTATATAGAAGATTTTTTACAAGGGTGCGCGAATCTTTAGTTACTTGCACGTTTCCCGAAAGGTTCTTTTACATTTAAGACGCCTGTCCTAGTACATTTGTTCTTTTTCGGCGGCCGTCTAACACTGGCACGCACGGTGGACTCAAACCCGCAGGTTCTTATGGTTCTGCTACGAGACCTTCTAGATACATGCTTCGGGCGAGCCTAAATGTTCGGGTAATTTTCTTTTTAATGGTTTCTATCATCTGAACTAGAGTAGTCGGTTCTAATAACTGAGCGTCCGTTCTAACAGAGCTAAGAGCTATGGCTTGGGTTAACAAAATTTCAGTTTGGGTCTGTAAGAAGGCCTCTTGTAAATAAAACTCATTGGATAATGTAGCGTCCCGGGATATCTTCATTTCGGTGACTTTCTCCTGCATATCCGTGACTCGATCCTTCTGATTTCGCAATTGGTTATCTAGTCGCTCGAGTTGCTGGTTCTGAAATTCAATCGTTTTGGAGTAGGCATCCCGTTCTCTGTGAGCATTTGCTAGATCTTTTTGGTAGTTGGCTTCCCTGGTTAATTGGTGTCTCAGCATTCTGTTCACCTCGTCCAAACATTCCTAGGCTCTTCGTAGCTCGTCTTTGACTTGTTCTGCTTCTCTCTATTGGTCTTGATTTTTCTGGATGGTTTCCTACAATTGGGCCTTCGTTTCTTCGAGCAATTCCTCGAGGGATGAGCTGATGTCTTCTTTTTCTTGGAGTGCGGTCTTCAATTCCTGGATTTCTTCGTGTGCTACGTGTAATAGCTGGTCTTTGGCGGCAAGCTGCTCCAGTGCTGCATCCCTTTGCTGTATCAAGGCCTGTTGTGCCGAAAACTGTGCTTGGAGGTTTGCTAATTGCGTCTGTAATTGATGATTCTCTGCTTTTACTGCATCGACTTCTTCTTGGAGAGGGATGATGTCGGCTTCCAGGAGGTCGACTTTGTGTTGTAGATCTTGCCGAATCGTGTTCGTGACTTCACTCAGCTGTACCAGAAGTTGTTGTGAAAGGGTAATGAGCATTTGGCCCATGGCGGCCAGTTCGGAAAAGAACGGAACGGAGGGAAGGAGAAGTGGGTGTGGTGGTGGCGCCGAGGTTTGGGTGTGGATTTGGGGGGATGTCGGGGGTGAATGATTGGGGGAGGATGAAAAGGATTCGGAAATTGGCGGGGGAAGAGGGTTGACTGGTGGGGATTGAGGACCAGGGGATGCAGGGTGAGTTACCTGATGGATGGGTTGGTGTTCACCTGTATTGTGGGCGATGGTGGATTCTATGGCCTTCAGCAGGGTGTTGAGTGCGCTGTTGGCCACTTGCTGTTCGTCTTCTTGTCGTTTTGATGCTTCTTCAGTTGAGACTGGTTCTGTTTCTGTGTGATTCTTTTGGTCATGGTGATTGGCCGACGATTCGTTGTGGATGGAAGTGGCTGTGTCATGGAAGGTCTCTTCTTGTTCTTCATTTCGGGTGTCCTGATCCTTTCTGGCGGATCCTTGTGCTTTGCTTTTTGAGGAGCTGATCCGGATTCGCTTATTGCGGAAGAGTTGGTTGATCTCCTCATCTTCTTCTTCATCGTCGTCGAGTGGTTGGACTGATTCTTCGTTCCTAAGTACGAGACCTTGGGGTGGTGGTTGTGCGGCAAGGATGGCTGGGAAGAGGAATGATATGACATGGGGAAGGTGAGAGCGCGGGGTGGTTCCCTTTTGGAGTTGCTACACTATAGCTATGCACTCTTTGTGGATTCGATGAAAAAATTAGGAGGCGAAATTGACTGGTTCTCGGGCAGCTAAATCTAGGGCGGAATAAAAAGGGTGTGAGATGTCGTAGGTGCGCTTCTGAAGATTGAGTATGGCGACTAAGAATTGCAGGCCAGATCGTTCGGGTTCAGGACGGTATAGAATAGCGTATTTGTTGGAGGAAGATCGGGAAACAGTTCGGTCATGCGGGTGAGGGGGATACTAGGGCCATTTTCTCGGCCTTGTGGGGAGAGGCGGAAGGCTTCAGAGAACGCTTGGAAGGTGATGACGGTTCGCGAAGGGAGCGAGAGGAAGACCCATTGGCGTTCGGTGGCGGGGGACTGAGCAATGGCAGTGACGATTTGCGCGAAGAAGGGATGGGCTTCCACTGAGTGCCAAGGCAACTCAGCGAAGTTGACTAACCCTCTGCAGCGCAGGTATTCTCCTACCTCGGTAGGGATACCATCACGGAAGGCAGCGTAGTTGGCTAGCGCTTCCATGGTGTTTGCTGTTACAGACTATGAACACGGATGCAGAATGCACGAGTGCTCAGAATACTAACATACAACACAATAGCATTTTTCGGCGCTGTCGACAGAGTTAAGTAGGAACAACACGGTGGGGAGGAAAAAGGGGTTGGGTATCATTGTGCAGTGCGTGAAGGATGCTTGTTTTTATGCAGGCGTGTGTACTCGAGTGACTGGTAAGGGGGCGGCTGATCACATAAAGATTTTACAAAACACGGCTATTTATAAAGAGAAAGAAAAAGATTAAACAAAACGCGGTCCATCGCCGAAAAATTTAATGCAGGCTAGTGGCGTGATGATATGGCCGCAGCTTTGACCCATTGATTACTTTTGGGAGTGGCTTTCTGGTCAATGTAGTCAACCGCTGCTCTATCGGACTTTGCGTTATAGAAGAGTACAAGCTGACCTACCGAAAAGATTGGAGTCTTCAAATATCGATCATGTGTCTTGGCTTGCCTTAGTTGTACTTCACGCATGGTTAAAAAGCTGAGCCATCGGTGCTCATCAAGTTCTCTGAGTACGTCCATTCGTGTTGTCAACGAATCTTCCGGTAGCATCTTCTGAGTGATTGCTACACGCAGACTTGGGATGACTTCTTCCATGGGTGCTATTGCTTCTAAGCCATAAGCTAGTTTGAAAGGTGCCAAGCCTGTTGTTACCTTATATGTAGTTCGGTATGCCCATAATACTGCAGGTAGTAGTTGATCCCATCTTTCCGATGCTTCCATGATCAGTTTCCGGAGGATATTCAATAGTGATTTGTTTGTACTTTCGGCCAAACCATTGGCACGAGGGTAATACGGAGAGCTGAGTTTGTGTGTCACCTGGAAGGATTGGGTGAGTACCTTCATTAATTGATTTACAAAGTGAGTACCTTGATCTGAGACAATTTCCAGTGGTAAGCCAAAACCTGGAAAGACATCATTCAGCAGACACTTTGCTACTGCAACCGCTGTAGCAGACCGTAAAGCCCAAGCTTCTACCCATCTCGTTGCGTAGTCTGTACAGGTTAGTATGTATCTGTTGTTACTGAAGACTGCTAGAGGTGTGATGGGACCGATAAAATCTAATCCCCATTTCTGAAATGGTTCTAATGGCATGACTGGCTGCAAGGGAAAGAAGTGTCGTTGCAGCGGTTGTCCAGACCTTTGACAGTTATCGTAGTGTTTGAAAAATTGGGCCACATCTCTGTACATAGTTGGCCACCAGAGACCTCCTTGCAGAATTTTCCGGTGAGTCAAATCTGTGGCAAAGTGACCACTAGTAGGGGTCGAGTGAGCCATCATGATGACTGAGTTAATTTCATGTAGAGGGACACAGCGAAGTAGGATTCCGGTGTGATCTACATAATATAGTTCTCCAGCAACTAACCGGAATCGGTGACTAAAGAATGCAATTTTCCTTCGAACTACCTTGGCTGTCTTGGATGGAAAGCATCCTTCGGTGAGAAAAGTTAGAATCTGATCGTAATATGTAGGTGGTGCTTGTGATTCCGCAGTCGCATCAGTTAGTGGCTCAGAACTATTGATCGCTGGAGTCGTGTCATCTATGCCTATCGGGGCCTCACCAGAATCTAGGCGAGATAAGAAATCTGCTAAGGCATGTGCATTTCCAGGTCGGTGGATGACTTCATAGTCGAATTCCTGCAAGAGCAGCACCCATCGTGCTAATCGTCCACCTAAATGTTGTTGTCTTACTAGATAGACGAGGGTAGCATGATCCACATGGAAGGTGAATTTCCGGCCTAGTAGATAATGTCTGAATTTTTTGATGGAGTAAATTAATCCTAGACATTCTCTTTCGGTGGTAGAATAGTTCTTTTCTGCAGGTGCAAGCCTTCTGCTGGCATAATAAACGGGGCGAAACCACTTATGTGTTTGCTGCATCAGAATACTGCCAATCACAATATCTGAAGCGTCGACAAAAACATGGAACGGATTGTCCCAGTCCGGTGGTTGTAAGATTGGGGCCTGCGTCAATAAATACTTGAGTCGATCAAATGTAGTTTGGCATTCTTGAGTCCATTCGAATTGTCGGGGAGCTTTTGTGATTAGCTTGTTCAGTGGTACAGCCAGATGAGCAAGCCATCGTAAGTGTCTGCCATGCCACCGTACTTGACCCATGAAACACATTACTTCCTTTGGAGTAGCGGGTACTAGGGCTTCTAAAATTGCCAAAATCTTATTTGGGTCTACTCAGATACCTTGGGTAGATACAATATGACCAAGTAGTTTGCCACACGAAACTGCAAACACAGATTTGTTTGGGTTAAGACAAAGTCTATATTCTCTGCATTTCTGAAAGCAGCACCGTAAGTGGAACAGGTGTGCTATCAGCTTACCGAAAATTGAAAAATCATCGAGATATACTTGCATGAATGAAGTAAGATAAGGAGAAAAAATCTCCTGCATGCATCTTTGAAATGTGCTTGGTGCGTTTCTCAATCCAAACCACATTACCGTACAAGCAAAGACACCCCAATTGGTAATGAATGCAGTTTTTGGTATATCCGCTTCGGCCATTCTAACCTGATTGTAACCACTGTATCCGTCTAAGAATGAATACATTTCATGACCTGCTACCCTATCGAGCATTGTATCCAGAAAGGGGATCGGGAAAGGATCCGGTATTGTTGTTGCGTTTAATTGTCGGTAGTCTACACAGATTCGTAGTTGCTTATTTTTCTTTGGCACAATCACAATTGGTGAAATCCATTCAGCATGTTCTACTAGTACGATGAATCCAACTTTTAATAATCTATCAAGTTCGGCTTTTACCTGTGATGCATAATTGGGATTCATCCGGTAGCCGGGCTGTTTGTTCGGTTTAGCTTCAGGCTTCAACATGACTCTATGCTGATAGATGCGCTGATCTAATCCTTTCATATCTTTGTAATCCCATGCAAAGATGTCTGAGAATTCGCGAAGAAGTCGAATCAAGTCAGCTCTAAATGATTCCGGTAAGTTTTGCCTTATCTTTACAGGTCGCGGATGATTTTCGTCTCCTAGATTGTACGTGGTCAACTGGTCTTTGAGGACATAAAACTGTTGCGGTTTCTCTGTATCGTCTGTTGACTTGAACAGCGATTGTAATTCATCGTCATGTGTTGGGACAGTATCTTCCTGCTTAGCTTTTTCGGTGATAGATACGATTGTACAAACTGAAGTGTTCCAGTTATCTATAACAGACTGTAGACCAACAGTTCCTACAGACATTAAATCAGCGTTATTCTTCAGAAATTCCTCTTCCTGCTTAGCTTTTTTGGTGATAGGTACGATTGTACAAACTGAAGTGTTCTAGTTATCTATAATAGACTATAGATCAACAGTTCCTACAGACATTAAATCAGCGTTATTCTTCAGAAATTCCTCTTCTTCATCATCTGATAGTCCATCTAACATGTGGACTGGTTCAGCAAAATATGGTCTGGTGTGAAGTTCGCAAGGTTGTATAGAATCTAATTTTACCACATATCTACGGTTGGCATCTTTGAACGTAAGCTCTTGTGCAGACCAATCCTGTATTACCTTTGCATGCTTCAGCCAAGGTCGGCCGAACAGAAGGTTGTAATCCAAAGTGGATTCCGGCAGATCTAGTATAACAAAGTTCATTTTGAAGGTCGTACCTTGTAAAGTAATGGGTACATTCCGCAAAAGTCCTACGGGATGGACTCTAGATTGATCTGCCATTCTGACAAAAAATTGAACTGGTTCGATTTCGGTCCATCCTAACCTTTTGCATACGGCTCCAGTCGTAATGTTAACACCAGAGCCTCCATCAATCAATACCTGCGTAATTTTATGATTCTTATACCATACTGTAATCAAGGGAACTGAATGATCGACATTAGAATCAGGTTCCGGTTGAGCTGCTGTTGTTGCCGGAATACAAGAAGGCACCAGACTGAACTATTGCTGGAACTGTTGTCGAATCCCAGGTACTAATGCCAGAAGTTGGCCTAGAGGCAAAGTGATAGATGCCTTGGATAAAATTTCCCAGGCCTGTTGAGATTGGTTGTCCTGCTCCTTTGAACTTGAGGTCTCCGCTGATGCAGACGTATCTGTTGTTATGTCTACTGCTGATGATGGCTCCGCTGTTGCTTCCTTTTGTTGCGTTCCTTCCTTTGTTGACTGGTGGTTCTGTTGCGGTCCAGTGACTAGCCTCGTCATACATCCTATGTTGTTCTCGTATCCCAAGTTCGAATATTTCTGCTGCTGAGTGCAGTTGTTTACCGGATCGGGTCTAGACTGTAGCAGTCTGTGTTTCTACTGGTGTGATTTGTACCATGTTGGCCATTGGGTTTTGTCGCTCCTTCCTTTGATCATACTCAGCTGCATCTTTGCAAAATCTTCTAATGTGTCCGAATTCGTCGCAAAAATGACAGCGTGGTGGTGGTAGATTAGGATTTTCCGGTGGTGGTCCGTTCTGCCAGCGGTTTGCATTAAAATTGTTGTTCCTCTATCCTCCGTAGTTTCGATATCCTTGCGGTTGATGGTTTCTCAATTGCGGAGGCACATAGTGATTCGCTGGCTCTCCATGTTCTTGTATAACTGCATTGACTATTGTTGTTCCCTGTATTCTGGTGTTGTAAACACAGTTTCCGGTGGGTGTCCGACAGTGTTGCAGATAGCGCAAAACGTTTGATTTAGTGCACAATTGGCACTAGTATGACCTGAATTTTTGCATGTGATATAGTATTCTTGTCTGGTTATGTCTTCAGCCATAGTTTTGTTTGTTTTTAACCACTCCAGATCTTCTGTAAATCCACCGACCTTGGATTCCAGTTGTAGAGCCATGGCAATGACTGCATCCAGCGTCATAGCTCCGACACACCTTATGATCATGATCTGTTTCAATTGTGGGGTTAAGCCATTGATGAACCACTGAGTGATGACATCATCAGGTAAGTTAGCGTGGGCCTGTGGTATCTGCCGCAAGTGTGTTCTAAAGAGTGTAGCATACTCCTGGACAGTCTGATTTGCCTTCTGTCGATTGTTTTGTAAATAATCAAAGATTTGGGTGGGATTATTCTTTAGCTTGAATCGTTGCAGAAAAGCGTCTCGTACTGCGTCATAGGTACCGAAATGATTAATATCCTATTCCATAAGCCATCTAGCTGCTTCATTAACCAGTGTGGATTGAAAAACAATGGCCTTATACGCCTGATCCGGTGGATGGTTAAGAATTGCATAACTTATCTCGAAAGTGCATACGTGAGCATCCGGATCATCTCCTGGGAATCCACCGAATTTCATGTATGTTACTCCTGTTGGAGGCGGCCTTGGTTGACATAACTGTTGTTGCTGTTGTTGTCCATTCATTGTGAGTGTATTAGGCCTTCCTTCTGTATCTTGAGGTTGATTGGTTGAACTATCGGAACTTGTATCGCCGGATGGCGTGCCTTCCGGTGTGCTGTTTTTACTTAGAATGCGTCGGATTTTTGCTTCGAAGAGTTTTCCTTCCTTTTGGATATCCAATATCCAAAATCTTTCTTCCAAGCACGCTGATTGGGCTGAGGATTCCGCAAAAAATGCAAAGCCTTGGCCGACAGTTGGTGATTCTATCACCGGAATGAACCGAAATTTTGCGAGAATGTATTGTTTTTTCGCTTTTACCAATCTCTTTCCCTAGAGTGTTTCTGATCGTATATAACTCTGAGTCTTTATTCAAAATTGCTAGACTGGTTTCTAACGGCGTCTTGGTAGGTTCTGGAATTATTATATCTTCGATAGGCTGGGTCGAAGTAGCACCAAAATGTACCAAAGGTGTTGATCGTTCCACCGGAATATGACCGGAATCAATCGTAACGTTCTCAATTTGCTTGACCACTGGGTCAGATCGAATTATACCTTCTTCTTTCGAGGTTGTCTTTAGCGCTTTACGTGCTTCAGCCTTACGGTTCTTAGGATATGTTTCGCCAGACCGAGTAACCGGCATGTATCATTGCGCAGTAACACTATCTGAGTAGTTTGCAACAATCCGGGTCTGTTGCTACTACTAATTAATCGAATGTTAACTGAATGTTTGCTTCTGACAAACAGTTGGCACTCTAATGCCACCTTCCCACAGACGGCGCGAAATGTTAGCCGTTGGGCGGCTACAGACTCTGATTTCAGACTTTGAATACTTTAGAATGTTGGGCATACTCGACTCTCCATTCTTCCATGTACAGGTTAACTGGTTGATCTGATCAATACTACCGTGATAATTAAAAGTACCTTAACTCTTAGCCACGTGGGTTCTTGGGAGTGGTAGGGGTCTATTAGACAGAGGCCCTGTACTATTTTCCCAGCTTCGTACACAAGCATAAATGCTCTCTCTCTCTCTCTTTCTCTCTCTCTCTCTCTCTCTCTCTTAGCTCAGTACTCAATTCTGAACAACTGATAACTGTTCGGTGTACTGGACTTAGAACTTCCAAACTGATCCTGCTATAGCGATCTCAGCAGTAGTCCGGTTACTTGTATCCAATAGAATAATATACTTCAGTAAACGTAGATCACCTAATACGCACTTCTTCAGAACAGACAGGTATACCAAACAGATATCTATACCTTGAAGTTATGAGAACTCACCGTATACCAAACTCGAACAACAAATCTCCTAATAACAATCGACTAGTCACAGACTTATCAGTGACCTACTCACCTTCACACCATTACAGATACTAGTCTTCTTGTGATCGGAATCAACAGTGAACATAGACTACTGTATCGAATTCGGTCACTTACAGAAAATGTTAACAAGCAAACAATTCGGGACTACTTTTCACATTCCCTTGTTTCGCCGAAGAACTGACAAACAACACACTGCAACTTGATAACACTCAGAGACACACTCAACCATTACCAAACAGATTCGTAACGCAATACAACCGATTTGTAACTCTACACTACGGTGCAAATTAACGACTAGACGGAGCACAGAACAGAACAGAACAGAGTAGAGTTCAATCTCTCAACGACCTACACACTTCAAACAGTGCGCTTATACTTCCTTAAACGGGCTCTCGGCCACTCTTTTCTCATTGCCTTATATAGAAGATTTTTTACAAGGGTGCACGAATCTTTAGTTACCTACGCGTTTCCCGAAAGGTTCTTTTACATTTAAGATGCCTGTCCTAGTACATTTGTCCTTTTTTGGCGGCCGTCTAACAGGACCCACATTGGATTGCAGGTCAAAGTTCTCAAATATATCAAAGGAACTATAAAGAAAGGATTATATTATCCTTTTACATCAGATTTGAAGTTGAGAGCCTATAGTGACTCAGAGTGGGCAAGTAACCAGGATGACAGAAGATCAACTCATGGCTACATGATATACATTGGTGATAAGATTATAAGTTGGTGTTCAAAGAAACAACATACAGTAGCATTATCATCAACTTAAGCTGAGTACAAAGGACTTGTGGAAGCAGCTGAGGAGGTTATATGGATGCAAACATTGTTCAAAAGCTTGGGCATTGATCAAGGTATACCTAAAATACATGGAGATAATATGAGTTCACTTTATCTTGCAACAAATCCAATATTTCATGCAAGAACAAAACATATAGAGATACATTATCATTTCGTGAGAGAAAAGGTAATGGAGAAAAAAATTGAAGTCGAGGACATTTCTACAAAAGATCAGATAGTAGACATAATGACAAAGATCTTCGATGGTGTGAGGACTAGCAGATTCAAAAGCATGGCAGGAGTAAAAGAAAGAAGATGATATGAAGAAACAGAGTATGTCATGCCTATGTGAAGGGACAAATTCACAAGTGTATTATATTTGTAAAGTTAGTTTACTTTAGTTCTAGAAGTTTTTTAAAAATCATGAGAATGAGAAAATCTATATAAGTTAGTTTGTATCAACTGACGTAATGAGAGAAGAAGTGGAAGAGAGTGATAGAATGTGAGAAGGAGTTCATTTTGTATGACTAAATATAGTCAAGCTTCTCTGAGTGAGAAAGCATCTCTAAACTTATGAGTTTTCATAGCTATGATAAGAACTAGTTAAAGTTCTATGTATAAGTCTTCTTCTTCCATCTCCAGAGTTTATCTTCTGTATAATGAATTGAAAAGTTTAAGTTTTCCAAGCAAGTCGATGCCTTGCATCGAATGTATGGTGAAAGGTTGAGGTTTATGCAGGAAGTTGATGCCTGGCATTGAATCTTAGCAGATAAGTCCTTCTCTTCATATCTGACTTTTATCTATTGACAAATCTTCTTGAAAAGATGAAGTTTGTGGACCAACTCGATGCCTGGCATCGAGTTTCAACATAAAGTTGATGCCTGGCATCGACTTCCCACATAAAAGTGTTCTTGATCATATCTGTGTTAAACACGCCTATTTTGAGGAAGAAAAAAGTGACTGAAAAAGCACAAAGCCGATGCCTAGCATCGACTTTTGGTTGCAAGTCGATGCTAGGCATCAAATTCCATTTTGAGATAGGCGTTTTTTACTAAAACAGGCATAATTTCCACTTTTGGAAGTCATAGAGGTCATCTTGTGAAGGCTATATCTTGAGTTTTAGAGATCCATTTCTTGCAAATAATATCTTGTTAAAGCTCTTCTTCTCTACTTTCGTCCACTAAAAGATCTTTAAGAAATAATATTTGTGCTAAGAGAAATTAGCAAAATACTGAAGGTATGTCATTTCAGTGACTGGAAAGTTTTGAAGAAGTATAGTTCTTGGTTTTGGCTATCATTTCTCAAAGTTTGGAGTGGAAATGAGTTAATGGTGACCATAGAGGTTTTCTAGTGTCACATTAATTCATTTCTTGTGATGTTTCACACATCAACACTTCAAACACCACAAGAGTGTAGCTTAGTGGCAAGAGATTGCCACGGTTAAGCGAGCTCCAGGGGGAATAGTACTGGGATGGGTGACCTCCCGAGAAGTATCGGGAACCTCTATATTCCTTGATGGTGGAGGTCCTCCCTCGCACGTAGCCAATGGCACCAATGGTGACTTCGGTGACTCGGATGACAAGGTATGCCAAGGTCTATGCCTTGGTCACCGCCTTAGTTGGAAGCCTTGGGGGGGTGCTCGCTTCGCTCACACAAAAGGAACAAAGCTTTTGCCTCGAACTGCTCTGATACAAGTGAAGCATTTTGATGGCAATGCACCACAGTGCGCTCTCCTTCTCGAGAGCTTCACGACAATACGCTCGGAGTAGAAAACCGAGCTCCTAAGGCCGCACACAGTACTCCACACAGAGGCTGCAAAATATGCAAAAAACACAGTACACAGGGAGCACGAAGATAGACTTCTTAGGTCTTGCAAATGCGATCGAACTTACAGTCTATGACTAGGCCACTATATGTTTTATTAAAGAACATATGCAAAGAAGTGTCCAGTGTCCATTTGGCCTTTCATATGGACACGAATGGTAACACTAATCACATGCACATAACTTCTACTACTCATTTAGTATTACTGTTATAATGGCTCTTCATTCGCCACACAATTAAATGTTAATGCAGTACCTTATACATTCAATACTAAATATTTACCAACACAGATGACACCACACTAAAATAATCTGTGACAGAATCAACTCCAGTCGATCGCCCAGACAAGAGAGTCCGGCAACACGTCTGTCGTTTCTTCCCCCACATTGCTTCTATTAACCAGGAAAATGCTACAACGTTTATGCGACACCCTTTCGATGCACGACTTTTCTAATTACAATTAATCTTCTAAATAATATTCTAGCGGCTTGACACTAGCACACATGATGGACTCGAACCTAGCAGGGTAATTACAAGAGTTAAGAATCATCGATGATTCCTTGAATATACATAGTTCTAGCTAACTTAAAAGTACGGGAGATTTTCTGCTTGAAGGATTCTAACATCTCTTGCAAAATGTGACGTTCGACCAGGTGTGCATCAGTCCGCATAGAGCTAGAAGCGATCACTTGAGAGAGTAATACGTCGGCTTGATTCTGCAAAAAAGCTTCTTGGAGATAAAAATCATTAGCGAGCGCAACATCACGTCTTAAATTCATTTTGGCAACCTCTACATCGATGCGAGATAACCGCTCTTGCTGGATACCAAGTTGTTTCTCCCGTATTTCAAGCTCTTGGGGCTGATACTGCATTGTTTTGAAAAAATCTTGCCTTTCTTTCTGGATGGCTTCAACATCCTTCTTCAGCTTAGGATTTCGGCCTGTTTCCTCTTCTAGGGATCAACTTTTCTAGAAAATTTCTTCTATGACTTTCTTTAATTCCATTTCTGCTTGTAATGCTTGCTCAGTACTCTCTTGACCCTTCTACTCGACCATAAGAAATTGAAGTTGTGTTGTTTCTAGCAGATCACCCAAGGCCTTCAGTGCATCCTCCTTATCGGTCACTCTCTGAGTCAGTTGTTTGATCTCATCATCGCAAGCTGCAATGATGGCATCCTTCTTGGTCAATTGTCCTTGGAGAATTTGGAGTTGTTCTTGTAATGAGCTTGCATCTGTTTTCGCTGCTAACACCTTTTCCTGGAGGTGCGATGTCCGCTTCAAGGAGATCAACCTTGGATTGATACCCCATTCGTAGGGATTGATGAGCGACTTGTAGGTGGTGAGGGAGATGGTTGGAAAGCTGAATAAAGTAATTACCTATCTGGGCTAATTAAGCCAATGATTCAGGAAGAATGAAGGTGGAGATTGGCTGAGAGGGATTAGCAAAAATTGTGGCGGAAGATGAAGGAGGCGAGTAATTTGGAGAGGAAGGGAGATAACGGGCTGTTGAATGGCACGGTGCAGGAGGAGGGCTAGGTGGAAAAGATAACTTTGACAGAGAAAGGGGAAGGGGTGGATTTTTGGGTGAAGATGGTAGGGCAAGAGTTGTTACCATAATAGGCTGGATATCTGGTTGCACAATCACTTCCTTGGTTGGCGTTTTTTTCGCGAGTTGCACAACCTCCGTGAGAGTGTCGGGTGCTTGCCTTTGAGAGTGAGGCTGTGGCTACACGACTATATCATCGAGATGGATTTCTTCCATTACAGTATCTGGAGTGGCTTGATCCTTAGGGGATGGTGGAACAGAGAGGATCTGTGCAAAAGAGGTGCTATCTTGCAACTCGACGGTTGAGGATGGCTGAACTTGGCTCTAGGAGGGACTCAGTTTGGGATGCTTTCCCTGAAAAAATTGTAAGAGGTCATCGTTGTCTTCAACCTCTATTACCTGCACAGATTCTTCATGAAAGAGAAGGGCGTCCATGGTAGGAGGCTGCGCTTGTTGAATCACCTGGAGAAGAAATGTCAGCAGATGAGATAATTAGGTGCGAGGAATCTCACCCTTTCCCATCTGCCTGGAAACTACCTGACATTCGCGGTGAATTCGCGGGAGGAAAAAGAGGGCCCAATTAGCCGCTTCTCATGCTGGGGCGTCAATCATGGAGTAAAAGGGTCCTGAAATACCATAAGTGCATTTAGGAGGTTGAGTGTAGCCAGCAAAAACTATAGGGCTGAGCACTCTGGTTCAGGATGACACAGAATCGCAAATTCATTGGATGATTGACACTGAAAAAGTTGTTTCATGGTAGTCATAGGAAGGAGCGGCACCTCTACGCTACCCTCGTGAGGGAGATTGAATCCCTTAGCAACGGTGTTTAAGGTGACGACAACACACTGGTTAAGATAGGCAAGTGGCCAACAAGTTTAGGTAGGGGGAGTATCAACTATGGGAGAAATGATCTGGGCAAAGAATGGGTGACATTCGATCAAATGCCGTGGCAGTTCCAAGAATGCCAAAGCCTGCAGGTGCGCAAAAACGCGCTCAACTTAGGAGCGAGGCTAGCACGGAAGGTAGCAATATTTGCTAAAGCTTCCATGGCACGCAAGAGAGCACAAATGTAGACAATGACACAGAACACTCACAACACAAAAACACAATAATGGAAGAAAGGGAGAAAAATGTGATTAAGTAAAAACACTGAATGGAAACGCGGGAAGAAAACATATTAATCAGCACTAGTTATTGGGAATATACAGACATAATGTTTAGATGCACGCATTAATGGAATACTAGGCACATAGTGCGGCAGCTAATTATGGTTAGGTAATAAAATGGGAACTTTATGGTCAGACGGTCAACCAAAAGTGTGGAATGGAAAGAGGTCAGGCAAGAACAGTGATATAAACCAGATGGAGAATAAAAATACCCATAATTAATCAAGATGAGAAAGGCGTGGAATAATACGGATGAAGTTTCGATCCATTGATGGATTTAGGTAGAAGAGTACCAATTAAAGTGGATAACCAAAACATAGCAAGTCCAACGTGAGCTTCAATATGGTAAGGACCAAACCACCGAAGTTTGAACTTGCCCGCTAAATGATTAGACTTAGCATTATAGAACAAAATTAATTGTCCTTTGGTAAAAACGGGAGTGCGGAGAAACAGATCATGTGTCTTGGCTTGTCGCAGTTGCACTTCTTGCAGCATTAGAAAACTTTCCAAGCGTTGATCGTCCAAGGACTGCAACACATCCCATCAGAAAGCAAACGATTCCTCCGGCAAGAGCTTATGGTCCACTGCCACCTTGAGACTAGGTACCACCAACTCCATGGGTGCAATGGCCTCCAGCCCATATGCCAATTTGAAAGGCATATTCCCTATAGCCACTTTGTAAGTAGTACGGTATGCCCACAGGACTGAAGGAACGAATTGATCCAAACGCTCCGAACATTCCAGAACTAGTTTCTTGAGCATGTTAAGTAGGTTTTTATCGGTACTTTCAGCAAGGCCATTGGCATGATGATAATACGGGGAACTAAATTTATGAACAATCTACAGGGTGCGGGTAAGCGCTTGCATTAAGGAATTAACAAAATGTGTGCCCTGATCCCAAACAATCTCTAAGGGAAGACCGAACCGAGGGAAAACATCTGCCATCAAACATTTGACCACCACTGATATAGTTGCGAACCATAAAGCTCAAGCTTCAGCGCACCGAGTAGCATAATCCGTATAAGTAAGTATATATCAATGATTAGTAATCGTAGCCAGAGGTGTAATGGGACCAATGAAATCCAAGCCCCACTTTTGAAAATGTTCAAGGGGAGCGATAGGTTGTAGTGGAAAATGATGCCATTGTAAAGGTTGTCCCGATCATTGGAAAACATCACACATTTTGACATAAGCAGCAATATCATGCTGCATAGTAGGCCACCATAAGCCACGATATAGAATTTTTTGGTAAGTGAGATCGATCGAAAAATGACCACCCGAAGGAGTAAAATGAGCCATATCAATAACCAAAGGAACTTCATGGGGTGGGATACACCGTAATAGTGCACCAGAGGGATCCATGTAATAGAACTGTCCTACAATGATCCGAAACCATCAACTATACATTGCCAATTTATGGCGAGCCGAAGTAGAAGTATTAGTCGGGGGGCTTCCACTAGTGAGAAAGGTCAGAAGAGTATCATAATAGGAAGGTTCCATCGGGAGCTCCTGACAATCATCTTCAACTAACTCAGTTGCATAGATAGCAGGGGTAGTATCATAAATTCCACTCGGAAGTTAACCGAAATCAAGTCGAGATAAGAAATCAGCCAGTGCATGTGCTAACCCTGGTCGATGTACAACCACATAATCAAATTCTTGTAGTAACAACACCCACCTGGCTAATTTGCCCCCTAAATGTTGCTGGCAGACAAGATAAACCAGAGCAGCATGATCCTCATGAAAGGTAAATTGGTGTCCCATCAAATAGTGTCAGAATTTCTTCACCGAATAAACCAAGCCCAGACATTCGCGCTCGATGATGGAATAATTTTGTTCAACAACCGCTAATCATCGGCTAACGTAATAGACAGGATGGAACCACTTATCCTGTTGTTGCATGAGCACACTACCGATGGCACTGTTCGATGCATCCACAAAGACATGTAACAGAGGCTGCTAGTTTGGTGCTTGCAGTATAGGAGTCTGGGTTAAGAGTATTTTCAGTCCATCAAAGGCAATTAGGCACTCCTTAGTCCACATGAACTCTCCGGGATTGCTAGTGATCAGTTGATTCATGGGAATAGCTCAATGTGTGAGCCACCGAAGATGCCCTCCATGCCAGCGTATTTGACCAAGGAATCGCATAACTTCTTATGAATTCGTAGGGGAAGGTGCCTTCAACACGGCTTGCACTTTATCTAGATCCACTTGAATGCCTTCCTGTAAAATAATATGACCAAGCAACTTGCCACAGGAAACCGAAAAGACTTACTTGTTGGGATTTAAGCACAAACAAAACTCTTGATACCTAGAGAAGCAGCACCGTAGGTGATAGAGGTGAGCCAATGTGTCACCTAATAACGAAAAATCGTCTAGATACACCTGCATAAAGGTGGTTAAGTAGGGGGAAAAAATTTCTTGCATGCATCATTGAAAGGTACTAGGAGCATTGCGAAGATTGAACCACATCATCGTACATGCATATACACCCTAGTTGGTAATAAAGCAGTCTTCGGTATATCCATTTCAACACATGCACACCTGATTATAACCGCTATAACCATCCAAAAAGGGAAAAGGGAAGGGATCCGGCATGGTCACTGCATTTAATTTTCGGTAATCCACACAAATACGCAACTGCTTATTTTTCTTTGGGACAATGACAATAGGTGAAATCCATTCTGCATGCTCAATGGGGACAATGAAACCTACTTTCAGCAAGCGATCCAATTTTGCTTTTACTTGAGCAGCATAATTGGGTTTCATGCAGTAACTGGGTTGTTTGATGGGATGCATATCCGGCTTGAGCATCACATGGTGTTGATAGATGCGAGGGTCCAATTCTTTCATATCTCTATAGTCCCATGGGAAGACATCTTGAAACTCTATCAGTTATTGAAGTAGATCATTTTGAAAAGTTTCTGGTAACCCCGCCTTAAGCTTGACCAGTCACTGTGTACCCTCATTTTCCAGATTGTAGGTGATAAGTTGATCTTTCAGTACATAAAACTGTTGTGGCATGGATATATCCTCAGGTGACTAGAATAAGTGGTGGAAAGTTTGGGCATTCAAAGCATGATCTATAACTGGGTTCCCTTCTTCTGTAATCGAAACTACTGAACAAACAATCGGGTTCCACATATCTACAACCGCTTGTAAGTCGACTGTACCCAAGGTGAGCAAATCTTGGTTAGCATTGAAAAAAGCTTCTTCTTCATCATCTGAAAGTCCATCCAACATATGCACAGGTTTGGCTATGTAGGGCCTTGCATGGAGGTCGCACGGCTTCATCACATCCAACGATACTACATGTTTTCAATGATTACTTCTGAAAATAAATCGTGTGCAGACTAGTCCTGCAACACTTTGGCTTGTTTCAGTGAGGGCCTCCCAAATAGTAAGTTGTAATCTAGACTTGAGTCATGTAATTCTAGAACAAAAAAGTCATTTTGAACACCGCTCCCTGAAGAGTAATGGGTATATCCCGCACAAAGACCACTGGATAGACCATTGATTGATCAGCCATTCTCACAAAAAATTGAACAGGTTCAATCTGAGTCCATCCTAATCTTTTACAAAGTGCAGCCATAGCAATATTCACACTGGAGCCTTCATCAATTAACACTTGAGTAAATTTGTGGTTTTTATACCATACCATAATTAAAGGAATAGCATGGTCCACCGTAGAATCAGTTTTTGGACTAATAGTGGCTTTAGCAGGTGTACACGAAGATCTTGGACAAACTTGTTGCTGGAATTGTTGTTGTACACCTAGAACCAAGGCTAACAGTTGCCTCAACGGTATTGTAATAGATGCATGCGATAGAATATTCCACACCGAGTCAAAATTTAACGTACCCAATACCAAGTTCGATGGGATCTCCGAGGACCCATTCACCGGACTAGATTCTTCAGGTGGTAGATTTGGTGCTGTCTGTTGGACCATAGGTAGTAGATGGGGAATAATTGTTGGTTCTTGACTCGCCCAGGCACTGGCTTTGGTAAAAGCTCTTTGTTGCTCTTGAATGCGAGGCTCAAAAATCTCAGGAGCTGGTTGTAATTTCTTGCAAGAATGTGATGTCGCTTGAGAATCCACAGCTGAAATATATACCATGTTGGCCATTGGATGCTCTCGTTCTTTTCTTCATTTATCATCATCAGATGCCTCCTTACAATATCTATGGATATGTCCAATCTCACCACAGAAATGGCATCTCGGTGCTGGCAGAGATGTACCTTCACCCAATTGACTAGAGTTCCACCGGGTCTAGCTGAAATTGTTTGCTCGCGTTCCCCTGTAGGTTTTATAACTTTGATAGGAAGTATTCCTCAATTCCGGTGGTACATAGTGGGCAGCCTATTGTCCGTGCTCCTGTATTATAGCATTTACGATTGGCATGGTCTATTTTTTAACATTATATGGAGACATTTCGGTGGAGTGACTCATCGTATTACAAATAGCACAATACATTTGGTTTAGTGCACATGCAGAAGTAGTGTGTCCTGGGTTCTTACATTTTGTGCAATACACTTGTTTCAATGGATCCTCACTTGTACCCTTGGTCGCCTTCAGCCATTCCAAATCTTTAGCGAACCCACCCACTTTATGTTCCAACTATAATGCCATGGCTATGACCGCATCCAGAGTCATACCACCCACACATCATATGATCATTACTTGTTTGAGTTGAGGATTTATTCCATTAATAAACCAGTAGGTAATCACATCATCCAGTAGATTAGCATGCACCAACAGTAGTTTCCGTAAATGAGTACAAAATAAAGTTGCATACTCCTGCACATTCTCGTGTGGTTTTTGTCTATTGTTTTGCAGATATTCGAAGATCTCAACCACATTTTTCTTCAACTGAAATCGTTGTAAGAAGGCATCCTTAACATCATCCTATTGATCGAAATGATAAATATCATATTCAGTTAACCACCTGGTAGCCTCATTAACCAGCGTAGATTGGAACACTATAGCCTTATATGATGGATCCGCTAGATAGTTGAGTATAACATAATTGATTTCAAAAGTTCTCACATATCCATCAGGGTCATCACTTGGGAATCCTCCAAATTTTGTATACGTAACTCTAGCGGGTACCAGTCGTGA